>VZRS01014612.1:73701-176568 GCA_013398055.1 Ifrita kowaldi | reverse complement strand
TGTTTAACACCAGCTGACAATGAAGCCCCAGGCACCTGCTCATTCAACCACCCCGATGGAATGGCAAGGAGAATGGGAAGAGCAAAAATGAGAAAACACGTGAGTTGATACAAAGGCAGTTTAATAGGAAAGCAAAAGCTGAGCACACAAGCAAACCAAACCAAGGAATTCATTCATCTGTTCCCCATGGGCAGGCAGGTGTTCAGCCATCTCCAGGACAGCAGGGCCCCATCACTTGTAAGGGTGACTTGGGAAGACAAACACCATCGCCCTGAATGTCCCTGTCTTCCTTCTTCCCCAGCCTTATATGCCGAACATGACACCATATAGGGTGGAATATCCCTTGGGTCAGTTGGAGTCAGCTGTCCTGGCTGTGTCGCCTCCCAGCTCTTGTGCACCCCCAGCCTCTTCACTGGTGGGGTGGCGTGAGGAACAGAAAAGGCCTTGGCTCTGTGGAACCTCTGCTCAGCAGTAACAAAACATGCCTGGTTTATCAATGCTCTTTCCGGCACAACTCCAAAGCACGGCCCCATACCAGCTACTATGGAGAAAATTAAATATAGCCCATCCAAAACCAGAGCAACAGTTTACTGAAGTTTGCCCTGCATAAACTTCAGCTGTTATAGCAGAAACCTTGTTTTAGGAAAAAAAGAAACACATCTTAAATGCAAAGGTAAGAGTTCACTCTTGGGTTGATTAAAATCTAAAACATCTATAAAGGTCGAGGAAACACTTGTTATTGTTGCAGTGATGCACAAAGTCAGACAAATTTACATATTTAAGACAGGAAAATCTTAATATAATAACATTAAGATTATGATATAGATTTTTCTAACACTTACTCTTTTTTTGTGAAGTTTTGCTAAACTTTTTATATTCTCCTGGGTTTTAAAGACAATGGAAGCAGTTTTTCTTGAGAAAAAGGGAAGTAGGGTAGATTGCATCAAATCCTCAGCACCCAAAATTCAGATGACTGCAATGCAGATGCTGAGAGTTTGTTTATTCTCTTCCTTGGGTTCAATTCAGGTATTTTTTTATACTTTGAATATACTCTGCAGCCTATCTTTCTTTATTGGTCTACAGTTCTGCATTTCATCTGACTTTATATTGAATATTTAAATTTTATTGAATATTTGATCCTTTTTAATTTTATTATGCTTTCTTACCCAGCTCTTGAAGTTGCATTCCTTTATAAGACTGGAACTGAACATTGCTGAGCTTTTTATAACTCAAGAGCCTCTGGTATAATCCATTCCTTATACTTTCAAAGCCTGTGATATCTCTTCATGCTTGCACTCTGCACCACATCATTATTACTGAGTCATAGATTGTTCATTCTAAAGAGATTAAGTATTTGTTAACACAAGCTGTCACTTAAAGATAATATATCCAAATTATTTTAGCAATAGGCTTTACACCACACAGTTGTACAAAGCAAAGAAAAAAAAACTAGTTAGGTGGGGTGCTCCCCAGGCAACTGCTGTAATCTAAACCAAAGCTCAAGGCACAGTCTAGACACAACCAGACACAGCAAGCCTGACAAATCCCAGAACAGAGGCCTTACAGCATTAGTTTGAAGCCTGTCATCTTTTTATTAGCAGTGACAACCCTAGAGGTACTTGGTAACATGCTGTTGTGAAGTTTCCCCGTAAATTACTGGGGCTTGATGTACCTCAACAGGGCTCCAAGAGCTGCTTCAGTACGGAGGAGAGGAAACCCACAGTGCTGCAGGTCCAACTTGCCAAAACCATGCCTGCTACCTGGTACAACTCTTTGAACATGAATTTCTATGTGCAGGAAGGCAGTGGCTGCAGCCATGCCTGTCTGCACTGTATAAGGTCTATCATTCCTCTTACCCTTTTATAAAAGACGCTGTTGCATTTTTCTGTTCACTGCCAGGCACACAAAAGCAGCAGTGGTGTCAGGTTAATGGTTGGGCTCAGTGATCTGGGACATCCTTTCCAACCTTAATGGTTCTGTGATTTAATGATTTTATGAGAAATATGATGTGTTGGGAAGAGAAGGGAGAGATCTACATCTTCACACGTCTTGTATCCACCACAGGCTGATCTCTGGGTTCAGTGTACATAAGGGATATACTTCAATGAGATCTATGTTCCTAAATACATTAATTTCTCTAGCTGAGTTTGCATACTTCACCTCTATGCTGTCTATACTGAGCATGTCAGTCTGCAGGCATCTCTCAGGTAGTCTTCTTGGGCATGGCACCAAGGCATACTCAGAGGGGTGGCATTTGAAGAAATATTCTCTTGCTGCATGTTTCCAGGGCAATGGGTGTACTCGTTGGATGAACAAAAACAGCAGTTTAAAAGCTGTGATGAACATGACCCTCAAGGTAACGAAGACAACTGCTGGGCTGTGAAGTTCTGCAATGAAACAAGAACACAATATTTAGCGGCACTGCAATGCTGTGACAGCAACACAAACTAAACAAGCAGGTAACAAAATGTTCTTTTTCCAGCCAGTACTGCTGCACATGGCCTGGATGGTTTATTGTGTTAAAAATGTAGCCCTAGAAAGGTTATGGAGAACTTTGCTGTTGACTAAATTCTTATCATGCTGACCAATTAAATATCTGGCTGAAAATCACAGTTGAATTTGAATCCAGGAGACAAATTTCTTTATTGTTGTTAAATAACGTAGAGACACTCAATATAAGAAGAAGAAAAGAGAGACTTTATGATCTCTTTTGCCTACAGTTCCAGCTGGTTACTGTTGCAAGTTAAAATATATTTTTGAATATAACACCTTTTCTTTTTTCCCCAAATTACTACCCTTTTATTCTCTGATTTTTTAAAACTCTTCAAGAATTTGCTACAAATGTGTAGGAGTTGAAGTTTCTCACTAAAAATTTCTTCTGTATGAGCTCCAGTGTGGTTTGTTTATCACTCATGCTCCTGAGTTTCTGATTCTGAACATGAAAGCCACAGAAAACAATTTACCCCTTTCTTCCTCATGTCATTCATATTGTAAAAGGGCAATTATATTTGTCATTATTACTTGGATGAAATATGTATCTGTACCTTGAAAATCTACTTTGTATCTGAGGACTTTGCAATAAACTGTAATTGAATTAGCATCTCCTGGCATCTCTTAATAACCTTTCCTGTTCGTAGTATTACAATGAAGTAAAATCCTCGTAAGTGGATGCAGAATGCAGCCAAGTGAGTCTCTTCTGCCTCCTGTGACACAGATATTTCAGGCAGTGTACCTACTTCAGCAGACATTCAGAGCTCAGTAGCTGTGGCTGCTGTAAGACAATCCAAGCATATCCAGCGTTTCCAAGACTTCTACTGAGTTTTACTCACCAGGAGATCACTGTGTTTCTGTGAGAGAACGCACATTTTTGGTGGATTTCAGGCTTTCCAGAGGGAGCAAGTTTAATATAGAAGGTAAGACAGGTTCAGTGATAAATTGATTGACAAGGGCTCCCAAGGCCAGCCTTACCTAGGAGGCCCTGGTGGCTGTCAGCCTAATTCCAGTGACCAAAGTTTCTCAGAGGCAAGGCAAAACCAGGTGATTGTCACAGCTTTTATACCACCACTTTCAAGTACAGCATCTACAGGACGAAAACTGGTGTATCTGAATTTACATTTCCCCAGCTGGGCTATCTATATCATTGTACAAACTGCTGAAGTATCACAGTTCTTTTCAGAATAAGAAAAAAGTAACTGGGAGGGATTTCACTAATAACTAGAAGGGATTCATGGGCTGTAACACAGGTAACAGCAACTATAAACTCAGTTAATTTGCACCGTCAACTAAGTTAAAAAATCCAGTCTAAAAAGTTTCACAGGTAACTTAAGGAGTGAAGAGGACGGAATAGTGAAGGTAGTTGCCAGTTCTTAATACAGCATCCCTACTAACCCCCTATATTTATTGTCCTTAATTCCTTTCCAATTTCTTGGTTTATCTACTGTCATCCCACATTTTATTTGAAGATTAAGCCAACTGAAAAACACACCATATTTTTCTCTCATTACACCACCACCAATTCAAACATGAAACCTTTCCTCTTCTCAAAAGCTGTATAATTTAGAAAGATGAAGCAGTAGCAGGTGATGAATATTCATGTAATTTCTCCTGGTTTGTTTTTAATTTTTCCACTGCACCCATTCAGAGTAATGGTAACAGTTAAAAATCCCTCCTCTTTACCACTCCTGCACACATTTCTCATATGAGCTTCAAATTTCAATTCCTGTAAATAGCTCAGTGTTCATATTTTCCTGTCAACTCTCCCCACCCCCACCAGTGGAGACAAAACTGGATTTAATGACTTAATTTCCCAACATTTTCAACATCAAGGCTTTCATAGGCAAAAATAAATCAACAAAAATTACGAAAGGCTACAAGGCTGTTTCATGATGCTGTGTGGTTCGGGAAAAGAAAAAATACACTCTAAAAACCTGTTTATTCCTTGTATCTTGGGGTAAAATAGGTATGCTAGTTATATATCTATGTCACTCCATCTATATACTGGTATCTCTTACCTCTCTACCTTCTTTCAGATATAAATGCAGGTGTGAAGAGACATTGTGTCTATTTGCTATTTTTACATTATTTATTTGATAAATAAATCTCTGAGTCTGTGTTTATTTTCATCTGTATTAATGCATGGTATTAAATAATCCTCTTGGTCTCTGCATTTCTCTCTACAAGGGACATGCATTCAGCAATGTTCTTGTACTTGTTTGATTTGTGCTGCTTTGTTCACAACAGCAAAATTGAGCAGTATTAGAAGTCATGGTATTGCATGAATTTAGAAATCATCTCCTAGGTAGAACTAAAACCCTCCAAGTCATCACCTCAATCAAGAAGGACTCAGACGGGAAGAAGCATTTGTTAGTAATGCCAATGGATGTAAAATAAAGAGTTTAATCCCCTGCTCTGAGTCCTGGTAAAATCATATTTGTTATACCTATCTTCAAAGGTTACGTGCATTCCATTGAGCATCAGGACAAAATTAGATTTGATATTATGGCTAACAGTAACTCCCAGAAGGAAAATACTGTGACAATGAACTGTGAAAGGGCAAATTCTAAATGCTGATAGAAAAGGTTAGCAGCATGAGGGAGAATGTAATACAAAAGGAACACCCTACACTCTACAAATTTGACCTATATAGTATGTCAGGAGCAATTCCAGAGACAATGAATGCCAAGAAAAGAAAGGCAGCCTTTGGGGTTTAACCCCAGGTAGCAACTAAATACAACACAGGTGCTCTCTCACATCTTCACCACCCTCCACCACTTGTGGGATGGTGTCTTGGGGTGATTTTATGATAATACTGTATTCCCCTGTAGTCTGCTTATTGCCCAGAAATGTGTCCTGCAGCTTTAAGCTGGGTCCGAGGAAAGGGCGGGGGAAGCCAGGGAAATTTCCCCAATGCGGTTTGTGTTCAGGGACTCGCACACACTCCCCCGTATTGCTCAGCTCTGCTTGCAGCAGGAGAGAGTGGATTCCTGCTTGTAGCCAGCTGGCGAGCTAAGGCAAAAAGTTTTCCCAGGACTGTATACTAAAATCCTCCAGTAACTTCTTCTTCCTCTTCTTCTGGAACTGTTGGACCTGGCTGTGATCCGAGAACCAGATCATCGGACCCCGTGGACCGGCAGGGAGGCTGCAGGAAGCCTCATCCCAGCCTCAGACTTCAGGAGGGGCCGAGCCAGCCACAGAGGGATGTCTAAATCCACCAGCTTTCTCTGCAGAGAGGAGGTTTATTATCTGACATTACTCGTATTTTCCTGTGCCCTGTGCTGGCACTCTGCTTGTTAAATAAATAGTTTTTTTCACTTTCATCCAAGAAATTTCTTTCATATTGGTGGGGGAGGGAGTGCTGAAACCTGTCTTCTGTGGAGGAGAGGTCCTTTCCAGGGCATTTTCCCCTAAACTTTTCTCAAACCAAGACAGATGGAGGGGGAGAATCAGAAAAAAAGATAAAAGATAAGAACAGTTTAATAGATGAAAAAAAACCCCAAAAACCGGAACTAAGACTAGGAATGAAATGGGAAAAAAGAGGAATAAAACCCAAGAAAGACAAGCGAATCACAGTACAATTGCTCTCCACCCACTGACCGAAACCCAGCCCACCCCTGAGCAGTGATTAGCCCCTCCTGGACCTTCCGCCCAGTTTACACACTGACCATGACATTTTTTGGTGTGGAATTTCCCTTTGGCCAGTCCGGATGGCCTGTCCTTGCTATGTTTCCTCCAGGCTTCTGGTGCAGCGGCTCACTGGCAGAGCCCAGGACTCCAATAAGTCCTTGACTCAGGCAAAGCACTGCTCAGCACCACCCAAAACATCGTGTTATCAACGTTATTCTCATACTGAATCCGAAACACAGCACTGCACCAGCTAGCAGGAAGAAAATAAAGTCAGTCCCAGATGAATCCAGGACACAAGACCACATCATTAGGCAGAAAAATGAGCATCTTTTCCAAGGCTAAAGAAGCCTTCGTAAAAAACATATGGGAAACTTGTGTAAATAACACAGTATAAGACGGATCTTGTCCAAATAAGACAGATGCCAGGTCTGGTGTAATTCTGAAATGAGGAAAGCCAAGGGAAGCTCAGAAAAGTGGCAAAGTAAATGACAATAATAGCACTGAGATATTATCCATAACAGGAAAAAAAGAAGCACATATAGGAACACAGGATCCAAGAAACTAATGAAAAGAGAAGGGCCATAGCTGAATTTAAAGCAAAAGTAAAGGAATTCAATGTTCTTTTCAACCAATCTTTACAGCAGATAAAAGATAGGGAAATTTTTATACCTATGTCCTATTTGTATCGCTCCTCCACAACTTTAAGGTCTCTGAAGACTTAAAAGAACTTCAAGGTCTCAAGTGCAGCAGTAAATAAGCTTGATAGCTGCATTTCATCCAGGATGAGAATGAAATGTAGTGTGCAAAAGATGACTTACCTATGGAGCCACTACTTTTCTCCTCAAAAAAACCCCTGCTTTCCAATGCAGAAGCAGTAGGATTTTATGACCCTTGATCCCCACCTTTCCCTGGAGTTCCTTCTTTAATCCTGATGGCTTTTTACCACATCTTTCTGTGGCTTTAAGCAATCCTTTCTGCTTCTACAAACCTATAGTGTAGTCATAATTCCTCCTAATTTCCCACCTTTTTTATTCTTATCTACCTTGCCCATCTTGTCCGTCCAGTGTTTTCTGGAGGTTTTAAGTCATTCCTTTCTAATAATCCTCATTTGTAACTTCCCAGCAAGAGACCTGTATTTTTTTCCTGTTCTTCACTAGAAATCTGCATTAGATATTTAAGCTCTCAGTGATAGTGATGTCTCGTTTCAGGAATTCTGCCTGGCAAAAGGAAGGATGGAGGATGATACCACAGGTGGATAAGAAACATTATGAATATTAAAAAAATTTACAGGTGCTGAGGATGCATTTGCTTTCAAAATACAGTTCCATATTTTAGAGAATAATTTTCCAGCTTTAGTCATACACATGTTAAGCATCAAACTTCATCTTCTTCACTGGTCAACCGTGAGAGATGGGTTATTTCTGAGGACAGCTGACCACACACCAAAAAAGGAGACTGGTAAAGGTGTTTTATTGAACAAGGTTAATTCTGCTGGTGTCATGGTGACAGTGCATAGTGCAAAGGCTCACAGGACTAAAACCAATTGTTCTTTGTGTTGATTTTCTATAAAGTTATTAAAAATAAATTAACATAATGGGTTTGAGCTTTCAGTAAAATTTTTGTGACTTCAAAGGGAAAACAAAGCTGTTTGGGTTTGGAGAAGGTTTATTTTCTTAATATGAACCATTTTGTTAACCCTAAATTCAAAGCAATAGGAAAAAAAGTGTATCCTATTTTCATACTTTTTCTTTCATTTCATAGATATCAGGGATCAAATTCACAGCTGAGAAATACCCTTGCGGGAAACAAATGAAGTGACAGAAGAGTGGGAGGATAA
Source organism: Ifrita kowaldi (assembly GCA_013398055.1). Classification (NCBI taxonomy): domain Eukaryota; kingdom Metazoa; phylum Chordata; class Aves; order Passeriformes; family Cinclosomatidae; genus Ifrita; species Ifrita kowaldi. The sequence continues at coordinate 168,608 of VZRS01014612.1, read as the reverse complement.
GAGTTGTTATCCAAAATGTTCCTGACACCATCACACCCCTTCAAGTGTTTGTTAAATAATATATTATTAGTACATACAGCCTGGGAAAACGTCATTCTCTGCAGATGCTGCAGAGAAGGCAAATGTGATCATGGTGATAGGGCACCAGGCTGGGCTCTAACCACTGGCCTCTAGCAAAACCTGTTCAGTCCCAGATGCTCTTAGAAAAAATTTAGTACTTTCTGTCTCCAGCCTCAGTATATCTATAGTTCCAAGTGCAGCTTTATGAGAAGCACCAGTTCAGCAGAGACTACTGATGCCCTCTGGAACAGTCCTCACTGCACTCTCTTGCCATCTTTCCTTTGCTCTAGCAGGCTGTCATGTTATATTTCAAGATGGCTAAAACCTTAGACACCCAAAGTCCTTGAATCTGGTCTGAAGCACATACTAGTAATGATCTGCAGCTAGCTCGTGTCTGTCTCCATAAAATCCATTGGTCTGGGTGCTGTATGTGAAATAATAAAGCTGACTGAAAAGACATCAGTCTGAGGTGTGAAATTTGCCCACTCACTACAAAAGGGCACCTTGCTTTACTGCATATAACAGACTTTTAGAAGTTTAGACAAGAACAATGATTGCTTTTAACCCTCTAATCAAGCAGGCAAAACTGTGCCAGACACGCAGATATCAGTGTCTTCAAGCAGGTCTATAAGAAGAATGAGAAGTCCTCCTTCTGTTTGGATCAGAGACAATGGACATAGAGAGTACAAATGGTCCCAGTAGGTGGATCCCAGCCATAAAACAGGTGTGCCCTAAACATTTGGACTTTTGTGCAGGTGAACTTAGAGTTCAGTTGTTGGTGAGAGTTGAAATTTTCAGCAGCAGACAGGAAAAGAGTCTCTCAGTGTATCAGCCGAGGTATACGCAGGGTGAGAGAAAGGGTTAGAGGTTGTCTCTGGGCAGGTAGATATCTTGTTTCTTTTCACTTTTCTACCGCTTTGAAGATGCGTCTGGTTTGGTTTAGTAAATCTTTCATTTTCCTCTGGCTTGAGTTAAGAATAATTTTTGGGGTGACTGTAGTTAGCTGTAATATGGTACTTGATTCCCCCTGGTGTGGTGCTTAGGGTCTGGGAGTTATCCAGCTCCTGTGTCTGTCCAGAGAGTATATGCTGGAATTGCACAAGAGATTTTTGGAAACGGAAATTTGGTGTCCTTGGAGAGTTTCTTCCAGTGAGTATTGACAACCAGAAGAGCATTCTGATGTTTAGCAAGACAGTACGGAGCACATCTCAAACAGTGGTTTCAAGGTTTAAATTTCTGCGGTAAAGAGAGGTCAGGAAGGTCTAGGTAGCTAATTAGGGTCCTGTTTTTTTAAAATGATGTGGCCAATCTAAATAGAAGGTTTTCTGCATGGATTTGAATGTAAGATCTCCTAGACTGCGTCAGGAAATCTTCATTAGAACTTTCCAGTCTGACTGCAGCGAGTCAGCCCACAGTACCTATGTCAGCTAAAGATGAGATTTTGTTGCCAACACCAGTATATTAGTAAAAACCCTGTTATAGACCTTCAAGAATTAGTGGTTTATTGCTTTTTGTTACAGTTACGTGTGGTTTGGTGGTTTGTAGCAGCTCCTAACCAGACCGTACTGATGCAGACCTGCTTGCTGGTGTTGAGAGGAAAACATTTGAATCACTTCACAGCTGATACCTCCACACCTCAAATCTACCCCATCTTCCTGCCACTTCCTGCCTGTCCTTCTCTGTCCAGCTAGGTCCCATCATGGTACTTCCTTTTAAACTCTGCTTCTACAACATTATCTCAGATTTTCAGCCACGTACTTTAAGCAGACCTTAAGCCTGACCTCTATTCCCCTCAGGTATGAAACAGTGAAGCCCTATATTGGCTGGAAGTTTAACTAGTGCTGTAGATAACGTACTAAAGAAAGTTCTTGGCACTTGCTTTTAGTTACATTTTTGTAAAAGATCAAATGCTTATGTCCATAAGAGCATCTTCATTTCTTCCCCTTCCTTCTCTTGTGTAATAGTCAAACACCTTCAGGCAGAAAATGCTTTCAGATTCACTTGAAAATAATAGAGGTTTTATCTCCATAGAAAGAATAAAATGTCAGTAGATAGACTGGAGAGCAAAATATGATTTGATAGCCTAAATCAAAGCTTAGTGATGCCAGTGAAAACATCCCTGTGGAAAGACTGCAAGAGAAAAGGCAAATAGATACAAAGGCCATCAAATCAAAGGTTCCAGATATCGAATTTAGGTGATTTCTTTGAGAACAGCTTAGCATGAAGTTAAGTACACCTCCACACATAAACAAACACCCCCTCAGTCTTACGTAAGCTTGGGTTTGGTCCAAAAACAGGGAAAAAGAGGAGAGTCTTAAAATGGTCCTTTTGGCTTTTGTTAGAATTTTTACTTATCTTTCTTTAGATATGTGCTCCTTCCTGATAAGAGAAGTTTTCCTCTTTTATTGCTTGTTGATGTGCAATTTTTCCACCTGGGATCATTCACAGAGCACATAAAAGAAGGATTTTTTTGATCTCGACTTCACAGGAAAAGTCAGCAACATATTGAGAAAGAGAGTTAAACATTACATGAACAGAAGGGAGAGAGCAGGCTGGTATTTGTGCTCTGCACAGTGACCATTGTCTCTCAACTCTATTCCTTGGGCATGGTAGAAACATGAAGCAATTCAGTCATGTACTGAAAGAAACTCCACTTTCTGCTAACCATTTTGCCAATATAACAATATACTCTTATACATGTGCTGCTAAGGGATATTCAGAACTAACAGTAAAGTTTAGGTCATTTTCCCACAGCCAAGTACAACACAGTATATTCTAAAATCACCTGTCAGAGCTGTCATGTGCCCTGTCACTTCTGTTGGCCTCTCTATCAGTCCCAGAGCTGTTTGACATGGCCCCGGTCAAGGAAGCCCGGTGACAAACATACCACTGGCCTCACTAGGAACCTGGAATGCCAACCACTGTGTGATGCATATTCTTCATAATCTCAGAGTAAAAGACACAAATGTAAAAAGAGCAGATGTACCTCAAATAATGCAAGACTCAATCAGCTTTTAGAGACAAATCGTTGTAAAAACACTGGTGGTTTTTTTCCAAACATTTAGTAATTTTACTGGAAGCTGCCACTAATTGAAATATTTTATGTTCCATCTGCTTGGTATTCAGCCTGAGGGAGAGTGGAAACCACTGCCAAGACAGTGCAGCATTCAACCTTTGCTCTCAAAATTGTAATATGCTGAATACTTCTTTACATCCTTCTCTAGAACCACAATTTTCCTTCCAGTTGTGGAAACCTCATATCCCATTGCATTGCTCCTCATGTGCACTCCAGATAATAAAGCTTGTGGGGTGTGTGCACTTTACCAACTATTAGTGCTAACTCTTATTTTTATTATCTCAATTTTTAACTTTCTGGGAAGCCAAGGATGTTCCCAGAAAGGCTGTCTTTTCACATCTCAGCACTGCCCAAAGTCTTTCCTTTATAGTGGAGGCAGTTTGATGTTGGTGTCAAGGAGAGCCTTTCGGATTCTGAGGAAACTTGCTTTTGTCCTCTTACAAATTTAATATTTTAAGTGCCTTCTCATAACCATCATCAGCCCCCCATGGGCTTACACATGGAAATTGTCACTGAATTTTGTTGCGGTGCGCATTTGACCATTTCTACATCTGTCTTCTAGTGGTGTTTACACTAGTGAGGACTCGAGCCAATTAAGTGCCCATTCACAGCCTTGTTGCAAAATTCTCTAGAGAGCAGCATTTTCTTCTGAGATAATAGTTCTTGACATCATCCACAGTGTACATCTGAAAGTTCTTCAACTTTCCTCTGTGTATCATTTCTTAGTCCTACATTTCTTCCATTGTCATGTCTGCTACTGATGGAATTATGTGCAGCAAGATATGACAGCATCTTGACATCAGAAATTGCACAAAGCTGTTCATTAATATCTTTTGTGGTAGTGTTTCTGCAGGCAGGTATAGCCTGTCATAGATTTTCTCTGATGCTTACAGTTTCTTTTACAGAGTCTTATTTATTTCAACTGCTAATTCAATGTTGATATTTGACTGGCTGCAGGGAGGTGTGATGTGCTGTGAGTGAATTTTCATTGCTGAGTAAATTGTACAGTCTGAATGCCAGTAAACTGCAGCTTACTGTCTGAAACAGAACTGGCTGGGATAGCAGGCCTTGTGGAAAATCCCCCCTGCTCTGCCTGTGATGGCTGTTCTGACGCTGTCAGACAAATTACTTACTTTGCAGAAACCAGAGTAAGAGTTTGCAACACTGAAGCAGTGAAAGAAGTAATTTGTCGCAATGTTGGCTTCTGCTTTGTTCTGTGGTCTGGGGGTGCACAGTGCCTGGATATTATATCTTCCTTCTGATTTCCCTGCTTTTTACAGCTTTTATAAAACCTGGAGAAAATCATGAAAGCTACTGGAGCAGCTAGAGTTTGTACAGAAGTGAAGTCTGTCTTTGTCCTCCTCATGGCTCTGAGGAGAACCTTTGCATATCTCCAAGCCCCACTCCATTACCATGCAGGGCCACTTGCCCATGTACACAGAAGCAGCTACAGCTGGCATTGCCTCTTTCCAGGTCCTTGCTACACATTGGATCGTGTGAAAGTAGAATATCCACATTTCCTCCTTGCTCAGGTGTCACCTAAACCACTCAGACACCGTATGCAGCCTGAAAAGAAGATGATAGGAAAGTGTGAATATTTTTTACCTCTTTTTTATCTGCTTCACTGCGTAGTCCTTGTCCAGAGTCAGGATATAGCTCTTGGGAAGCAGTGAGGATCCCAAATATCGTTCTACAGTAGCTGACAAAGCAATCCAGTCAGATGGAATTTTACCTTTTTTACCCTGCTAATCCTGGTAGAGCGGACAAGAGAGTGGAGGTCACGTGCCACATGTTGCCTCTACTGTTTCCAATTCCAGGCACCAGTGTTGTTGTCTTCACCTCTGTGCAGGAAACACAAATGATCTTTTTACCACAGATTTGATTCCACATCACCTGCTCAGTTATACACATATATTTATCTACCACTGCTTCCCACAATGTGGTGAGGCAATTGCCTCCCTAATGAAGCAACGTCCAGAGACCAGCTCTTGCTCCAGTGTCTGCCTCTGGTTCCAAACATCCCAGTTTTGCCTTGTGTGATACTTCTTTAGTGTGAGACTTTGGCACTGGTCTCATTTTAGTTCTGTCCAGACATATATACAGCTTCCTTACCCTTCAGTAGATACACTTCCATTTATCCAGTTTGTGAACTCATTAATGGTGTTAAAAGGGATTGTTTTTATTAATTTACATTGGACCATTATTGCAAGCAGATATTGCACTAAGTGAAGAGCATCATACAGGAGCGCTGTAAGGCAGGTAGAACTTTTCAGTTAGCCAGTTAACAACTCTGTTGAAAAATTTCACAGTGCACTGTTTGAGCTCAACATTTTTCTATTTTCTGTCATTTTTATATTTCTTTCTGAATAGCCTGTCTCAGATTTTGTGATAGTAAGCTGAAGCATACACAAGTTTTAGTTAACAGAATCAGCAGAAATTTTAGCCTTCATCTTTTCTTTGGTATTCTGCTCTGATTTTGCATTACCAAAGTCATTTTATAATTGGTCACGCTACATACTAATGTAACTTTTCTTGATTGCCATACGGCTCTTTTCTCTGATACAGAGCTGAACTATTCTTCCTACTGGGTTCATAACTGATGTTTTTAACACTGGGCTGTTTCTGATGCCTGGGTTTGCCTCTCCTCCTGGTGTCAACTGCACAAAGAAAGATGGCTCGTTTTGTTATTTTTATTTGCATAAATATAATTAATATTAAAGTAAAATTATTTCCTTAGAAGTACTCTTCACTTTCTTTTTATAACATACTTTTTAGTAGGACTTTAATGTTAAAAAATTGCAAAACAGTATTTGCAACTGAAACATACAGGGTTTTTTCCTGCACGATTCCCTAAATTCTTTTTTTACATTCTGGTCCTCCTATGGGTTTCTGCTGCTGCTATAAATTAGCCTCATTTCAGGTTTCTACTCTGAGGCCAGGTAAATGCCTGCCCATTTTCACTAGTCATTTGAAATATGAGCTCTGTTCTTACTGTTGTGTGCACTCGTGGGTTTAGAAAAGATGGTTTGGCTCCCCAAACATTCGTACTAAAACCTTTTCTTTGTTCTATTAAACACTATGAAATCTGGTGACATATTTATATCTTCTTGCATTCTCAAAGATGTAATATTTTACATTGATGTGATGCCTTGTTGATTGCCAAGTGCTTTTTGAAATTTCCTAATTACCTGAATTTAAGCACACCACACACTAATTCTATTACAATGTTTCTGGTTCTTGCTATCCCTCTATGGCAACTGGTAGCAGTCTTATAATTTTATAATTACAATCAAAAGAAGACTTGACTTTTAAATTGATTTCAGTGTGGTTAGAGAGAAAAATTTTATAGGCTACCATAATTAACATTTTCATTGTGTTGAAGGAAATTATCTTCTTATTTGTTATTTTTTGAGAGAACTTTATCATTTTTTTAACTCCTGGATTCTGATTTTTCATCATGCTAGCACCATATTTAGGATTCAACAGAGACAAAAAGATACCAAAGATGTGATACAGCCTTTCCATTCCTCCTTACTTACATGGCACTGGATCTCTTATATGGCACTTTTTAGAGAACTGTTCCCTAAGGATTTAGTTGCAATGACTGTCCACGGACACTGTGCTGTATGTGTATTAACCTGTCCTTGAAACTACTGATAGCACTGAGCAATAATCTTTGGAATCTGACTGGGGGCATCGTTTCTCACTTGCATCAAGGAGGGTTTTGTTGCAGACCCCAACTGCCTCCTGAGGTCCTGATTACATCCCAAAGACATGCCATCCACACCCTGGGACGTGCAACAAGCTCTCAGCACCTGCCCTGCTCAGAGGAAGGAGAAGCAGTCTCATGTGCCAGGATGGGAAGCCCTTGATTTCAGCAGTTTCAACATCAGGATTCTGGTGAAAGAGAGCTGCATGGGCCCAAAGATGCAGCTTGGTTTTTTCTTCTGGAAAAGGTAAAGGAAGGGACATTAAAGCAGGCATGGCTGCTCACAACAGGGCTGATTGTTGGAAATCTCACTGCTCCTTGGCTTCCCCAAGGTTCCCATTCCAGTGGAGTAGTGGTTTGGCCCATCCCACACCACTGTTCTCTGAATGGTGGTGGTCTAACAGACCATGGCAATGCCTCTGGGACAAAGGTATTGCTGCCTTTGCAACTTTTTGTCCTGTCCTGGAGAAATGGACTCTGTAAAATTGTACAGACTTTGCTGCATGGTTTACAACCAGTCTCTATTCTCATGCTTTCCTCTAAAACAGAGAGTATGAGAGCTTTCCTTTTTCTTTAATGGGAGCTGTAAATATTATATTGTCACAAGCCTAAGGTATTTATGCATCAAGTTTTTAGTTCTGGGCCAAAATCTATGCTTTAATCCAGCTCTGGCTCATGGAAATGTTCCAGAGGAGAATTAAATTCCTTTGCCTTTTAACACTTCAATTTTTATTTATTTCCTAATTCTTTTCAATGGGAGATGATGAAAGAGGACTATAATAACTTCACAATTCCTTCTGGTCAGGGAATTCTTAACACTTTTTGCTTTGTTTTTTTTTTTTTTACCTACATAAACACCCTTGAGACATTTTTTCATATCCACCTACATTTCAGAGAGCTGCTGGATAATGTAGTATCCTACCCAGTATCCTCCTGGGGTGGTTTTAAATATTGATAAGGCAGGGAAAATACATGCAATAGTTAGGCTATTTTCAGAGGCTTAAAATTGAAACCCAAGACCTAGAAGCAGGAAGCAATTTAGTCTCAGAGTTTAATGACAGAAAACAATAGAGACTCCTGGATACAAATTCAACTGCAAGAGACTTATATTTAAAAAAGACTTTGCAAGCATTGCCTTGTTTTCCTAAAATCTTTGTTCTTACTGACATGATTTCTATGGGAACAGAGAACTTAGTTTAAACTGCTCAAACACTCAACTAGCTACCTTCTCAGTGAGGAAAGAACAAAAATGGTAAAGGAGTGGGAATGGATAATGGGAAAGGTTTGAAAGCCTGTTATGCAGAGGGTCAGAATGGAAAATCTCAGTTTTATTCTGATCAGATATCATGGTTTAACCCTCACTGGCAACTAAGCACCACACAGCTTCTCACTCACTCCTCCCCTGCAGCAAGATGAGGGGAAGAGAAATTGAAGAGCAACAGTGAGAAAACTTGTGGGTTGAGGGAAGAACAGTTTAATAATTGAAATCTCTTTCTTAATAATAATTCAAAAATTTTAATAAGAAATTGTAATGAAAAGGAAAACAACAAAGACAAAGACATAAATCATATGAAAGAACTGATGGTCATGAAAAACAATTGGTCACAACCAACCAACCAGTGCCCAGCCAGCCCCTGAGCAACAGCCCCTGGTACCAATCTTCCCCCACCTATTACCACTGAGCATGATGCCAGTATGCAATATCCCTTGGGTCTGTTGGGGTCAGCTCTCCTGGCTGTGTCCCCTCCCAGCTCCTTGTGCACATTCAGCCTCCTGGCTGGTGGGGTGGAGTGAGGAGCAGAAAAGCCCTTGGGTGTAAGCCTTTGCTCAGAAATAACTAAAACATCCCTGTTCTATCAACACTGTTTCCAACACAGCCTCATACTAACCACTATGAAAAAAATTAACTTCACTCCAGACAAAACCAGCACATCAGAGATTCAAAGATATGTGATTCCAGAAATGTGCTTTCATTCTCAGATAATATAAATTTTTTTCATTGTGGCTGCTTAAATATTTGAACTGCTTTGAAAGGCTTTATGTGTACAATCCTATCCATTATAATGAATAAAATACCTTTCTCTCCTTTTATTCTCATCCTTTTTCCTCAAGGGATTTAAATTTGGCATTGAAGTTCCTTTCAACTACAACTTGTTATATCTCATATATATGGACCTACATTTCTCTCAGAAACTTCTTTCCCTTTTTCTTGAATTATGCCTGGATTTGGAAGAAACTTCCAGTCAGAAAGATCACTCTTTCTTTCCTTCCTTTGCATTCTTGTGCAGCTTTTATATCACTGTCTGTCTTTTTCATCTTTTTGAAGGCTTACCACCTTCCTTTTGAAGCTGGTTTTGTTCTTTGAACAATACACGAATCCAATGCTTCTGATACCTTTTTACTTTTAAACTGTTCCATAATTTGGATTTCTTTCAGCACATATTTTATGTGAAATAGTAGTATACAACTACACTATCAGGTCAAGAAAACAGCTCTCACTCTTGATGTCATTTACCTGTTTTCTTTTGTCTTCTCTGCTCTTTATTCCAAGAATTCCTATAATCAATAACCGGCAACTTTGATATTGGCAAATCTTCTTCTGCTTTGGCCTGCTCCCTTGAATTATCCATCTGTCATTTCAGAGTTACTGTGCTTTTGACTATTGCCATGAGGCGTTAGTTATTTGGTGTAATATTCTCTCCACTTGGGTAGCTAAATTGAATGAGCAGATTACTTGTTGCATTTACATAATTCTGATGTTGATGTCAAAATCATTTTGGTTTTGCAATCAAAGTTGCTATCATTGCATATCTTTGCCTGCCACTTCTGTTGAGGGAGATTCACAATGAAGAAACACCTCAAGCTCCTTCTTCACCCCCTTTTTTTAAGTTGTCTTTTCTTCTTGGTCCTGGTTTTGTGCTCCTGCTTCTGATGCTGCTCAACTTCTCCAGGTCTCAGACAGGTCCCTTCTGAATCCATGTCCTGTGTCCCCTTCCAGTGTTGCTGGCACTTCAACACTAACACCTTTTCTTTTACTGACTGTGCATTGTCATCTTTTTACCTGAGATTCCCCCTGCTCCCAGAAGTCAATGAAAGGAATATTTCAGAGTCAATGCTTTCTGGGGGTTTTCCAAAGGCTCCAGGTCACAGTCAGTGTTCCACCTGGACTTCTGCAGGAAATTCTCTGAAGATTTGGAGGAAGATAGGCCACTTAATTATCCAGCAACTCTTTGAAAGGCAGGTGAATAATTGTCTCAAATGTGTTTGACAGTCTGAAAGGAGGGCTGACCAATAGGTCTATAATCTCTTTTACATCGTCAAAAGTTGCTGGTAAATATGAAGAACTTGAGGCTGAGGGAATTGCTAGTAGAGTTGAACTATTTTATCAATCTCTGCTGCATATCCATGGCCCTGGGTCTCTAAGGCAGACATAATATTGCTCTTTAACAGACACTGTTCACAACCATGGCTCTTACCCAACAGTGGCATGCACCTGCATCATTCATTTATACTTCCCTGCTATATGGACAATCACATTATATGCCAAAGTTTGATTTGACACCCAACTTTAAATCCCATATGTTGTCTGACACTTTTTGTAAAAACATTTTTGCCTACAGCAGGTAAGAGGAAACTGCATTGAGCAATGGAGAATCCAAGTATGAGTCTCACTTCTTAATATTTATTTTCTTTATTATTTAGAGTTTTATTCTTCAGTTATGGAAATACTACGGCTTTAATAAGAAATGTGGCTTTTCTGAGACTAAACCCCACCTTCACTAAATAAGAGCGTTTTAAAAGAGAGAATTTTAAGACAGTGCTTTAAGTACTTTTCTTCTGCTTTTCTATAGAAAGAGCACAAGGCATAGGAACAAACAGGAATACAGATGGTTCATTGACATGAATTGCAGTTCCTAAGCTGTCTGCAGGCAGATGCCCCAAATCATAGCTGTGCCACAATGGAGACCTTGGCATCTGTGCACTTCAGAGACTCCAAAGTAGCTGTCACCATCTTGGTAAGACAGATTCTCTTACAAAAAGGTTCTTTCAGAGAAGATGTGAGTCTGGTTCTCAGTGGCTCAGAGATCTGTTTAAGCACCAAAATGTCTTTTTACTTTGAGTGAGGGTGAAAAACTCAATTGTGATGTCATGATTGCAGAGTTGCCAGTAGAAGCCAGTCATTTTCACACAATTTGGTGAGAAAGAAGAATTCCTGATCAGGAGACTTTTTTCCCCCTCAAAAAAATGGCTCCTCTAGATGGCAATACAGAGTATGGCTTAGTTTGCATGCCCCAAATCAACCCGCCAAGGTACTTTTTTCTGTGTGAATTATGCAGGGAGCCTTGTGAGCTTAGTCCTAACGTGGGCAGCTATAACCTATACATTAAAACATACTTTTTGTGACAATCTCACATAGGAGCATAGTCTCCTCAGGTACTGGTGACTCTAAGGAACTACCCATAGTCACAGTCCAGTTCAGAGCTCTGAGAAGGGAGGACACCTGGGAAACCACTGGGTACATGGTATTAAGACCCCAGTTCTCTCAAGCAGTGCCTATACCTGTGTATGAAGGAGTGCCAGGGCAGTGGCAGGCAGTCATCTACAGTGATAAGTCGCTGGGGGTGTCCCTGGTGCCATTTTGACTGTCACCAACCAGTTGCCTTTCAACAATTCCCATGCATGAAGGAGTTATCACAGCCATCAGCTTCCCCAACAACCAGATTGTAAGGAAACACTCGTCTTGAAATTAAACTACTCTGGAATTTTGGACCAGGCATGAGCAAAGAAACATCTTGCTACTCTAGAGGTAATCCTAACATTCCTAGGGCCAGTGCTGGAGTATCCAAACAGAACACCCTTGAGAAATCCACAGCTTGTTTACACAGAAAATTCCAATTTTTTGCAAGACTAGCATTCACTCATAATGGCACATACATCCTATGTTGTCCCAATCTGTTCTTATTTTGACTGAGTATAGACCATTTTCAACATTTACTTATGGTCATGGTCAAATAAAAAAAATAGTCATTGTATTGAAATCAGAGCATACACATGTGCATGAATTTAGAAAAGCCAATCTACAAAATTTTAGTAAAGAATGGGCTCCCCACCTCCCCTAATAAATATAAATATAGACAAACCCTATACTCCCCATCTGTCACCAATTCTAAAGGCTCTCACTACGACACTTTCCACTGATTCAAGATATGAAAAACAAGATGGGAGCATGGAAGCCTTAGAAGAATATCTGAAAACCTCTGGGAAACAGAAATTCAGAAGCAGAAGCAGGTGCCAGTTCCTCATATATTCCTGATGTTCCTCAACACAACTCTGTTGCTCCTATTAGCAGAGGAATAGTTACAGGTTGAACTGAGATGTGGGTAAACTGCTAAACCTGCTCATTTTTCTATCACCATGTCCCTAAAGCTCTTCTCATCTTTCAAAGTTCCTACTTTAGTTTCACCTTCCCACTCCTGCTCTATTGTCAAGAGACACAGATTTCCAGCTCCTGGGCTGCACTGACTGACTTGATCAAGAGATTCTGCTTCAAAAGTCTGTGCGAAAGGTTTGAAGGCTTCACCTCCTGAGGTAACTATCAGGGCTTGATCAAATCTTTAGTCATACCTCAAACTTTCTAAGAGGTTTTTTTTGAAGAAGGCTTGACATCACTTAGTGAAAGTTAATAATTGCCTGTGCAACTGGTCCTATGTATTAAAAAAAAAACAAACAAACCTTAATTTAGTGCCTGTTTTGAAAAGAATTGTGTGTAGTGTTGTGTTTGACTAAAAGTGATTACTTAAAAAACAAAAATATCTGGAATGTTCTGTGGTAAGCAAGCTTTGTCTTCAGATGAAGACTTTGCTATATTTTTTGCAGGATCTGTTCCCTAATCTCAATCACATGGCTCCTCAAAGAAGTGTAATGAAAAAATTAAATTCCCTATGGAAAGATTCAGGGACCTCCCTGCTCAGGGAACAATTATGAGTATCTGAAAACTGTCACATTAAGCACAGTTTATGGCATTACAAAGGGCAAGCTCTTCATGAAGTAGTCATAATGTTGTGACTTCCAAGAGTCAAAAATATAATTTCTTCCCACTACTTGAGCTTGAAAATGCTCAATTTGCAAACAGAAATGGCAGTCTAGAAAAATGTCCAATATTCATAATCAGTTTCTCTTTAAGCACTCTCAGGTAACTCAGCACTTCATATTCCCCTTCTTCCCTTCATTCCACTGAACTACCAGCTGGGTACCTCATGAATTCCACAACCTTTCCTGTCTGACAGCTCTGTGGGAGACTGACCAGACTAACACACTGCCTTTCTTCTGCTATCTCTCTCTCTCAGACATATCTTAAAGACCTCTTTCTTCCTAGAGTTATTTCTTAATCATGGGGCTGTAATCCAGAGAGATTGATCCTTCCAGAGCCAAGTGGGCCAGTCTATTGCTACAGACCTTTTAAAAATTTTAAGTAAACAAAATCTTAGTACGGGAAAATTCCTTTTCTCCGCAGCAGAAAAAACAACCTGAGAAGCTCAAGTAATGGGGCATAATTGATGATTTCAAGTACCGTTGTTGAAGGAAAAGAGAGTAACAGATACACTTAGTGGAAGCAAATCAAATTAGAGGGAAATTGGCTGTAAATAAATGTAAGATACCAATTAGAATAAAATGCTCAGCTTTTCTCACCTAGATATTGAAGATACTAAGGCATTATTCTCAACTACTTGTTTAATGCCTTACCTCCAATTTTATGTTTTCTATTATTCATAGCATATATTTAATATTTGGGAGGTGCTGATATTCCAGTACAATGTAGAAGCAGGAGCTTAGATTTTCACAACAGAAACATCTACACTCTCAATCCCAAGGAGACCCAAACCCACTGAATTCTGCAGATAATCTAACATGGCATGAATCACTACTGTTTTCGTTCTTTAGCAAGCAAATATAATGCAGAAAATTATCTGCCTGAACAAAGCTGTATCAATAATCTAAAAGGTGAGATTCACATGACATTTTTTTTTTAAATTTTGTTCCTGATACTCAAATCTTAAATTAATCACTTAGGCTTCCCCCTTCATCACTGAAGTGAGATTTTTACTTCTGAAGATTGAGTTATGTTTGAGACACACCTTAGCACGGAGTGACCCCTCTAGAATGGTGATGTTAGGTGAGCTGTATTTCATGGCATGGGTGTTTTTTGTAGAATTCAGACTAAAAAAAATGAAATGGTCAATCATGTGTGTTGAAATGTCTAGTGGTGGAGTTAGGAAATATTTAACCATTAATTTTACGCCAAGTAAAAATTTTTATAAAAAGCTTACAATAAAATGTTTTAAATGCCTTATGTTAAAGGCTAGCGTATTTCTCAAGGGTTTTTTTTTAATGCAGTTGTACTTAAAATATAACCCACAGATGATGCATAACCTTCAACTCTCTAAGTTCTGTGTTTTGAAACACTTGTCAAATTAGTTTGTTTCCAGTTAATTAAAATTAAACAAAACCAGACCAAAACATTTTCTAATTTGCAGTTCTCCTCCTTAAATCATTATTTTTGAACAATATGAACTGTGTGGTTTAATTAACACCGAATAACACTCTTCAGTTTGGCCCTGTATCACATCTTGTATAAAACAGTGTTTCTAATCCTGCATTAATTTACTCCCCACCATGACTAGCGCAGTTCAAAGACAAAAATTAATATTTTCAGGGCTTAGCTATGCACAGTTATCTAGGCTCCTATCTTTTAATCTTGATTTCCACCCACGCCACATCTCCCCAAGCAAGAGGATTAAGAAAATAGGACAGTGAGTGCATTACTATCATTGTACTCTAATGCATATGGAAGTTATTGGAGTATAATACAGTACTTTATCTAACCTCAGCCTGCTCCAAAGTATGCTCTCCAAGTCACATTTAAATGCCCTACAATGTATGCTATTATTTTGTCCTTGCACAGCCCTTGACAGCAAAGGGAAATTGTTTGTGAGTTTTGACATCCAACTGTTACAAACAGAAGTGAGCTAAGAGGTAAAAAACAAGAAGGATTTTTCCCATTCCCACCCACATGGCTCCTCCTGAGCAGTCCTTAGGTGAATCATCTCAGTGGGGTTGGTATGAGAATGGCGTTACAAAAAGTCGCTTTTGCAGATACCACTGTAAACACTGGTGCTAATGTTCATGTTTTTTCTCATTGGGAAGATACCGATGCCCTGCACCTGCAGATGCTGTGTTGGCAGCAAAACTGGTGTACCTTCTGGAGTGGCTAGCAGTCCTATTCTGTGGCCAGTCACAATTTTTGGAAAAAGGAGGTGAATTTTGCTTGGATTGGAAGTGTAGCGATGACAGATTTCCATGCTATGGCCACTGGATCAGTTAAAGCACATGGTGTGTGTGAGGCAGAAGGGTAAAACACCCAGCAGCTGATTCCTCACAAGATTTTCTCTCTGAAACACTGTTTTCACAAGTTCATCCTTGTCTGGGAAAATAAGTAAATTCCATGTCTGGGCCTGTAACAGTTTTGTTATGATGTTAACATGCAACCCAACAGATACCTTATTGGTGGAAGTAGGCAAAAAAGATGGAGGAAAGGGGGGAAAAAGCAATAAAATTTGGTTCACTTCAGAAAAATAATGACTACGTTCTACATTTGCACTTTCATTGCTGTCGGTGGCACATCTTGCTGCTGCCGCCTGGGTGGAATAGAGTTCAGATTCTCAACCTCATTAAATTTAACTACGGCTCCCTAAAATTCTTTTTCCTATCATTCCATTCAGTAAAATGCTTAATTAAAGACAAGTTCTCATTATTGCTTGATTCTTTGAAGTTGTTGTTCTACTGGAATATATCTCTACTAATAAATACAAAATCAACTTTTATGCCAGTATGCTCCATTAAAGAACTGATACAGAGCTGTTCACCCAACAAATGGATTCTGCATATTCTATCACATTACAGAAAGAGAAAAAGAAAAGATTTCTTATTTAGAAAAAGGACAAGAAAGGATTGACAAAGTTGGTTAACAATGGTTAAGCCTGAACTTTTTTTATTTTTATATTTGGACATGTGACCAGCGTGGCATCCTAACAGAAATGGAGAATGTAAGTGATTGTCCACCTGCATGTTCTTAATTCAAATAAAAAGGGAGATGATGTTGTTTCACTGATATTTTGGGCTAAGTCACAGCACAAGGGATGACTTAGGTGCAAGAGACAGTTTTGTTGCAGTTAATCATTGGCACCATTTGCTGTGCCTCAGTGTTTGTCTTGTCTCATTTCAAGTTCCTATTCCAGAAATGTCTGGCTTGACCTTTGTGTTGTATCTGCCAGACCCTTGAGGATTTCTCAGAGACCATGAGCCACTTTCAAGTAGTGCTAAGTACTTAAACTCACTTGACTGAATTGAGCCCTCACCAACAGCTGGAAAAGCGCAACTGGCACATAGTAATTTAATATACCAAACCTTACCAGCTCTGCAGAAAATTATAGAAACCTCTTTAATTTATGTGAAAGTCTCATTATTTTCAGTACTTCTGCTTTATTAAACAACAGATTTTGTTTTTCTGAATTAAAACAAAATACTGCAAAGAAAGTTTAATGATTTAGCACCCTCAAAAAGTACATCTAGGAAGATAATTTCTGAAGCTTTTACAAAAGACTTTGGTTTTTTCAAATATGCTCCTTGGATACTTCATCTATTTTTAAATCACTCTAAAGCACTGTCTCCAAAGGAAAAAATGACCTCTTTGTGATCTACACTTAACCACAGCATGCAGGAGGTTGGATCTGATAATAATCATATAAAAATAGGCACATTGTGTCAGAACTGTGATACAGTTATTCCACTGTTTTATCTCTGACAGTGACCAACAGTGACTATCTGGGAGGTGGCATTATGCAGCAAATACTAATACTTCCCAAAAATACTCCCCTTGTCTCCAGCAGTTTATAGAATCAGATCCATTTAGATGACTCAGTGACTTCCAGAAACAGACAGCTGTCCTTGTAAACAGCAGTCTGGGAAGATTCTCCATCCTGTATGAAAGCTGCTCTCTTAAATTTCTTTTCAATATGCCACTAGCTAGTTTCCTTTAGGTTCATTTCTATTAGTTAGCTTGGTTTTGTGCCAGATAAGACAACAAACAGTTGATCCCCATCCATCTTCTTTAGGACACCTATGCTTTACGGGTCTTGGTAATATCCTCCGGAACTGTCTGTCTGCAGGTTGAAAAGGTCAGCCCTACATAGGATGCAGAACCTGGCCCAGACCCTGCCCAGACCTTTCATCACCGTTTTTTCTGTTGTAAAGATACTGGTTCTTTGTGGTTTTTTTGGCTTTTCTTGGGGGTTTTTTTTGGGTTTGGTTTTTTTTTGTTGTAAAAGCTGGATGTGAGAGTCGAGAAAGTGCAACAGTGTCNGGTTTTTTTTTTTTTTTTTTTTTTTTTTTTTTTTTTTTTTTTTTTTTTTTTTTTTTTTTTTTTAGATAAAACTGGCAAGGAATGAGAATATCATACCCAACAGAACATACAGACACACTGTAGACTTGGGCAGCAGTATAATTATGTTCTTTAATTTATTTTTTCCCTATAATCCTGAATATTCCACTTGCTTTATTGACACTGGTTATCAGTAAGTTAACATTTTGACAGAATTGTACTGTAACTCCAGGTCTTGTTCCTGAGTGATAACAGTCAAAACCAATCATTTTCAATGTAAAGTTAGGAGTGTTACTGCTTGAGCATCACGTAAATTTTTTCTACACTGAATGTCATCTGTCATTTTATTGCTTCATTATTCAGTGTTGTAATACCCCCCAGAAGCCATCAGCTTCCCTGCCTTCCTTACCATAAATTACTTAGTGTCATTAGCAAACTTTTGCCTCATTATTCCCACTCCTTTCCCAGGATAGACACTGGGGAACTCCACCACTGACCTACCTATGCTGTATATCTGATTGCTTTTTGCTATCCCCCTTTTCCTAACAATTAACAAATTATTCAACCTCAAAAGGAACTCCCATTTTATACTGCAGCAGCTTCATTTTGGGAAGATTACTTTATGCCTTTCTTTGGCTTTTTATTGAATGTCTCATGGAAATTGAGATAAAAATATTAGCAAGTCCAAATAAATATACTATTATTAAGTCCACATGTTTATTGGTTCTTCAAAGTACCCCAGTAGGCATGTAAGGTTGAATTTTTTTCCAGAGGATCCCTTGGCACACACCCACTGTTTATCCATGTGTCCATCAATTCTACTCTTCATTAAAGGTACTACTGAGTATCACACTCTAACTCTACAGTTCCTGGAGTCTCCTTTCAAAGATCTATTGGCTTCACATTAAGCAACTTCCAGTTCTCTGGTACTTTTGCACTTCAAGTATATTGATCATACCTATTGTATTCAATTTGATTTATAATGATCACATCGGTTTTCTTATAGATGAAAATTCATGTAATATTTTTGTTATGAAAAGACTATTAAGTTTTACAAGATAGGATCAGTCATTAGATTCTGTTTATTGCTTGACTTTTACAGTAATTACAATACTTCAGTAGTAAAAAATCAAAAGTCATCTTTTTAAAATGAAATTCTCCATTAGCATAATCTCTGTAAGACTTCATTTTCGGTAGTTGTCAATTGTTTCTATCTCATGGGCTGCTTTAAATGTCCATTAGCATAAAACACTACTTTCTTTTGTCATTCACTGCTCAGTTTTTAGCATTTTCTCTTAATCAGAGAGAAAAAAATGAAAAAGGATTCTATGAGCAGGATTTACTACAGAAGTGTAAAAACCTGATACATGAAAGACATTCAAATAAGTTTTAACTTTACCCAGTGCACAAACACAAAGCCTGCTTAGCAAATGAATAATAATTTCACAGCTAGACAAGACCTGTTCCATTTAAAACTATGAAATCAGGCCTTAATTGAATCTCACCTACCATTGTACTTGCTTTGGGAAACAGCGACAGAAAATGTGAAAACAATAACATTTTTCAAATTAAGGTGAATAACTTATTTTTTTCACAGCTGAAGCACATTTTGCTTTTGAAGATTGGTAGTTTTTCAACATAACAGTTTTCACTCAATGACCTGATATTGACTTTTAATTCAATTCAGGGTTCTTGCAGATACAGAGTTAATACCAAAAGCATGACCTTTGATCACTGTGGAAATTTGAGAAAACTCATGCCTCAAATACACTAAATATGGTTCTAGAAATCAAATCAGCTTCTGTCTTTGGCAACGCTTGCTGAGGAGTCTGTGTTTTGTATCACAGTATTTCTCTCATCAAAGAAGTCAAAAAAATGAAGGGATGTCCAAACAAATGTGAAAAGCATGGTATGCACTGGTCAGTTTTTCAGTTATTATTTGTTGCTGAAAAAAACCCCAACATTTAGTCTAAACTATTGCTTTTGTTTTTCCTAATACTTGTAGATCAACAGGCACGTCATAAAAAGTTACTAATCCCATCCTGAATTGGATGTGAGAGAGAAGAAATTAATTGTTATCCCGTGTTTCTCCCCTTCACAGATTCTAAAAGTGAGCTGGACACTGAACTGTTTGATAATAAAACTTAGGTACAATGAGTCCTTCCCAGAGAATCAGAAAGGATTCATAGTCTGTAAAAACTTTCCTTCACCCTCCAATTTCCCAAACCACTGGTTTTAATAATATGTAAAATCAGACTGGTATCAAAAGGTGTTCCTGTAGTGATGTGCTGCTGCAAAAAGGATACCCTACCCCGTGCTCTCTTCCAGATAAGTGAACTGTCATAATGGCCTCATGTCTACTCAAGGTCCATATCAGGTAAGGAAGAATCCCACGGGCCTGAGCTGTCAGAGTGAATAATATATAAAAAGCTGTTTAGTACTCACAAGAAGAGTGTTTGGATAAAACCATCTTCCTTACATAAATGGTCATTTGGAGAAGAACACCCTCCATTTCACCCTATTCATGGCCAAGAAACTAAATTTTCAGGGGAAGGGTTTTGGTTTGGTTTGGTTTTCTAAAAAGAAACCTCTTTTTTATTTTTATTAAAAAAAGGTAACTGATTTAATTTTGGCACTGCAGAAATCTCAAGTCTTTGGATAACACTTCAAATAAACTTTCTAAAATTATTTTGTGGATGTAATACAACATGAATTAATTCAGAAGAACAGTTATTGCACTTTCATATTACAAAGACACGTAAGATATGTAAGTCTTTCTTCAGACTTCAGTCAATATAGGCAATTCCTCGTGATGGATGCAATACAGAAACACGATGTATGTCAGATGGAGACCCCCCGAAGAAAGAAGATTATCTTTGCTGTGGTCTCCTTTCGTTTTTCTCACACTTCGTCAGGATGTTCATGCTCCTGAGTCCCATCGACTGAGCTCAGCCTCAATGCTGTGGTGACCCCTCATTTCCAATCTTAAATGTGGCTGACTCTGTGCTGGCCCTTGACAGACTTACTCCAAAATACACACATCAAAGTAGATGAGAGACAGAAAACATGACAGAGGGGAAACATCATAGAAATAACAAGGTGACCTAAGTGAATTTCACATAAAGTCAATTTTCTAATTGTAAATTTGGACCATGAAATCTGGACCATAAAATTTGCTGTCACAAAAACTGTCACCACAATTACTGGTTTCAGGCTCATTAATTCCCTGAATACCTACATCCATCACAGGAAGCTGCTGATAAATATATCATGGGAGAAAGGTATTTGAGGAGAGAAGATATTTAAGAGAGAAAACCAAGAGAAAAAAGATATTTAAGAGAGAAAACCAAACTGAACACATGGAACCAAGCTAATAAACCATCCAGAGAGCAAAAGAAATGTCAGGACCTAAAATGAATTTCACCACTTCCAAAGATGATTGCATTTTTCTGCTGTTTAGCATCCAGAATCGAAATGCAAAAGAGATACAGCATTAGAGTGAGGAGTGAAAAGGGCTTAGTGTGAAATGGTGCCAGAATTTTATATTGTAATGGAACAACCTCCAGACTCAAATATCTTTTATTACAGAATGTCCCAAAGCAAGCCGATGCTGGGTCCCAGTCTCAGAGTTTTCCCAGGTGGAAAAGCAAACGGGTTCACAGTGTCTGTGCCCTGTAAGTGAAGCTGCTGCTGCAGAGCCTCAGCAAGCTGAAGGGTTGCACCTTTACAGCTGGATCGTGTCCAGAGATTGACAGTGGAGCTGGTGAGGGGTCTGGACAGTAAACCACATGTGGAGTGCCTGAGGGATCTGTGGGTGTTTTGGCTGAAGAAAAGGGTTCTCAGGGGAGACCTCACTGCTCTCTGCAAGCACCTGAAAAGAGGTTGTAGGCAGGTGAGTGTTGTTCTCTGCTCCCAAACAACTGAGGACAGAACAAGCAGAAATGAACTGAAACTGCACCGGGGGAGGTTGCATCAGGAGGAACATCAGGAGGAACATCAGGAGGAATTGCTTCACTGAAAGGGTTGTCAAGCATTGGAACACACTGCCCAGGGAAGTGGTAGAGTCACCATCCCTGGAAATGTTTAAGAAATGATTGGATGTGGCACTCAGTGCCATGGTTTAGCTGATGTGTTGGTGTTTGGTCCAAGGTTGGACTCAACGACCTTAAAGGTGTTTTCCAGTCTTAATGATCCTATGATTCTATTAATTCCTATGCAGATTCAAGCCAGTTCCTAATGGTACATTGGTCTTATTTCATGCTGAATTCAGTTGTTAAAACAATTTATGATTTTAAAATCCCACCTGATCCAGCGCAGCAATATGTTGTCATGGAAACTTGAATCTATCCAGTCATTAATAACTTTCTTCACATGGCAACTTAAGTGCCATAATTTTCCAGATTGAATCAAGCTACAAGTTCCCCATCTGACAGCAATATCAACAAAATTTATGAAGAAATGTTCCATTAATGGTATGCTAGTGTTTAATCTGAATGTCATTTAATAAAAGTAACATATGAAACTACTATATAGTTAATATCTAAACTATTAAATGTTATAAGAATTAAATATGCTATATCGTTAATAGCATCTAGAAATACATCATATGAGATATATCTATATATGTTATAATATATAATTATATTTGCTTTTTGTATTTTATAACCCTGTATAATCTTATATAATAATATAATGGCTTGAAAATTTTAAAAGTTTTCTCACAGTGATACCTTTATTTGAAGTATGTTAGTCAATTTTCATAAAACAAAAAGTAATCTCCATTCTTAAATTACATTGTACTTATAATTTTAACAAATGTTTCTTTTACTTGCTTGTTTCTCTTCATCTTGATCCTGGTTATATAGTGTCTAGTAAAAATAAGCAAGTAGATTGCTAATAATGTTCAAAGATGAAAATATGATTTTTACAAGACTCTGTATTAAAAATGTGCCCATCAAATACTCAGAGACGTGTAAGATAAACATCTGGGCATTTGAATGATAAAACACTGAAGTTCTGATTCTTTTTTACCACAGGCAGTCATTAGATTAGCTAGCTGATCTTTTTTTTGAAATTGAAGTAAGGAATTTTTTTGTCACATACGTACATTTTTAAATATGTACTCTGTATGGAAAAGAAAATTTTGTGTTTTGCTGTGTCCTGGTTTGCTTTGTTTTAGATTTTTTAAAGGATAATTTAAAAATGAACTTATTCAGAAGAAATCTGCATATATCAGTGAGCAGAATACACAATTTTGATTAAAACCTTGCCAAACTGCTCCCTGGTATAGTAGTTTATTTGCTTCCCTTCTTTTATTCTCCTTCTATTTTCAGGCTCACTGACCTGTAGCCATCTTTCATATGGTACCTCTGACTGTGGGGCTCTCCTGATGTACTGAAGTAGCTCAATAAGAACAGGAGAAGAAAAGCACACTATGCAAAGTGGGAATCCTGATCAGGAAATAAATTAAAAATTGCTGAGGGCACAGTGACTGAAAACTGCAAATACTGTGATATCAGAACTTTTGAGTTTTAGCCAAAGCTTCTGAAATAGTCTTCGGTTATTTGCTTGCTATTTCTAAAAAAATCAATAGTTTTAAAAAAAGAAAAACACTTTCCTGATAAGTCCTAGTTACTATAATAGTTTCTGTGGCCAAACAAATATAGAAATACACAGAGAAACAGGAAGTCTATCTTTTATTTTTGATTTTTCCCACCCACGGTATGACATTGGGTTCATCACCTCACTCTGCTCTCCATTTCCCACACCACATTTGTCCTATGTCTCTGTGCTCTTTTCCTTGTGGTCTATTCAAAGGACCCATGATTCACTTCAGAGAGCTGTGAATTTTAGGGACAGAACATTGACCTGAACTGAGCTCCTGGACAACACAAGTAGTAGCTTTTCACTCTGGAATTCCTGTATCTGTACTATAATTTTTCAAACAAATAATTAGTCGAGAGACTCAAAAAAAAATAGAGGTTTTTTCACCATCTCCTGCTCTGTGCTAGCAGTTAAGGTTTGTGTCTAAAATTATATCGTCTGGTATTATCTTCTAAGCACTGATCTGTATAAACTTCTCTCTCCTAGATTAAGGAGGACTGTGGCATCAGAAATATCCACCCGTATTGGTAATTCCTGGCTTTGATTAAATCTGCTACTTACTTCTTTCCTTTAAACAGACTAAATTCAGCTTTCTAAATCCTTCACTAAAAGAAAAAAGAAAAAATTCTCAGACCTCTAATCATCCTCACAAGCCTTTTTCTGAGTTTTTCTAGTCTAGCATCATTTTTATTGTAGGCTGGGATTTACTGCTGCACACTGTATCCAAAATCTCTCTCTCAGGTAACAGTTCCAGTCATGGGAAATGAAAAGGACTGGATGCCCATTTTTTACAGGCAATTTTCACTGAAACAATTCACAAGACACCAAAGTTAGTCAAAGATGGGCATGGTTCAACAAGCTGTCTTACAGAAAGCTCAAATCTCAGTTGCACAAAGTGCGAGGAATAAGTATTATGGAAAGACAAGATTGTTGCCAGAGTTGGGCATACCTGGAATCTAAGCAGGGCATAGGAGAGGAGAATGAAGCTGCAATGTCAGTCCCTATTACTCTTGCACCTAAACACTCCCAGCTAATAGGCAGGCTCATGGTGTAGTGGTTAGAGATCAAGAGTAAGACCCATTTCTTTTTCTGCTGCAGAGAGATGTCTCACTTACTTTAGCTGGAAGTTAGATAGAGTCATTATAGGGTGGTTCATGTTTAATTAACAGACAAAATGTAGTTCTGCCTCATAAAAAAAATAACACATAAATGTGTCTAAAATGTATGGAGTTGACTTTTTCACTGGGCTGACAGCACTTCTGTTAAATACTGATGTCGGAAATCTTAAGGATGTCTTGTCTAAAGGGGTCCATGACAGCAAATCTGGAATCTCTTACGGCTGAGGCAGTTAATTTCCACTATTCCTTGGAAAATAGGTTGCACCAATCAGGGACTCAATTGCATTCCTAAAACTCAGGAGAAATACTAAAATTCTAATGTGAGGAATATCCAATAGTAGCAAAACTACAAATGTAACCATGGTCTTTGACTAAGGAAGTCTTCCTCTATTTGAATTTCTTTTCATCATTCTTGAGAATATTTTAGTTCATTGAATGTCATTAGGAAAATATTTGTGCCATTTAATATTCTGCCTATTGTATTAAGATAATGACAAAGACAGGTTTCATTTTTTAAAAAGCTGGTAATCCATAGGCATGAAATCTTCCTTGCATCCATTCACCCTTGTGCCAAAGGCTTGCTCAACAAAGAACGGTTTTCATGTGATTGTTTCACAGATTTGCCTGGTATTTATGAATCCTGTGGAAGATTTTGCACCCTTCCACTTCTATCATTACCGTATTTTATCTATCTATCTATCTAGTGAATATGTTGTACACATTAAATGTATAATAATTATCTTGCTATTTATCTTACTAACTTTAAAGTTATTTCTGTAGAAATCAATATCTCAATGTGTCACCAAAAAGTTGTATTTGATTCTCTTTCAAGCACTTTCTCTGAATATACCAAATGTTCTAGGTGAGATCTGTGGTCTTGTTGATCTGCTTGGGGGTTCACACTGCCCAGGTGTGGCTCGGAGGAGCCTTGTACATGAGCTACTGTTCGAATACTGGCCAGAAAAAATTGCTGTCCCTGAACTCAGGGACCTGCTCTCTAGGGACACCTATGCCCTCCAAAGGAAAGAGGATTTAGCAGGGACAGAGATCCCTGGTGAGTGTTTACTCAGCGGACTTTTGAATGCCAATACTCTCAACTGCATCTGTTAGAGCAGCACCAACATTCACCAAGGGACAGTGGGAGTTATCCTGGAAACCACAGTGCTTTCCTAGACTTCAGTGAGGAAATAGAACTCTTTATTTGCATTTCCTCTGGGCTGAGTTGAAAAGGCACATTCTGATTCCTCCCACTAAAGCAAATTTGAAATAATTCAAAGATTCCTGGTCATTAATGCATCGTAAATTAATAACAGCTAGAAGAACTCTGTGACTTATAAGTGGTATCTCCACTCAGGTGCTCTAAGTTCCTGTAAATTTTTTTCAGTAAAGGTATTAGTGTGTTCAGCACTAATTGTAGATCTCCTTCATGGTTGTCAAAAGGACTACCAACAACTTGTGGAGAACTATGAAGCTACTGGAAATTATGAAATCCTTTCACTGCTGCCAATGCACTATCTTCTAAGGCCCACTGTTGTGGTTTGACATATAGTTAGGCACCAAGCACATGAAATCTAATTATTCGCACTAGGGGAAATAAGTATTATTGAGGGAAACAAAAAAGACTGCAAGGCAAAACAGGCCCAAACTTAAGCAGTTACAATAGAAAGTTTATTGCTAACAGAATGAAAAGTGGAAAGAGATAATAAGAAATTAAAGCAAACTTTCAAACACCTTTCTCTTCCAGTGCCTCCCTCCTTCACACCGACCTGCGCCAGGGATAACAAAACATGGGATTTGGTCAGTATTGCATTTCTTAAGAGTCTTCGTTATGCTTAAGGAAAAGAGTTTCTTCTGCTGTGTCGTGGGATTCTTCACAACCCAGGAGTCCGGCTGGAAATAACAATCTGCTGAAGTGAAAAAATAACTTTCCCATGAAATCTTACAGTCTTCTCACACTGTCAGTCATGGGCCATGACATAGGGTTTGGTCTTTTAAGGATGAGTTATTCTAGCCTGAAAACAAAGGCTCTCTTCTTCAAAATCTCTAAAAGCCTCTCACAGCTTCTATATAACCTGGCACAGGTATTCTCTCATCTTCACAGACTGCGCATGGATTTTCCATCCTCCCATGTACTTTAATGAATTATAAAGAAAACAGTCTGTAATATTACAGTCCTCACCACCACTGGCAAGGAGAATGTTAAGCTCTAGCGCTGGAAGCGCCTCCGCTCTCTTTTCCCACCACCATTTTGGCTTTGTCACACGCGACCTCACTTTTCCTTTCTTTCTGACCTTGGCGTCGCCATGTTCTTCTCCCTCACTTGACTCACTTTTCTTTTCCTTTTCACTGACTTGGGAGAAAAGGTGGCCTCGTTGGCTGTGGACGATGATCTTTTTGGTTGGGCGAGAGCTGTGCTGGCTGCAGAGAGGCTCCACCAGCCCCCGCGAGCTCCATGTGGGGACGCAGCGGCTTCAGATGAAATCTCAGCCGTGCGGTTCCAGCTGCGTGGCTGCTCATAGTGGTTTGCTCGGCTGCCTGGGCTCCAGGACGGCTTTTCCCCAGTGGCTTTGTCCGTCCTGCCCCGCCAGAGGAGGGAGCCCAGGCCGACTCCGGGCCGGAGCCTGGGCCTGTTCCGCCCCACCTCGGCAGGAAAGCAGGAACAAAAGGGAAACTCCCGTGCTTGCACACTATTTAAATATGCAAATCATAGAGGCATTACCAGCTTTTTCAGTGGTTCAGCAACTTGTCCATCAACTAAATTTTAAAACCATTACACCCACTAAAACTCAGCTTTGCAGTATCAAAGATGTTATCTCCTGCATGACCAGCCCCTTTAAAAATAGAAAGGCCTTGAAATAACCAGAGGAAAAAAATCCTGCTTCTTCAAGCCACACAACATTAATGGTTAGAATAATAGTGAGTTTTAACCACACCATATTGTCATAAATTAAAATAGATGAAATCGTTGGGCTTTTCAAAGAGCAATAAAGATAAAAACGCATCCAAAAAGAGCACAAAGAACCTATGAGTTTATCAAACTTCCAAGTGCTTCAGTGGCCCAAGCAGAACTGAATGTTAGACCAGCGACAACCCTGCTATCAATTCTGTGCTTTGGCCCAAGAACACAAACATCTCCATCAGCAAGGGAAGTGATCCCAGTACTGCCCCTACTAGTGCAGGGATGACACAGCTTCCTAGCCCTGACTTTGACAGATCTCAGCTGATGGGCTTTCTTAGGGTTGATGTAGACTTAGGTGGAAGCAATGTAATATTAAAATCGTAACATGCTCCAGAACTTACCTAATGTAATTGTATAAATTAGAACTCTTTATTTCCTGCCTTTTCTCAGCCTGTCTATATCAACTCTTTTCAACTCAAATCAGCTCAAGCAAATTCAGCCTCTGATCAGCCATACAGGCAAGGTTGCGTGGTCATGATCCCACAACACCTGCTGTCTTAGAGGAATCTCTGGCACTTTGTCACAGTAATTTTTCACCTCATTTCTGAAACTCAAAACAGGTGATGTGTTAAATTTAGAAAATTCATTAAGTCCTTCATTTTTGCTAAATCCTGGTTAGGCTAAGTGGGCTAACTTAGCCCTACAAGGGTAAGTCAGAAGATTTTGAGACTACTATGAAAAGTTTTGACTGAAATAAATTTGGTCAGGGTCTGAGCATGTGATTACTCACTGGAACAGCTGTGCCAACGGAAGGTCCTGAGTGTATCCATAATTTAATCCTAATTCTTCATCTTAAATAATATTATAGGAAACTGTATATCACAACCATTGCAGACAGAATGGGTGAGAGTACGAGATTAGCACACATGAAAGTAACTCATAAGGCAATATAGGTCAGCTAATTAGACTAAGAAATTTCTGGGATCAGACAATATAAGAAGCACGAGAAAGAACTGAGTCAAGGCTTTAGATGGGCAAAAATTTAAGAGAAACCACATAATTGCTAAGCAGACATAAACATAATCTTTGCCTTTTTTAGGTTGCAAGGAAACAGTGTAATCATATCCTATTACATTTTTATAGATTAAAATATTTCAGAATATTGATTGAAGTAAAAAAAAGATGGCCCTGGCACACTGAATACTTTCTTTTGTCCTTGAAGAATGGGACTGCTAAACTTCCTGTCTGAGACATTAAAATATTCTTGAAATTCAGTTTCTTGAACTTAGATAAATTAGGTAAGATTTGTTCACTAAAACTAGTTATTTTTTTCTCAGGAATCATTCTTTTCATTTTGTATTCACATTCCTTTACACACAACTCTTATAAGTAACAGCAGCACATGCATTTGTTACGTCATAACTGCATGGTATGATTTATATTCGCTGAAAATTCATTATTTTGCTAAGTCTAACTATTCTCATCTTATTTTAACTGAAACCCAATTTCTATGTGGGTTTTTTTCAACCTGTGTGCTTTCCCAAGTAATATCAGGAGGTCAACTAATGTGAATAGAATAGTACAGAAAAAACCAACCCAATAGATTTGAGCCTTCCTTGGGGATCTTGTGGATTATTTTCCTTTATTAGTAACAAAGAATGCATTCACAGTACAGCTGCATCCACACCATGGATTTTTTGCCATTTTTTTACCAGTTAAAATGCTTCTACTGTCTGTATCTCCCTAGTGTTGAAAGTGTTTTAATTCCTTATATACCCTGACTTTATTTAAGGAAAAAAACATAGAAAAATAGAAATGTCATTCTTTGCTTCTTGTTGAGCAAAATACAGCTCAGCACATACCCATGAGAAAAGAAAAAAATAACTGAAAAATTCATATTAAGGACAGAACCAGCAAGGGAACATTGCTGAGAAGGTATAAAGCACATCTTACACCGTTTCAGAGGTTACTAAAATTCGGCATAAGAATGTGGAGGCACAAAAAAACAAGATAAAAAGAAACCAGAAACAAAAGAAGAAGGCTGAAAGAAAAAGTCTGGCTTATCAATTTTCAGCACAAGAATAGAATAATCTTGTGGTCTGAGAAGCAGTAATGAGCAGGGGGCTCTTACGATTTCATGCTGTCTCTAAGTGCAACATCCTTCGCTTCTCTGTTCCCCAGCTGGAGATGATAACCAGGTATCCAGATGATGAACTCAGCAAGGAACTGGCCACTCTACGTGATGGGAAGACATCTGCAAGCTGGATGCAAGCAATGGCTTTGTAGGAATAGAGAAGTTCCTTAGCCAGACAGTGCTTATGACAAAGCTCACAAGTTTTGCTTCACAAGTTCTTCTCTGGCCTATCAAGTGAGTAAAAGATTTTATACGTTCCAAAATTATAGAATGTTGATCCCACATTACCTCTTTCTAAATCATTGAAAGCCTAGTCATGCAGTCTCACGTGCTCACATGTGGACTCCATGTGATTCAGAAACGTGATCCCAACCTAACCACACTGCAATTAAGCAGGTGTGAAAGTGCCTCAGCAAGCTTCTGGACGGGCAGATGACTTCCGGCTCTCCTAGGAATTCAGAGCTCTTTTGCTGAGGACACTAGAGCTATGAACGGTTTGGAGAACAGGAACACACCTGTGCCAGGGATCTTGACACTAAAGTAAACCAGACGTAGTGGATGGAGGCAGATTTGCAGAGTCATTAAAGTATTTTTCTCAGCACTCTGACAGGACAGAATTCCTTCAAATCAATGCAAATATAAAATATTAATCCCCTTCATGGAGCCAAGGAAATGCAAAGGGGTTCTATTGTAAAAAGAATCAGGTTTGAGGACTACATGAAGGCAGGCAAATTAAATTGCATCGAACCAAATTACATAAGAAAGAGCAGGGAGAGGAATTTGGGCAGATGAGTTACCTTGCCAGCAGAAAGGGACCTGCCAAACATCTCCAGATGTCTTTGTTGCTCCTGCTACAAATTAGACCAACTGAAAGTCATCCCAGAAAAGCAGTTTTGCTGGTCCCTTGGGTTTTTCACGAAGTCCAATCTCTTCCTCTATTTTGTATCTCCTGTCCTTTATCACACTGAAATGTGCTACTATTCTGAAACAGTTGGTGTTTGTGTTTGCTCTTCTTGAGCAGGGGTGGATGAAACAGGAGTGAGGGCTGAAGTGAGAGCAAGGACTGGTGCCTATTTTGTGGGTTACATTTTT
Source organism: Ifrita kowaldi (assembly GCA_013398055.1). Classification (NCBI taxonomy): domain Eukaryota; kingdom Metazoa; phylum Chordata; class Aves; order Passeriformes; family Cinclosomatidae; genus Ifrita; species Ifrita kowaldi. Next base: position 138,478 of record VZRS01014612.1, on the reverse strand, counting down.
GGTGCAGGAAAGTATGAACACCCACAAAGTTCTGTTCTGCTGTACAGGCTGGCCAAGTCTGATTTCTATGGCTTCCTCCCACTCATGTTTGCCTTTTTCAAAGGCTAATTTTTCTCTTTTATGTATAAGACGCCAAGTCTGTATTGCATAAGGTGGGAAAAGGCCTTCACCTCCCCAGGTTTTGAGTTTTTGTGTTGGACTTTGTTTTTCATTTCAATGGTGCTTAATGGTCTCTAGCTCTTTCAAAAAATATATATATAAGGCTTTTGTCATTCTGAAACAGTAAAGAAAGAAAGAGTTTTTCATGGTAATAGAAAAATGCACCAAATCTTGTAAATAATGGATTGCAAGATTTCTTTGTATCTTTGTTTAACTGAGAAAAAACGAAACTGAAGGCAGATTTATTTTTTCACTTACAAGCTTGCTCTGAATCCAATCCTTTCTCAGGCCAAATTCTTGGGTTTACCTTTGTAAATCTAATAAAACTCTGAAGAAGTGAATGGCATGTCTCCTGGGTTACATCAGCATCAATGAAACAGAGTAAGTGAACTAGGTGTAAAGGTGAACAAAAATGGTTTTATTTTTACAGCTTGAAATACATTAGGAAGGGGTGAATAGTGAAGGGATATCTTGCTAGATTATGCCCTGGGGAAGCAAAGGGCAGATATACGCATACAGCCAATCATGTGCTGCCGTCTATAATGCTCTTTTTGGGTTATGTTCTAGTAACATTTACGACACATGAGCTTCATGTCCATCATCCACTGAACATTTACTGAGCCCTGACAGACAGAACCACACTGTAACATCTGCTGATATCAATACAGAAATAGGTACCAGCTGTTCAAAAGCAGTAAAAATAAAAGCTGTTTTCCATTTCTTCATGTTAAAAACAAGCCCTGTTTCAATGTATGTTTCAGCTCAGGAAAGATTCTGAGATGGGCTTTTCATGAGTACACAAGTCAAATATTTTCCTCCCTCTAGAGAGATATTCTCAACTGTTTCACAAGAAACAAAAGAAAAGAAATTCCAGTTAAATTAAAATGTGGAAAAGTCAACAATTAAAAAGGTACTATCCATGTTTAGCTGATTCTCAAAATAATTTATGAAATCCTTCAAGCTAAAGGGAGCATTTATATTCAGTTTATTGGGATTTATTTCACCATTAGGAGTTCAGTAGTTGTTATGAATCCCCATGGAACAGAAGCACCTCTGAACTTTGTTGCCGTATAAATTAAGATGTTAAAGCAAGCCATCACTGCAAAGATCCCAGGCTATAGGGAGAACTAAAAAATGGATTAATGGTATGAGCAGAGATGTGCTGTCTTCAGAGAGAAGCACCAAATGAGGTCTTCTCTGAGCCCATTTCAAATCTGAGAAACTGGGAACAGGATCTGAATGTGCCCTAGTGCCAATTTTTGTCACACTCTGCTGTTTCCTATACTGGGAACACTTAGAAAACTTTTGAAATAATAAATGTCATCATAGAAGTATGCAGTACAGCAAGCACAGTCTGGCACAGGAAAATCAAACTGAACTTTGACTTCTCCTCACAAGAACATTTTCTGCTACCTTTATAGTGTCCATCATTTTTTCTTCATTACTGGTTGCCTGTAAGAATGTTTAAAATAAATCTGCTACACTTTTTGTTCTTTTATTTTCTTTTGGCTGAGGTTGCCACCTTTTCATTTGTGTCCTGCATACAGCACAACTCATCATAACTGGGCTGTTTGTTGGCTTTTTCATGAGCACTGACATTACACTCAACTTCAAGCTGGGGACAGAATTTGCTTGAAACAGATTTGTGCTTTTTGGTACAAGGAAGACAACAGCATATTGATCAAACCTTGCATCCCCCCAGTTCATAGATTAATTCCAATCTATATTTGTAAATGTTGGTGCTCAAAAGATCCTCGCAGGGAATACAATATGACCATCAGAGTTGGGAATTTATGGACGCCTACCACCTTATTTCATTACTGAATCAAAGGTGCTAGAAGTTACAATACCTTCTCTTATTTCCACCATAAAAAAAGATAGATTCAAATCAAAAGCAGGATGCAAATATTTGTTTATACCTTACACCACTTCTCTTGCATGAATTAGATTCAATTTATTATTGCTTTTACCTGTTAATTTTCTCAGTCATGTGTAAGGCAGAAAAACCAGCAGTTTTGCCCATAAGATGTCACAATCAAATCAGTTCAGCCATGTCTGTATGCGAAGAAGAATATTACAATGTCAAGAATAAACTGTGGTGAATTATTTAAGCTGTAAGTAACAAAAACATTTATTAAGCACAGAGAGTAAATCTACCACAAGACATTCCCTACCATATTGAGTCTGCTTTATAGTAGATTAAACTGTAGCCTCAAACTACTTGATAATTCTACTTTAATGTTTCCAGTTTGTCAAATTTTAATACTAAATGAGTGCGAAATTTTAGCCAGAGGTAAAGCAAGGTTTCAGGACTAGAAAGTTGCTGCTGACTGAGAGGGAAAAAGCGGTTCATGGAAACTAAAATAGGTTCTGATTTTACTGGGTTTTTGTATTTTGAACATAAGAAGAAACCAAAACAAAATAAAAGAAAATGTGACTAACGATAACCAAGGAATTAATAAGTCATAATTAGTAGTTAAGTCATAAAATAATAAGTCAGTTATTTTGCCCTGTTTCAGATAAGGAGCAGAGAAATGCCCAATGGTCAATTGAGTATGTGCTATACCCAAAATTTCTAACTTTAGGGTTCAGTGCTGTAGGATGATATTTTGGCTTCATTAAAGCCACAGTGTGCCCATCTGCAGCTTTTATATCACACTGCAATAATATCTCTCCTCCACAGAACAGCTTATGACTTTGCCCTCCCACCAGTCCAGTGTGTTTTACAATAGGAATTTAATATCTGGACAGATACATCTACATTTTTTTCTGGTCAAAGTCTTCCAAGATATTCTGGTATGTCAGTATATCATGACCTTGCTCTGTTGCTGCCCTACACAGACTGCACTCTGTGCCTTGGCATCAAGGAGTGGACACTCCCAGAGGTCTAGCAGGATATTATAGTGCTGATGCTTCCCAATATTAGCATTAAGTATTTTCAGGTGTCTGCATCAGGAAAAGCAATGCCGGTAGGCCAAGGGAGGTTATCCTGCCGCTCTACTCAGTCCCAGTGAGTGAGACAGGGCTCCTGAGTACAAAAGAGGAAAGGAGACACTGGAGAGGGTCCACAAAGATGATTAAGGGACTGGAACATATCTCTTATGAGGAGAGACTGCAGGATCTGGATTTGTTTAGCCTGGAGAAGAGAAGACTGAGGGGAGATCTCATTAACACATACAAATATGTCCAGGGCAGGTGCCAAGACAATGGTGCCAGGCTCTTTTCAGTGGTTCCCAGCAACACGAAAGGGACCAATGGTCTTAAACTAAAACCTCAGCATGAGGAAAAAAATTTTTACATCAACTGAAGCTGACAGAGCCTTGGAAGAGGCTGCCCAAGGAGGTCCTGGAGTCTCCCTCTCTGGAGACATTCAAAACCCACCTGGATGCATTCCTGTGTAACCTGCTCTGGGTGATCCTGCCTTGGCAGGGCTGTTGGACTGGATGGTCTCTAAAGGTCCTTTCCAACCCTAATGATCCTGTGATTCTGTCTCTGTGACTGTACACCACCAGTACATTTTGGTAATGCATATATATGGCATCTGTATGTGGATGGACCATTTAGAAATAGTGTGGAATTACTAATCTGAGATAACAAATGAAATCTTTGCCCACTAAAGTACTAAATTTGTGATTTGTGAGCCCAAGAATTGAAACTTCTATGCTGCACAGTCCCTTCCATCCTTATACTGAGAGACATTAAAATCACTGAACAGAGCAATCTGCCTTATCTGTTTGTTATAACCCTTCTGCAGGTTTTAATAGACCAGATCCTGATGGTTTTTATATGGATATGACAGTCAAACTCTCGCTGCCTACTTAATGCTCTCTACTTATGGAAGGGAACAAGGTATCCACCCTTGTTTGAATTTATTATTATTAATCTTTGAAACTACTGGTCACACATATGTGCTGAATATCTTCAAAATCTTTTGAGATTGAAAACTTTTAATTTTTCAGGTAGGGAGCAACACAAGGCAGCTGACTATAACAAAACCCCTTTTGTTGATGAATTTCCATCTTGTTTGGTACCTAGATGAAGTCATGGAGAAGAACAAATTCCTGGGACTTCACTGCCCTCCATACACTGCAGATAGATCTCACCAGGACACCCAAGGCCACATTCCTGAGTTTTATTCCTAGTGTCTGTCAGGCACTGGGCTGTGGATGTAAGTGAACACAGCATGAGTCACCTTGGAGGAGAGGGAAGTGCTGTGCTGTGAGTGGGAGGAAGCATTTGGATGAGCTGGCAGAAGCTGTGCCTGCCACAGGACGCAAAGATCCGTCACTACTCCTGAACTCCACCTTGCCAGTGGCTGGAAATAATTCCTGATTCCCCTTGCCTGGTGACTGTGCCACAGCTCCCTGGTAAACGCGTCTTGATGTCTTGATGGTCTTCTCTGAGCCGGTCAGCTCCTGACTGTGGCTTTGGGTTGTGAACAGGCCAGGGCCACCTCAGAAGTTGCAGGTGCGTGGGGATGCAGCTAAATTCTTGTGACCAGGGACACTTGGAATGCCTAAGTGGATGTCTATTAAGTTCCACTGTGTGGACTTCAGGTCTTTTCTTCAGCTGTCTTTCAGGGTGGGCTGTACACAGGGTATTTTTAGAATCCTAGAATCATATAATGTTTTAGGTTGGAAGGGAATTTAAGATCATCTAACCCAGCCTGTGTGCCATGTGCAGGGATGCCTTCCACTAGAAGGTGGAGGGTAGGGAAAGGACAGACAGTCTCTGGAGATGTCTATCAGGAGTGTTTTCTTTGCAGGTGCAGAAGCAGATCTGCACGGTGCGATAACGAAATTTCCTGATGTATTAGGTGAGAGCTTGCAACACAGCATGATGGGGAAAAGAATCCCTTTAAATTATCCTGGCTGCAAAAATTATCCTAGCTGCAAGTCTGTCCCGGTAACAACATGCCCTTCACACATCCCTTACAACGAAATGCATCTTCAACATTTACATGCTCCTTCTGAAAATGAAGAAGGGCAAGTGGAACTGCTATTGAGGCATCTTGGCTCAGTGGCTGGGGCATTGGGTAAGGGCTCAGGCTTGCCCCTACTTCCCTGATATGTTACATGTTTTCTCCCTTTGTCTGCATCTTCCCATCCGAGGGGGATCTGTAACTTCTCCCTCAGATGTGATGAAGCAGGAGCCGTGGAAGCACCAAAAATAATCATTTCCTTCAGCTCAGGCTCTTTACTTTAGAAAAGCTGCTTTCATCCCTTGTGGCAGCTTGTCAGAATTAGAATCAAGTGACCTTAAATGTGTTTATCTTTTTATTATGCAATTAGCCACATTGCAATGTCCTGTGATTTCTTTTTGTGACTTAATCCTCGTAACTGAATTGCAGAGCTATCCTAGAAATAGACTCAATAGGAACTTGGGAATAGTAATAATTATAAAACTCCTGAGCTTTCCAGTCTCCCAAGTTAATGTTTTAATTAGCTACTTGGTACTTAATTCACTCCTAGAGGCAGTTCATTTAAACCATTGCAAAATAATTTTAAAGTTATTTCAGTTTTTGAATCAGAATATGAAATCGATGCTTAAAATATCTAGAAAGTTCATACTTTTCATTCACATTTACACGATGAGTTTCAGAGGGAAAAGAAAGAGAAAGACGGTTTTCATTTTATCCACAGTTTTTCAGTGCATCACCAAATAAATCCAGTGCTTAACAGCCCCACCTCCTGGTGAAAAAGCAATGAGAAAACAAACATTTTACTGGCAATGTTTTCTGATCTAGCTTACATAATGGAAATGCTTTTGTTTTTTACTTTTGCATGACAGCTCTAGAGCATTTTTAGAGGGTTGCTTTTTTTTTTTTTAAGCTGTTTCTTCTCTTTTTTTGTCTTACTTTACAGGGATATTATACTCTAATAATTGCTTTTCTCCTTAATGTCTCCTTTAAAACAGATGAAAAATACACTCTCTGATTTTTATGTCTCCCCACAGACAAATCCAAAGCCAGAAATCAAGAAAAATTCAACAAGGTCTGGGAACTTCTGAAGGTGTTCTTGGGTACAATGTCTCCAGGAGATAAAGCATGAGGCCACAAAGAGTTCCAAGTTTGTATAAATCTTGGAGAAAAATCATTGTATGTCAGGAAACCATTATCCACTAGCATGGATGAGCCTGCACCCGCCCTGAGGAAGAACATTTCCTGTGTGAATCTTTCCTGTGCCAAAATCTAGGTTCCCACTTAATGTTCTTTTTCACAGTAATCTCCTAATAATGTGTTCTGATAACTTTTATCCTCTTTCACTTATTCCTTACCTCCAGCAGCAGACTTATGAAATTTCTGTAAACCCAAAATAGTTAATAGAAGAGGACTGCCAGCATTTGGGAGGTGGAAACAGCCTACATTCAATACTTGGAAGCATCATGAGGACAATGAAAAGGTCAGTGACTTCATTGCTAAACAGAGCATGCAAGGAAGGAGCACGGCATGCGCGTGGAGAGGGGCTGGATGCTTCACCATGGGAAACCTTGAGCATAAATCATAAGCAAGTTCAATTAAGATCTGCAGTTTTGACTTTTCTGACTCAGTCTTTGCTTCAACCTCTGCACCATCTTTAGGCTTGCCAGCACCTCTCTCCTCCAGATACCTGTCAGCCTACCTCTTCCCCAACATCAGGATCCCCAGCAGTGTGGCAGGCCCTGCAGCATCTTGCAGAGTGGAGACTGTGCTCCGCTGTGTGCTGACTTTTGTGCAGGGCGTCTCAAGAGCAGGAATTACAGAGTCATAGAATACAGAAAATAGAATACTCCTGGCCCTGCACAGCATCAATCCCACCATGTTCCTGAGAGAATTGTCCAAGTTCTTCTTGAACTCTGTCAGGCTTGGTGCTGTGACCATTTCCCTGGGGTGCCTGTTCTGGTGACCAGACACCCTGTGGGTGAAGAACCTTTTCCTAATATCCAACCTAAACCTCCCCTGACACAACTTCAGGCCATTTCCTTGGGTGTTGTCACTGGTCACCACAGAGAAGGGATCAACGTCTGCCTCTTCCCCTCACAAGGAAGCTGTAACTGCAGTGAGGTCTCCCCTCAGTCTCTTCTCCAGGCTGAACAGACCAAGTGACCTCAGCCACTCCTCATATGGCTTCCCCTCGTGGCCCTTTGTTGCCCTCCTTTGGATGTTCTATAACAGCTTTATATCTTTTTTATATTGTGACACCCAAAACTGCCCCCAGGACTCGAGGTGCGGCCACCCCATTGCAGCAGAACGGGACAATCCCCTCCCTTGCCCGGCTGGCAATGCTGGACCTGATGCCCCTCAGGACGTGCTTGGCCCTCCTGGGCACTGCTGTCTCATGTTCAACTTTGCATCGACCAGGACCCTTTCTGTGGCATTGCTCTCCAGTGCCTCATTCCCCAGTCTGTCCACACATGCAGGGCTGCCCTGCCCCAGGTTGTTTGGCTTCATATGTGTGGTGATTGCCTATCACTCTAATATTTCCCAGGTCTCTCTGCAGGGCCTCCATCTACTTCATGCAGCTTCCTGGGCAGTTGGTGCCTTGTTGGGGCGGGAAGTGGCAACAAGGAATTTCTTTTCTAGAATTAAATTCAAATTAGACTTATCAGGGAATGCATTCTAAAACAGCACAGAGATCAAGAAGGTCGTGCTTTTACAGGTATCAGCTGGTGCATTTCTAATGGAGTCTATCCAGAAATAACATGTTTAAATTCCCCCACTCATCTGTAGGGTTGAAATGCCTCCTCTAATACTTTCCAATAATATGCCTTTAAATACTAATCTAGATCAAGCCTGAAGTTGCAACACAACACATTAGCATGTGAGGGAAACATTCTCTACTCATATCTGAAAGGGGAAAACAAGTCCTGGCCCCAGTGTTTGGCTCCACATAATCATTATCCCACTTCCAAGCTTAACAAAATGCTGCATTACATTTCAGGCACCATTGATTTCTCTTGAGGTGGTAATAAAAAATCAATTGTGGGGTTTTGTTTTAGGGAAAAGTGTAAGAGATGTAAAAGGAATACATGCCAGGATTTAAGAGGAAATGCACGTGGTTGAGAGGCACAGGAATGTCATGAGGTCACAGTTTCAACGACTGATGCCTCATCTAGTCAGATCCTTTCTGTTGTTCAGATCTCAGGTTCAGATCACAGGCTGCTTGAGGCTGCCTTAAGGACTCTCCTTGCTTTTTTCACCTCCTTTTCAAAGTATCAACAACCCTCTCTGGTGTGCAGTTTATTTATTAAATTAAGTCACTGGGGAGGAAGAGGGAAGGGGAGATAGAATATCTGTGCACATGCCCTGAGATTGAATTGAATCTTCTATCTAGTTTAAAAGGTTGCCAACAGAAGGGAATAAATGAGAATGTTATTGGGATGTGGACTTCAGTTCTGCCAGCTACTAAATACACAAGCATACAAAATATTCTGGTGCTTAAATAAATTGGCTAATTAAAAAAAATGGGCTAATTTGATTCACTTCTCACAGAAGCAAACCCTGAGAGTATCCCAGTATCTACTTTGCCTACAACATTTACCCTCAGTGCAAGAACCAAACGGAAGTCCATTGATCCAATTCAGTCCATACGGGTGGAGAATAAAAACCATTTAGGACTGAAATAACTGGTAAAGTTGACTCTCCTCTCAGTGACTACAACACAAACCACTTTCACATCAAATATTGGACTCTGGGGGTGTCATCAAAGATATTTAGGAAAAGACACTGAAAATGAAGGATGTATCCTCTCATCTCTTGCTGGACTATTCAGGGAGACTGTAGCATTCCTTCCATGCTGCGCTTAGCCATATGAATAAGAGAGGAGTTTGTTTTTTCAGGCTGTCAGGGAAAAATCTCTCAGGGAGCACTTAATTCACACTAAACCACTCTCTCAGTGCCTGGGGCTGGTACAGGGGTAAAAGTGGCAGGACTCAAGAATTTAAGGAATGAATCTGAAGGTTGTATATAACTGAAGAAAAAAGAAATTCTGAAAAAAAATGTAATTATCAGTATGTCTTGTGATGTCAAGCATCTGAAACACAAGCAGGAGTATAATTTATAACTAATAAACTAAGAAACATATATATTTTTTTTCTCAATAGAGTGTGTATAATCTTACAAAGTAAGGATTAATAAATTGTTCATGAGCAGCTCAATGTAGCATTGGACCTCTGAGCTGCGTTAGATTACTACATGAAAAGCATTGGGACTGCTATGTGGACCCAACCAAAGTAAAAATTTAATCAAAGGATTTGTTTTGTGAGTGAATTCTGTTGCAAATAAATAATTCAGGCAGTTTATTATTACATGTTAAATACCTTTTAATAGTTGCTTCCTAATATTCACTTCTTTGATTACTATTCCATTCACAAATGTTTTTTGTCATATGTTTAAGTTGAATGTTGATCTACTGCAATTTTTCACTGAGAAAACACAATTAATAAGTTAGTTATTATCAATAATTAATATACATAAATAATAGATAAATGTTAATAAATTAATAATACAGCTGGTAGGCAAGAATTGAAAGCAAATACAAAGTCGATTCATTCAAAGTGGAGAAAGTATTAAGAAGGATTAGGAGACCAGTGCTGCCAGTAGCGGTTTCTATGACTTTGAGGAAGTCCTGTCACTTTGTGATTTCTGCATTTCCACTTTTGATTGTTCATTGAGTTTGACTTATCTTGATGATCAATTTTTTTCAGCTGTCACCCACTTCTTACCTTGAAATGTTACAGGACTTTTTAGAGGATTCCCAAAAATCAACCTTTCCCTGTAAATCTAATGAGAAAATAGTGATGTTTGTACAAAAAACTAGTCAGCTTTTATCACAGGAGCAGAAAGGTTTTTCTATGAAGTCCCAGGGATGCAGGATCAGGAATTGTGTTCTGCTGACTTTCTTCTTAACATTTTTTAATTTTTAAGATTCTGTAACAATCCCTCCAGAGTTTCACACTGTGAAACATAGCAACAGGTTAAATTAAGCAATGCTTTGATGGCTTTAAGTAATCTGGACGTATTAGGCAAAATTTCACCCTCCTTTCCAACCTGGACAGGTCTGTTTTCTTGGGTTTGAGGAACAAGTAATTTAAATAAAATTTAGATAAAACAATCTTTAAACAGCTGAATATCAGATAAAATCATCTTTCTTCAAGCCCCTCTGTATCAGAACAAGTAACCATGAAGTTGTAAGAAATGGCTGTCCCATTGCACTGTTGCTTTTCTCGCTGGCCGTGACAGAAAGAAACTTCTCATTCTGGATTGCCATAAGCATTTTTCCATCATGTTACCTTACATTAGTTCAACCTAACAACTAAAAATTTTGGTTGTTTTTCAGTATCAAAATGAAGAATCTTTCTAAATATGATCCTCCTCCAGAACGAAATATTTACAGAGTCTGACTTTAGACTAAGCAGACAGATGACAAGGGCAGCATATTGTGAGAGAAAAGTAACCTTGGGAAAGGCTGTTTGCAGTCCCGCTTCCAGTACACATGTAAGGAGCTGTGTTATTCAAGCAAAATAAGTTGTTTAAGGTTCTGAAGTCAACCAAAAACTTCTGAAATTTGATCCCTGAAGTTTGCATTAGAAAATAAGAGTAGCAGAACTAGAATGTACCTTTCAAATGGCTCAACCAAGAGATAAAATGCTTGCATCTTCTCTAATTTAATTTCAAACAAAATTAAAAGGTAGAAAATAAGTAAAGAGATTTTTACAAATGCTGTTAGAGATGTATCTAGGGTATTCCTAAATGGAAAACTATGTCAGTTTCAGGAGATTCCTTCCGATGAAAATAGTTGAAGGCAGAAAGATTTTTAACTAATAGATCTGTTCTTACACTTTTATGGTCTGAAAGAGGCAGTTAAAAGTAGGATATAAAAGAAATTAAGCAGTGATATGGAAAAAGGAAGACGACTCTTTTCAAAAAAATCACACCTTTAAATGTGCAGCCATGGTCTCTGACATCTCTCTTCTTCACCCTGTAACATCTTGAAAGCTCTAGGAGTTTTCTTTTTTCTTTCAGTCTTATATTTGCTTTAAAGGGATGAGTAGTGTTGTGTGGCTTGTAGGCTGCATGAGTGAACACATTAAATCATTCAGGCTGTTCTATGCAAAGCATCTGTTACCAATTTGCCTGTGATTGCTGTGGGTGAGACTCACTGGTGTGGGTGTCCAGAGTTCCTGCATCAGCTCAGGCTGTAACCAGCAGTGAGGGATCCCATCAGTCCAGTTACCAATGGGCTGGGGGAAAGCAGGAGGAGGATTTCACTCCAGATGAGAGGATTGCACAGATTATGCTTTTGTCTTGATGCTTGTGTGTTTTAAAGCTAGATTATCACCGTCTGTTTTTAAAGCTTGCTCCAGTTAATTTCAAAGATTTCTTCCTTTTTGCTTAGCTCAGAAGAAGCTTCCATTTCACAAACATAGCCCATCAGAGAAAGTTGTGCTCCATGACTTGGCTACAGTGTTGTGAGCCAGCTGCTGCTGTTATCACTAAAGGACCTTGCCAGCTTTCCTACTTCATTCTTTCCTTTTTTTATTCATTATTCATATATAGAGAAAAGTATCTAATATAATCAAAATATTAAGACTCTGCCTGTACTTTTTACTGTCTCTTTTTTTTCCTTTCCAACTTTTCAGAAAAGCTATTGCTGTTTTATAACAAATGTCTCACTATGACAGTCAAAAATTAGAAAAGGCAACATGTGTTCCTATTCTGTTCTTGAGGGAATTATCTTCTATGATTTGTCCTTTCTAGGAAATTCTTCTCCATTCTTTTCTAAAAAGAGAAGACGAACCATGAAGGTAGATGCTAGAAGCAAGAAATAATCGAGCACACAAGCATTTCAGAAGAGAATGCTGGATGATTTCCACTGAACTTTTTCTCATCTGACTGTTATTCTTTCTTTCAGACTCCCTGTGAATAAGTGCTTACTGCAGTCACTCTCACGTGGAACAAATTCCACAAAGTTTATAGGGAAAAATGGACTACGGCTAAATGGCCCAAAATAAGTGCTTTCAAACCTTACTAGAATTTTTGAATGGGTGAATTAAATAGACTTTTCTGTTTGATCAAATAAGGGCATGATATCCTCTTCTGTGCAGCAGAACGTATTCTCTCAAAAAGAGAAAACAATTTCTTTCTGAAATGTCAGAGTCTATCCAAAAGCTCTTACATTCTTTTAGACAAACACCTCTCTATAACAGATATGATTTTGTTGCATTTTTTGATACTGACCAAAATCAACATGTCTTGAATTTGAAAGATATTTATGTTGGTACAATCATTGTGGCTCAAGTAAAACATGAATGATCTTGAATCAGCCCTCCAATCTTCTGCTGACATCATGCTCAAATATTATGATACAGTGCTTAGAAAAGAAGTAGACACATGAGCAAGGTGGAATCAGCAAGAAATTTCTGAGCTACCACTAATGATATGAGCAGTGTCCAGCATGACAAGCACTCAATATAGAAGTGGGAGTATTGGTATTACCATCAGTAATTAGCCACTTCTGTGGTGCCTTGCAGCACCTAACAGCTGTAGGTATACAAATTTATCTGTGATATTTATTCTGCGGTGCTAGTTGTTCCCTGTTGGAGGGTGATGTTATTTCTGGAAAACTTGTGCCTTGACCATGGTCGGATTGATCTAGCACCAAAAAGCATCCTGTGTTTCACTCACAGAGAAAGTGAGCAGAAAGTGAGCTGGCAGAGCTAAGTAGATATTCCTAATTTAGTTGTCCTGATCTGGGAAATTGTTGAGTATAGGTAAGACCTTATAAAATGAAGGCCTTGTGGCCTTTGTAAAAGCATGGCCTACTCCTGTTACTTCAGCTAAGTAGAAAAGGATTCTGGGTAAGGACTCAGCTGGAATAGAGGTGGAAAACAAGTTACGTAACCGTAGAAAACAAGCTATATAACCATCACGTGTTTACATCGTGGTTTATGGTGGTTGGTTAAATTATGTTTGTTGTATTTTAAAAGTATGCAGCTGATAAAAGCCTAATTGCTTAAAAAGGCCTGTTTTTTGGAATAAATGAGCTCCCTTTTGCACCTGCCTGAGGACTCTGCATCGCTTCTTTTATAGCAACATTTGGCGCCCGAATGACGGGATATCAGATTGCGGTGAGGAGGAGGACTGTGACCAGCAACAAAGCCCAGCGGACCCAGAACAACAGGATATTAGATTGCAATGAAGAGATGGCCTGCAACTCACCCTTATAATGCTGGACCCCTCAACTGCAAGCAGAAAGCAGAACTCAGACCCTGCTATGACGACCGGGGACTTTATTTGCGGACCACAATCTGACATAGTGCAAGATGACAGCACAGCCTATAAGGTTAGGTCAGTAGTATTCATGGAGCGAAGAACCACGGGACTGTGAGTATCCTGGGACTGAGGAGGTGTCCCGGGAATAAAGATATTGCAGCACATTCTCCACATCGGAGCAACTTTTGTTGCGGGTTGAAAAACCCTGTAACTGTTTCCTAAATGAGAGAGGCTTTGATGTTAAAAACTCCTGCACTTAGCTGCAGCAACGAGTGCTGGACTAGATGCTGATAATGAGCCCAGGCACGAATCCAGGGAACAGATCCAGGGAACGAATCAATCCTCAACTTAGAGTAATGGACTCAATGCGCGCGCGATGTCACGGGCACTACTCATGCCCTCCTGGAGCTCCCCCTAGAGCAGAACATGCCCCATAGGGCGCTACTGATGCACCCCCAGAGTAGGGTCTTTGCACGGCGCTCTCCCCGCGAGCAGGATGCTCTCCCTGAAGCAGGCTGCCCCCCTGCAGCAGGTGCTCTACAGGCTGCCCCCCCTGCAGCAGCTTCTTCGGCACCAGGTCCTACACGAACAGCTTCTCTGCTGCCAGCTCCCCCCCACAGCGGCTCCTTCGCTGGCCGCTCCCCCAGCACCAACCCTCCCCACAGCTGCTCCACCAGAAGTGGCCCCCTTGGCTCCATCGGCCCCCCATGGCCCCACTGGCCCCTGCTAGCCCAGAGCTAGCCCACAGCATACCAGCCAACTCCGAGCTATCCTGACTTGGCTACCCTTCCAACCCCAGAACCATAAATCATGACCAGGTGGCAGAATTATACCCTACATGGGATGCTGATGCTATGGCACTTTGCTACTAGAAAATGCCAAGAAGATGTGTTGAAACATGGAGATCTGTCGGTTATTACTGCGTGCCCACCTGGTTGCAGGCACTTGTGTTTTCTATTGTCAGAGAACAGTGGGGGTTGATACAGGAGAGTGGTGTGTCCACCCCCTTCCTGTGTTACTGATGTGCAAAAGGTTACCACTTAGGGAGTTACTGTTAATATAATTGTAATGTCCAAGGCTGGATTTAGGTTTTGTTAGATTTCCTGCAGGTGATTTAGTTGTTGTACTGATCATACGGATCTGGAGAGTGTAATATTTAGGAGTAGGGCCATAATTTTTGTGTCAAAGACAGCCGAGAAACTTTTCTCTGTCTGTCATTTTGGAAGTGAAGACATAAAATAACCTACAAGAAGTCAGTATGTTTGGATTCCATTTCATAGTTAGGAAAACTTCTACCTCATTTTGAGCTTCTGGGAAACAATTAATTCGTCCCAACCTCAGTGTCTATATGAATGCAAATTACTCATGTTAAAAAATATGTTTTATTACATCAAGAGAACATTTCTGGCTTTTGTCGAAAGTAACTGTGTATTTTCAGTGAGCTGTAGATTCTGACAGGATTGTTTATTGGAGAGATTAAAGGCCAGCTATGTGAATGTAGTGTCTTTCTGCATGCCGCTAGCATTATGTAATTCCTTGCTTTGAGGCTGCTTAGCAAGGTCTAAATTCTTCAACAGAAATGCTGATATATTGCATGGCTGGTACGACTTGTCACGTAAGATGTATACTGCCTTTTCAAGAATTTTGATTTAAAAGTCTGAGTGGACTGAATTAATACTGATTCTTTGCTATAACATCAGTTAAAATGATGTTAGCTGTTACCACGATAATTAGAAACTTGTATACCTGGAAAAATATTTGCAATCCCGGTATCATCAGAGCATCACTTATCGTTATGTCACCCCTTAGAAAATTCAGTAGATACCTCCTTGGAAACACCAACTAACTCTAAAGCCTGATGTAAAAACATTGAATGATTTACAAAAGCTGCTGGGAGCAATTAGCTGGGTGAGGCCCATGGTAGCATTCCTTTCCTCACTCCCCCATTACTGTTAGTTGCAGAAGCTATTCATGACTCTCCACAGTAAAGGCAGGCAGAATTGTGCTAGCTTTACCTGTTCGCTTGCTCTTTTACCCCACACTTTAATAAGGTATTTTTATTGTGAATATTTCGCCATGAACAAACATGTGACAGCTTTTCAAATAGGTACAGCTATGTAGTGGTTCAAGTGTAGTTATTCTTCCTTGTAACTTATAAATTAAAATTTGACTTGATATCAAAACAGTTTAACTACAGTGATGGACCAGAAAAGTGACTAAAAGTCACACCACCTTACAAAACACACTTGCCCAATGAGTATGCGTTATCTGCTCAGTGGCTGAGTTTCTACTATTCTCTGTTCTTATTGAAAAAGGAAAACAGTGGAGTAAACAGTAGCACACTCCTTTAGAATCATCTGAAACCACGGCTTTATAGCTGTTTTTATATATGTGCAAGTCTTATACACCCACTGACCTAAGAGTGTTACATGTGCAAAACTCAGGGCAGTATTATATAACTAGTATTATATAACTTGATGTTTTATCCTTACGTTTTCACGTCCCATTACCTTAGTAGTCCAAAGTCAAACTATTGTGCTGACAATCATGAAAGCCTATCTTACCATGTGATCAGATTTTAAGTGCAATTCTGAGTAAAGCTGCACCTTAAAAAACCCTAGCAAACTTATGCTTATACCAGAAAAGTACTGAAAAACATACAATGTTGTCTTTTTTTTTTATTACAGCTGCAAATTGGAAAATCCTGTAAAATTGTGCTTATACCAGAAAAGTCCTGTCTGTGAATGGATATTTTCAATAATGTTTATACTTACCACGAGCTATTCTCACAACTAAATTACGTAAAATCACAACGTATTTGCCACACCTTTATAATCTCTCCAGTAAATCCATGTTGTTGCTATTTCATTTACTAATCAGTTGTTTGCTTGCATATTGTTCATTGATGTTGTCTTGGTTTTTGGAGACAAAATTTTAGGAGAAAGTGCTCCGGAATGAGAGCCTCCTCCAAAGGCAAAAGAGCCTCCCCTTTTCCTCCGCCAACGAGACAAATTAGTAACAGCAAGTGAAAGTGGGAAAAAGTTCAAACTGTTTATTAGCACAAAACAAAACAGGGTAGAACACGAAAAAATAAAACTCAAAATACAACAAATGCCCTGAGAGGGAACAGACACATGGGCTCAGGACAGCCGGGGCCACCCTGTGGGCCCGCCAGGGCCACCCTGCAGGCTCCCCAGACTGGAGGGAGGGGAAGGGAGGCAGTGAGGCAAGGGGGAGGGAAGGGAAAAAGGAACAAAAAAAGCAACACAACATTTTTCCAGCTAGCCGGAACAAAAAAAACCCCAAAGAGCAGCACAGTGCTCCCAGCGCACTCCCTCCTGAGCCCTGCCGAGACCCTCGGAGCCCCTGAGCCGTTGGCCCCAGCCATTCAACCGCCCCCCCGGGTCCATATTAAAGACACAGCATCCTTGGGCATTAAGCAGACGGTTAAGGAATATAATGGCCTCATAACGTCACCCCAGGACAGATGTTAACTGTTGTATGACAAATATTCGGTAGCTTTCTTGTAATGATGGAGTCAAGGTGAGTTAAATTCTGCTGTATCTGAAACTTTTAAAGAAACACTCTCAACTCTGACTTTAGTTTTGTTACATTTAAGTGATGTTAGTTTTACAATTCTGCTAAGTTTTGTAAAGTTTAAGTGTTGTTAAGACTAAGTTCTGTTAAGTTTAAATGTTGTTAAATTTAGGTGATGTCAATTTGAAGTTCTGTCACATTTAAGTTCTGTTGAGTTTAATTTCTGTCAAGTTTAATTCTTGTTGTGTTTAACCAAAGTTGAGTTTAAGTGCGTTCAGTTTGTTATTTTAAATTCTGTTAAGTTCTTTTAAGATTAATTTATCTTCAGTTTCAGTGATGTTAACTTTAAGTTCTGTTCAGTTTACTTTCTGTTACGTTTAAGTGATGTTAAGTTTGAGTGAAGAAAAGTGTAAGTTCCACTGAAATATGCTCATTTAAATTAAAAGATACAGATCACATTTACAGAGAAAGATATTTGTTATAGAGGTAAGATTGAACTGATTGAAACAACTATGATGAAGAATTGGTAAGCAACTGTTTAAGAATATAAGATAGTAAGTTGTAAAAATATGTGAGGATGTGACTTGTTAGATCCTTAAATTCATTGAACATTCTACGGGTATAAGTGTTCTGCATTGGTCAATTAAGACAATTATTCATAAAAATCTTTCATAGGTAGCACAGAAAAATGAGTAACAAGTTATGGATATTATTGACTGTAAGCTGTTTAGTGCTTTCTTTCTTGCTTTTATTTTGCTTTATTGCCATATATACATAGATGTGTGGAGAAATATAATCTCGATTTCTTAGATCAGTTACTCTTGCTGTATTAACGATTCTGAATATGTTCTTAATGTGATATCGTGAATTCATGGACATTTTATAAAGGGCATTATCCAGAAGATACTATTTGATGTTACACGTACGCATTTCTTTGGTTGTTTGCAGTTTGTTCATGGCATCACTGACTGCTTAGCTAAAGATAATTGACAAAGTGGGCTGCTTTACAGATTTTCGCATACTGTTGTGTAGCTATCTGAAAGACAAGTATCATTTTAAGAAACTTTCCCAACTGCTATTAATAGAGGCTTGTTTGTAGGATATGTTAGGAAAACCTTTTCAGTTAAGGCCTTGGCTCTGGCCAAGTCCCGGCCCTAGCTGGTTGGAGGTATGCCTACAGCCTCAGGGGTTTCTGCACTAAAAATGCAGTTGAGTGACATTGACTTGCCAATTTGGGCTTATAAAAGCTGGACCCCCTTTCGAGGTAAACTCGGAAGCCTTGCCTGGGAAGGTTTCTCCAGGTCCTCATTGTGAAACAGGGCTCCCCAGCTACTGCAGCCTCTGGGTGATGGTACAGTATTTAGGCAATTGAGGGTGTATTGTTCTAAATCACTATCCCTTTGTCATGGGCTACTGATTACTTTGCTTATTTTTGCTCCGCATGAGTTTACTGTTTCATTACATGTATTCTCTTACTTTTATGTTGCCTTCACATTCATAGTAAGAGATGCGCATGTTATCAAAAAAAAAATAAGGGGGAATATGGCTCCTTAGGAACATTTAGATAATGCAATATTTACACTTAAGTTTTTGAAAGCAGATCATTAATTTTGATCTCCAGCAGAGCAATACTGCTCTGAAGATTTGCATGTGCGAAACCAACTTCTAAAAGGTTTTACATAAGGATCTACAATTGGGCGTGCAATGGCAAGACCTAGCTGATCTACTAACCTAGGGGAGAACACTCGTATGTGTTTTATTGCCAACAGGTCTAAAGTGGCTACCTGCTCATCTGGACAAACACCAATCGCCTCCGAGAAGACGAGAGCCAGTGAAAGGAAAAATGACCTATTCACCATCCAGCCCTCGTAGCCAAGGCAGGAGCAGGGGCGGGGCTGCCAGGAGCATGGCTGTGCCTGGAGGCTTACGGAGGCAGCCTTCCAACAGAGGCCTTGTGTCCCACTGCACCCACCATCATGTTACTGTGTTCCTGCTGACCTTCTTCAGTTATTCCCTGTTCCATGCTTCCAGAAGGACGTTCGGTAATGTTAAAGTCAGCATTTCCAGCTAATGGACTCCCTCCTCCTCCTGCCTAAACAGCACAGCCCCTAAGCTCCAGCCATAAGAGCTTTGGAACTGTAGCCATTTACTTCCAAGTGCAGAAGCAGCAGCTCTCTCTCTGGGGACATTGGACACTATCTTTTTGTTTTCCTATGCTGCTGGTCTCTTTGTCAGTATCATGGTTGTTCTTGATGGGTTTTTATTGACTGTGATCTGTATTCCATGTATCTTATCCTGTGTCCAGCAGGTGACCAGTAATAGTATTAATATGATAATGGCTTTACAGGTGCAGACTGTTTTGGCATTAGGATACATGAAGCCTTGTCATAAAAAACAAAGAAAGGAGGAGATATTGCATATAGGTAAAACCTTATAAAATAAAGGCCTTGTTGCCTTTGTAAAAGCATGGCCTACTCCTGTTACTTCGGCTAAGCAGAAAAGGATTCTGGGTAAGGACTCAGCTGGAATAGAGGTGGATAACAAGTTACGTAACCGTAGAAAACAAGCTATATAACCATCACGTGTTTACATCGTGGTTTATGGTGGCTGGTTAAATTATGTTTGTTGTATTTTAAAAGTATGCAGCTGATAAAAGCCTAATTGCTTAAAAAGGCCTGTTTTTTGGAATAAATGAGCTCTCTTTTGCACCTGCCTGAGGACTCTGTGTCGCTTCTTATCACAACAGGAAAAGAAAAATTTTCTTTAGCTACAGACTATTTTTGTTTATGCCCCCTTTGCAGGATCATGACCATTCACCCAGTAAGCTCTGCAAAGGTCAAGGACCTGGTGGCACACTCTCCATGAAGTTGGAGGTCAGCCTTACTGACACTGATATAAGTCAAGCCTGTCATTACCCATTCACCTCCTACACGCTACACCAGCTTTCCAGGGTCACACAGGAAGTGTGGAGCAAAACCAAGGATTTAATGAAAAACTAATTTTTAGCTCTTTTTCAAGCTCCAAAACAGAAAACAAACTTTTCTCTTCTTGACCTGTTTTAAAAGTGCGAGTGAATAGCTTGAGTTCTTTCACATATACAATAAATAAAACAGGAAATGGGAATTGGAAATGAAGATTAACATTCCTATTGCTTCCATTTGTTTCCTTTCTTTGTCTTCCAGATGAAAACAAAATCCAACTGCTGCTTTATAATAACAACAAAACATTTACTATGAGTAGAAAACTTTGGAGGAAATGAAAGACAATGCTAGCGAAGACCATTAAACCTTACCAGACGTGCTTTCAAGGAGATTGTTAGATGGGTTATGAAATTCTGGACAAGATCTCCTGTCAGAACAAAAGACAAAAAATATGTCTTGTACTTGAACCATTGAACCAACTTTTGAACCATTAATGCTCTCTTCTTCAGTTGGTTATACCTCATAAAAATGTCCTATAGCTTTTGTGGAATGAGTGTAAGAACGAGCAGTTCTCCAATATGAAACAAGGATGGAAACCTAGCAACAATAAAAGATTTTTAAATAATGGAGAAAATTCACTGGGAAGTATTTATTGATTGTGCTGTTCTTTCATCTAGAGGTGCATATAAGTTTGACAAGGCTGGAAGAAAGATGATATATCTTTCATTATGCCAGCTACTACAGGTGGACAAAAGGCTAAATTATTAATCTATTGGCCCTTTTTCATGTCAGTTCTTCATGTTAGATTGTTAACTTCCACATCATCGTGGCAATGCTGTTATAACCCAACTTCTTAAGGATATTACATAGCCAAGGTTAATTGTTGGCACTGTGCTGCCTGCTTCAGTCTGGTGAGGCTAGGAAATCTTACAGGCAGAATTATTCAGCTCTTGGTGCTCTTGGTCCAGCTCGGATTTATGTCAGTGACACAAGTAACTACTGTCATAAAGCAAACAAAAGATTGGGAGCTGCTAAAGAGATTTCATTTCTCTATTTATTTCCTCCCTCTTGAAATCAAAGAGCCCTGGAGAAACATTTAAGATTTACCATAAATCTACAGAAGCAAAATTTTGTCAAAATAGAAAATTATTTGTATTTGTGAATGTACTTGTGTGAGCCTACACTCTGCAAAGCTTATTGCAAACTTTTTTGCATCTGAACTGGCTTAACTATTCCATTATTTAATTGTTCCATTTAAATTTGTGGGTTGATCTGTGCTAGAAAATCTTTGAAATTTGTTTTCCTCTGAATGTGAGCACTGGAGCATTATACTCTCCAAGTGATATGAGAAAATTAGATTCAGTCTTGTGAGCCTGCTTGCTTTGAGTGAAGTTCTGCTGTAAATACAAGAGGCAAATATGGTTGAGAGAGTGGTTTTTCTGCAGATCTGGCCTGTTTTGTATTTGTTGCTGAACACACGTAGGCAGAAGAATTCATGCTGCACTGCAGTAAAACCTAAAATGTCATTAGTATATATGTGTGACAGCAGAAGAAAGCATGAAACTCCAGGATTTTTCCATTAAAAAATAAAGACAAGAAAATTAAATAAATTACCTTTGCATTTTACTTATTTATTTGGTTATGGATTTTGCATAGAATCAAAGAAAGCCATTGTTTTAATTCACTTATTCTCATAGAGATGCATCCCAGTGGTGCCTTATAACCTTTCTAATGAATCCCTTCTTCTGTCACTACAAGACCTGAACCTGTCAAATATTTTTTTATTCCTATTCTATATTAAAAAACCTGGTTTCATGCACAGATTTTTTTCCTTTTCCTGTGAACCGTAGTGATTTATTGTCTGTGACGTACACAGTCCCTTATTTCCTTGGTAATAATTGGATATTTGCAAGACATGGTGAAAGTTTGGAGAGGGAAAGAGAGGCAGAAGAATGGTCCTGAAGAGAGATCAGTATTAAATGAGGACAACTATGAAAACCGTGCGGTTGACCACTATGTTTCAATCCTTCCTAGCTCTCAGTCATGCATAGATATTCACACTCTAATGAAGCAGAAAGGGGGAAAGATGTGTTTCCTTGCCCTTCCCATTCACTCCAGCATAATTCCACTTGAAGTTAAGTGTTTCTTTAAAATGATACTACAGTCTCCAGGTGCCCTAAAGCTTGCCCGAATGATATATAACTGTGAGGCTGAAGCTGTCACATGGAACAATTTCTATCTCTGGCTAACCTACACTCATCCAAACACACAAAAAGAAATCTCATTACATCCAAATGCCAATCTAGGAAGAGGAATCAAAGCCAGAGCACAGGAAGGTAGAATTATATCCTGAAAAGTCACTGATTCTGCCATTTTCATGCAGAAGTCAGCCAGTGGAAACTTCAAATTGGATGCCATAGGTGATATACATTAGTATGAATTTGTACTGGCTAGTGATAGAGAAGGAAGAGACAGACCCTTTTTAAATTTATTTCCTAACTTAATTTATTTTTTACATCTGTGCACATCACAGGGGAAGGCAAGAGAGGAGCACTGTATCCCGATGTGGCTGTTAGACTGGGGAAAACTGGAACAGATACAAAAAGTTGTTCCAAGAATAATTAGAGGACTGAAGTACATGCCTTCCTGTGGGAGACCTGAAGAACTGAATCTGTTCTGCTTTTCAAAAGATGACTGAGAGGTGAATTGATTGCAGAATGTTTGCATTAATGAGGAGAAAATAAGACTCTTTCATCTAGTGGAGAAAAGCATAACAAGAATTAATGACTACAGGCTTCAGCCACACAAATTGAAACAAGAAATTTGGCACACATTTTGAAAAATGAAGTTGATTAGCCAGTAGTTTCAAACTCCTAAGGGAGAAGCTGCACACTTTGGTTACTGTTGGATGATAAGTTAAAACTGTCTTTAGGGCTACAAGTTGCAGATCACTGAATCATAGAATAATAACACCCATGCCATGATGTGTGAGCTCTGAGCCAGGACAGGATTCTGCTTGTTTGTGTCTATGGTAATGCCCATTTACACCACTGCTTTTTCCATCTACACCACTGCCTTGTCCATCTACGCCACTGCTTTGTCCATCAGCACCACTGCTTTCTCAATCTGCTCATTTCCCCCAATAGTCCCTGTCCTTGGATGTCATTAAGACTGTTTAAAATACAGATCTGGAAGTCCATATTTGAGATTTCTCTTCAAAAGAAAGGACATTAGTCAAGATTTTTTGAACTTTGATCCTTCTTCACCTTGCAGCTTATGTGGCATAAGGCCACGTTTTATGGGGCTTTCCATTTACATTAAACCTTTGGTTCATACTTTGGGTTTGATGTGACAGCAAGGTCATGGCTTGGGATGATCACCCCTGTCAACCTGCAGCCCAGTGCCATGCACAATTCCTGTGTTACCTCAATTCTATTTATACCCATTGACATCCCAACAAGACAAGGAATTAAATAGTCGGCCTCAAGTGACAGAGGGAAGTTGCTATGCAAGCCCTCCACTAGTGATGCGATCAGTGATGGGTTCTGCCATGCCAGGGATTTTGAACTTCACTGTCATATAACCAGGTTCAATGCCAAGTCCTGTTTTCTTGGGCATCAGCTGGTGGTAGGCTCTCCTTTAGACTGGACCAACAAAATCCTGCTGAAACAAAACACACTTGGATGGTTCAGATTGCTCCAAAGAAACCTCTCCTAAGGATGGGACTGTCAATACTGAACATAGAGCCCTCTAATACTATCCCAGCAGATTTTCCATCCTCCAGCATCATTATATGCTCTCATGCCACGCTCCAGGACAAAAAAACTGAAAATAGTGTCTTAGGTCCATGGGGGCCTATGGGATTGTTCCAAGAGTTATGGAATGAAGATAGAGCAACTTCACTGTAGAGAGGCAGCCCCCAGCTGTGAGTTGTGACTGCTCTGCAGTACTAGATCTGGTGGTCAGGTATTATTCCACGGAGTGGACACATTTAAACATCATATGCAAAACAATCTGTGCTATGTTGTAAACACCAGAAGGACTAGAAAGAGATAATATCTACAACTGCTGCTGAAAAGAGGGTCTGCAAGAAAGGCAAGCTTGTTAATGACAGAGTTTGTGTTCTGCCTTCAGCTGGGATAGAGTTCATCTTCCTAACAGCCGGTGCTGTGCTGTATTTCAGATTGAGTAAGAGAATAATGTTGACAAAATCATGATATCTTGGTTGTTGCTGAGCAGTGCTTACCCTGACTCAAGGACTTTCAGTGTCTCATGTTCAGCCAGTGAGCAGGTTCACAGAAAGCCAGAAAGGAGAACGGCCAGGACCGGAGATCCGAACTGGCCAAGGGGATATTCCACACCACAGTCATGGTCAGTGTATAAATTGGGGGGAGATGGCCAGGAGCTGCTGCTGACTGCTCAGGGCTGGACTGGGTGTTGGTTAGTGGGTGGTCAGTAATTTTATTGTGCATCAGTTGACTCTCTTGGGTTTTATTTCTTTCTCTCCTTTTCCTTGTTCATCATCATCATCATCATCATCATAACAATATCAATTATCACATCAACAACTATAACAATAATAATTATTATTATTATATTAATTTATTTCTGTTAATTAACTTTTCTTATCTTAATACAGGAATTTTCCATTTTCTGAATCTTCTCCCCACCCTACCATCCGAGCAGCAGCCTGGGGTGGGTGAGGAATGAGCAAGCAGCTTGTGGCACTTTGCTTCTGTCTGGCATTAAACCACGACAGACTGTCACTACAGTAAGGACATCCCAAATGGAAAAAAGCATATTTAAGCTGAGCATCCCAATACTTTTTCTGAGACCAGTTATTTCTTACAAGAAATTGATATCACCTAGATCTCCACAGAAAAGATGGCTACCAAAAAATTACATGATTTATCACCAGTGAGGACCAGAGTGGCAGGATTAGAACGGATGACACCTGAGCTTTTTTCAATTTTGGTGGGGTTTTTCCAACCTTTTGCCATATCTTACAAATTTCTAGTCATTCAGACAGATCCATGTGCTTTGTCATCCTCGATTGGTATGGCAGGGGTAATAAAACTGAGTAAGGTATCAGATAACAATGCTACATTGCCAGGCAGGTCCCAAAATAGATTGCTCAGAAAGGCTGTGGGGTCTCCCTTTCTGAAGATATTCAGGAGCCATCTGGATACACTCCTGTGCCACGTGCTCTAGGATGATCCTGCCTGAGCATGGATGTCGGACCAGATGACCCACTGTGGTCCTTTCCAACCTGAATTATTCTTTGATTCTGTGAAAATGCTAAGATTTTATGCTGATTATCCTTCAGATGCTTTCATGTCTAAGAATTCAGCATTTCTTATAAACACATGGATTTCCTGTAAATGTGACAGTGCATATTTACTAAGTTTCTCTTGGTAAACAAAACCCAGGATAGAAAATGGTTGACAGTGTTGTGAAGTCGACAACAAGTAGATTCACCCATGAAATGATAAAGGTGTCACTAGAAGTGTCATGATTTCTGCAGATGGAATTTCAAAGAGCTGAGATGCCAAGACCTGCAAGTCCAGACCAGAAGAAAACACTGAATTATGTGAAATAAAAACAAGCTTTATTTCTTGAATCCTGCTTGTGGACAATTTCAAGTTACAGACCACAGCTATGAAGATTTCCAGAAAAAAATAATATGCAGGGAATACTTCACTAGTATTCACACAGTTCCTGTGTGGTCTTACTCGCAGTTCCTGTGGGTAAGTTAATGAACTGCAGCTGGTGAGAAGGTGCAGGCATTTCCAGAGGTTTTCCTGGCACCATCCTGTTGTCATCTGCTCCCCTTTCAGTTTGCAATTATTGTGCCAACAGCAACATGCAAATGTGAGTGCAGTAAAGCTGGGGTCAGATTTGACTCTGGCAGTAATGACTCTATCCCTACCTCCAAGCCACACCTGCTGAGTCAAGATTTTGAGAGGGTCTAATGAGGCATGAGGTGACCTCTGAAGAAACCACAGCAGCATGAGCCAAGACAGCAGGTTGTAGCAGGAGGAACTGCCAAGTATTCAGGGTGGCACTGCAGCTCCGCTGGTCGCCAAGCATCACGCACATTCAGGCTCCTTGGTGCAGCGTGAGCTGAGAAGCAGCTGTGGAAGGCACTGCTCCATGAACTTAGCCAGGCCAGCTGGTGTCAGCTGTGCTAGACCACTCTCCAGTGTCCTATGATCCTTGCAGTGCAATGGAGTGAAAACTTCCAGTTGAGAAGGATCTCGGCTTGGAAGGATGGGCAGAGAATCCTGCCAACTGCATGGTGGGGAACCAAATGCAACAAAGCCTGTTTTGACCTTCTGTGTGTTTGCCGTCCAGAGAAAGTGTAGGCTAAGACTAATATCTGTGAAATTCTGCAGGGAGTTATCCTCTCAGAGCCCCTAACTGGCACAGTAGAAAGAGTTAAGGGTTACCAGATACCAGCTAATAAAAGCAATCTTGTTTCTGTTCTCAGCTGTACTTTCATGTTGGTAGTAAAAATGTGTTGCATAACAGGGAAGCCAGAACAGATGTCCGTGAATGTTGCTTTTATCTTTCTTGACCATCAGACCTTCTTCATTTGCAGTACAGATCCAGCAATGATATCATGTTTTGTTATCTTCAAATCAAGTTTGGATAACCTTTTGAAAGAAACATTTTTTTGCCAGATGCACCAGGTTCAGTTCAGAGATAGCTAAATGAAATATTGTGATTGAAGAAAAAATGATTACCCTACTCATGTCTTTTAACCTAATGCTATGTGCACCTTTGTTTTTCATTTTAAACTACACAATATTTGATGTGTGCCTCTAAAATTGCAAAGAAAAAGAATAGAACCATGATTTGACTACACACAATAGCACAAACACCTTAATGTTCTGTGTATCCCAAATATCAGTATTTTCAAGACAAACTCATATTCAGCTTATGTTTTGGACTGTTTGTTGTGGGCTTTTTTAATGACTGGCCTGGCGAAACAGCTCTGCCCAGGAGTACATCCTGGAAGAGCTGAGAAGTGAGAAGATCATGGGGCAGAGAAAACAAAATTCCTGTTTGGTGAAAAAAACCCCAGTGAGATTTTTTTAACAACCCATCTTATTACATTCGTCAAGTAGAAAGTTGAACAAAGGATGCCAAGAAATTAGTAATAACAGTTTTATTGGAAATACAAAATTATGGAGCAACATCACATATACTTAAATTCCACCTACTGTCATCTCACCTTTTGACCAATACTACCAAACAGACACTTTTTGGGGAGAGGTGCCCGTCCCCTCATCTACACACTAAACCTCATCTCAGGGCAGATAATGAGTTCTGGAATTAGCTATAGGACTCATCCAAGTAGATTATCCACTTGCTTCAATATGTGCACTGGCTGCCTGTGGCTTCAGCCAGTAATGTCCATCTTTCTTTAAAATCTTTCCATGGTTTCAAAGCCACAGGCACGACCTTGTACTACTAATGAAATCATTAGTCTTGTCATGGCAGCTGATCCTTAACTTACAGACATTTCTGTTTCCTACGTTCAGAGTCATTCATGCAAATGACAGCGTGACACAGAAACGCAGTGGCTGTTCATTCAAAGAATAAAAAAACCACACTTAATTTCAATGAGAAGAAGAAAGTTCTTGTTTTGACACTGCTCCAAATAGAAAGCCTTTTCAGTTCTTCTTTTCTTTATTAAAGCACTAGATCATGACATTTAGATGACTGATGAAAGAATATATTTTGCTTTTATTTTTCTATTACTGAGGATTAATATGAGTAACAATCTTAGAGATACACTCATTAAAGTCTCCTATTCCCGTGAATAGCAGTGGTAGTCTCTGCATGAGCAGGGAAGGCTTCCTGCACATTGCCCGAAGATTTCATTTTATTGTTTTGCTATATTAGCATTGTTTGCACAAAGGGCTAAAAATGCTGGGAAATGGGGATGGAACACAGGCACAATAGGGAGATGGGGGGAAAATGTGGTGGAGACTAAATGGGCACATGATTTGTGCCCTTATCTGAGAAGCTCCGAGAAGCAGATGTGATTAGAGCAGTCCTGGTCAGACCTGTGTCTGTGATTTGCTGCTTAACTCTAGAGAATATAGTTCACCCGGATGGACAGGGTCTTTTGGTATCTAAAATGATTCAATATGCAAAGGAAGCATTCCAAAGGTTTTACATAAATGCCTGACTCCTCCCGATTTCTGAAAGAGTAATCTGCCAACCTGACTGTGTGGAAATGAGCTTTAAATTGCCAGCTTTTTCTGTAAAACATGCACATCTAGAGTTAAGCACAACTGAATTTGTGACTTCACTGTCTCCTGGTTAGGGCTTGTGTGCAGACTGGGCAGCTGGATCCCTCTATCCACAGAGAATCTCTGGTAAGCCTGGCTGCCTCCAGATTTTGCTGTGCAATTCTGTGGGCCTGTCTTTCTTATTAGTGCTGTGTGGTTATTTATAGAGCAGTGGCTGAGACTGGTGATCCATTCACTGTGAAAAGCCATAGCAAGCAGTGGTGGCTGAAAGTGTTGTATTTAAGCTTTTTGGTTGTAAGGGCTGATGGGAAATTGGATTTTCAAAAAGCATTTTTTGGTGGGGAAGTCATGTTTATTTTTCAATGCAGCTTTAGCATTGGAACACAAAATTTTCCCAAAAATTCAATAACTGAAAGTTCTGCTTTCCAGAATATTGTTAGAGTACCTTACAGTAACTGTGTGTCTTGGTTTGAAAAGACAGGTGTCTGTGCAGGAGGGCAGGAGCCTCCCCTGGAATGGAAAAATGCAACCCCCTTCCCTCCGAATTATTATAATTTTGAAATTAAGGGGCTTTCAGGCAAAGATAGGGTTAGGAATAACAGTTCTTTACTAATACATATAACAAGGTAAACCAACAACAGTAGCTCCGGCAGCAGCAGGAGACAGAACCACAGACCCAGTACCAGTCTCTCTCAGCCGCAGGCCGTGGGCACTTTCCCCTCTGGTGCAGTTGCGCTCACAGCCGGCAGGCCCGGGGTCCCGGGGAGGGGAAAATGGACGAAAGAGCTCCACAGACCCTCGGGGTAGCTGATCCCAGGTGTCCGGCCGGACCCTCGGGAACAGCAAGCTGGAACAGCAGAGGCGAGCACAGATCCCAGGTGGCAGACAAGATGTATCAGGAGCTGCAGCAGGAATCCCGGGGTTTCTCAGGTAGAAGGAAGAAAACGGCCGAAAAGCAGAAAGGTTCTGACGAACTGCGTCCGAGCCCGGCTAGCACCAACAGCCCTGACTCCACCCAAAACCAGGTGAAAGACCAGTAGTCCCAGCGACCCCCCACCCTCTGTGGCAAGGTCCCTTTGTGTGGCTTAAGCATCGGCAATTTATTGTCCTGGCAACAGTATGGGGAAAATTCTCTAAGAGAGAAAAAAGAACAAAACAGAAGGGGAACTCCCCAAAACCCCAACACTGTGATCCAATTGCATCGTTCCACTTTTCTCTGACAAACTGCATCTCCCACGATTCACTGAAGCTGGGGAGATCCAGAATACACTGATAAAGACCATATGATCCATCAGCCAAGACATAAAACAGCCTGCTAATGCACAGCAAGGAGATATGCATGTATCAATGCTGTGAAATTTCAAACCTGGAATAAATAAATATCCTGGAAATACTTCCAAACTGAAGTATTTGTATTCTCTACAATTATGTTTATTCTTATAAAATATAAATTCTTTATAAAAATCAAACCAAACCAAACCAAACCAAACCAAACTATTCAAACAACCAAACAATTAAAACCAGCAAAATTAACTGCTGATGTTGTTACAGGCAAAGGCACAGAAAGAAAACAGAGGTAAAGAAAGGTGGAGGGATCTGACCCAGAGATTGAGTTTATTTTCAGGAACTCTTCATTGTTTAGAACACTGTTTTGCGTCACAAGCTCTAAGACTAGAAGCAAAATAGAGGGAGGCACCAGAGCAGGCTGTCAGGATGGAACATTAGTCATGTCATCAGTCTCTGCTTAAATAATTCCCATGTGTGCAGCTACACCTAGTTAAAGATACTGGGTCTTATTTTCAGCTCTGCTCAATAGTTTCATGAAACTTTTGAAATTATGGAATTGTGTTAATGTGTTATAGAAGAAAGTTAAACCCTTTTTCTTCGTTAAAAAAAAATGCCAACTTGTAATTGGCAACTCTGTACGTTCAAACACATGGATCAACCTTTGCATTTTCTTGGGGAAAATAATAAACTGTGATTTCTCCTATAAGCCTGCAGTCATTTGGGAGAGAGAAGCAGAGATCAGCTGTCGCTGCAGAGAATGTCAGAGGAATTTGTGGCAGCAAGCCATAGTGAGGAGGTTAAATAAAACCTCCATCATGACATGTTTTGTTCACACCACTGGAGAGAGATTAATATTAAAATTAGTGGGTCATTATACTCCTTGGGGAATAGGTGTAAAGTTTACATGGATAAAAGTAGCTCTTGTATCATCACATACACAGCAGAACTGGCTAAGAAAAAGATATCAGGCAATAGAAGAGAAAGAGGAATCATGATCCAGCCTTGCTATGTCTTCCTCTTTCTCCTTGTGTGTACCCTCACCTGCTGCCGTGACAAAAACCACAAGAATTTGCAAGGAAGAGGATGATCTCTTGTTGCCCAGCTGGGTAAGCTGGGGAATGTAGAGATCAATGGGATAAGGCAGGGGCAACACGAGAGTGAAGGACTGAGTGTCTCAGCAGTGTCCCCTCACCTCAGCTGAGGACACCACTTTGTCATCCGACTTTCATCTCACCTAGCAGTAATGTTCAGTTGTTTACCTCACACCTTTTCCTTTCACTCAGCCTTTTTCCACTTTCACATTTTTATGTTTTTGTCTGTTTACTGCTGCTCCAGCAAAATTCTGCCTTAAAATGTTAAAAAATGGCAGTCAAATGATAGAATAAAAGGTCATCTGTGATGTAAACAAGGGTTTTGCCAAACTTGTCTCAGATCATGTTTATCTGTTGCATTACCAGTTCTGCTTCCATCCTGACCGGTCAGATAATGAACCCCCTGTAAAAAAAGGCTCTCTTCTGTTTGCATAGAAATCTAGATTTGGCTTGGAGTCACAGATGCCGGTCTTTACATGAGTGGAGTTGTTAAGCTACAAATTTAGCTGATACCTTAAATTTCACTAGTCTTTATGAAAAATACCTGCTTAGGATAAATACAGCATGGAGTCATGCTACCCCTTACCTTTACAGGGGCCAGCCATGGGCACAGGACCCCCCACATAACAAGAAACCACAGCAGCATCTTTTAGGCTGTGAGAAAAGTTGGCATTCTGGACATCAAGAGAAGATTCTCAAATGTCTCTTTTTGAAGGGAGAAAAGCCAATACAACTATTTACTTTTTTCCCCCACACAACACCATTTCAAAATGCAACATATTTCCACTGCAAGTGTTCAAGACCAAGAATGTAGAGAGAGGAAAGGAGGAAGTGTATGTACCTATAAATAATGTAACACAAAATAGCTGCGGTAAACAAAACAGCTAAGATGAGGAAAGACAGATGAATCCTTATGATACAAAGCTCAAGACAAACAGTAACTGTTAAGATCTAGGATAAGAGCATTACTCAGGCAGATTATCATATAGTTGTCTCCTGTGAGAGCTATTTCATCTTATTCTGAAGTATTTTACTCTGGCCCTAGTCCATAAGTGGATAAATGAGTTGACAAATGTTATTTCTGACATTGTGGTAAATCTTATGTTCCACAACCAGGGCAGCTGGCAGGTTTTGAGACAGTCTGCTGGATTAGACTTTATTCACACAAATCACTGCAGAGGTCTGTGCTATAAAGTATTGCTACATCACACCTCTACTGTTATGCCAAGCTTCTTGAACTGTTTTTTTCCTCAAAGAACAGAATCTTGAACTCTGATGAATCTTGATCAAACTGAGTGTGGGTATGTTCTGGTCTATAAGGCAGATTTCTTAACCGAAAACACAGTGGAATATTTCACTCAAATCTTTAATCTCAGCATCCGTTTGCTGCTGGGGCAGACTTTCAAAGACACATGAGATGCATGATAAAGAGTAGCACCTGCACTGAGTAACCTTGCAATAAACTGTTTTCTGGCCAGGAAAAAAAAGTTCTTTTATTGGAAAATCTTAATTTAATTCATTTACATACTTTATATATATGCCATTTTTCACAACCAGGGCTTTCCCTTCTCTTTATTTTGTTTCCCAAACGTTTAATTTTTCTTGTTAAAACTTCTCTGTGTGTGTTTGTGTGTGTGTGTGTGTTGCTTTATAATTTTTCTATTCTTCCCACACTGTATTTTCTCCTGAAATCTACCTTATATTGTGCCAGCTTTCTTTTCTGTTAAACATTTTTAGATTTTTCTCATCGTCGCAGAGTCCTTTGATAGTTCCTGATTCTCTGCTAGAAAAGACATTTGAGGATTCTTCTTTTCTTTTCAACACTTCATAGAAAAGCCAAAGAGCACAGGGACTGATCAGGAAGAAAGGTCAGTTGCTAATAGGAATGGTTGCATCACAGATATTCTTCTACTCAGCAGCGCCGCACCAATCGCGGCAAAGGACACGCCAGCATGTCAGCTCTGCTTCTGTTCTGAAGAATGTTCCCTCCTGCTATCAAATCTTCCTATGCAAATAAGACTTCTTGGATGGTACAAAATAATTTCAAACAGATACAGAAGCTAATAAACATTTTAAAAGACATAAAAAATGTTAGGAAAATAGCTGGAGGAGACCCCATCTGGAGTACTGCATCCATCTCTGGTGGCCCCAGCAGAAGAAGGACATGGATCTGCCAGAACAAGTCCAGAGGAAGACCATGAAGATGATCAGAGGGCTGCAGCACCTCTCCCGTGAAGGCAGGCTGAGGGAATTGGGGCTGTTCAGCCTGAAGAAGAGAAAGCTTGGGAAAGGGAGCACTTACAGCAGCTTTCCAGCACTTGAACAGGGCCTATGAGAAAGAAGGAGAGCAATTTTTTTGCAGGGCCTGCTGTCATAGGATGAGGGATAATGATTTTAAAGAGAAGGAGGGTCAATTTAGGTTAGATATAAGGAAGAAACTTACACAAAAAAAACCCCTGGCACAGGTTGCCCAGAGAGGTGGTAGATGCCCCAACCCTGGAAACATTCAAGGTCAGGTTGAATGGGGCTTTGAGCAATGTGATTAAGTTGAAGATGACCCTGTTCATTACAACAGCGTTGGAGTTTATAACCTTTAAAGTTTCCTTCAAACCCAAACTATCGTATGATTCTACCAGAATTAAAGTTTAAGTGCTTTGCTGTAGAGTGCAGATACACAAGAGAATGTTTAGGGTCTGGTATCATTTCTGGTGGCTACAGCAGGAGATGGGGACATAAAACCTAGACTGCTTTTTTGTTTGTTTGTTTTGCTTTTTTCTTCACCAGGTCACATGTGGCCTTGGGCTAGTTGGGTAACTTCCTGTGCCTTGGATTTCCCTTCCTAATTGCTGTTTTCCAGTAAATTGCATAGACCTGTGGCATTTCCAAAGCAAAATGAAAGAACAGGAAAGTGCACTTAAAATTCAGTATGTATCCTTAAAACTCTATTAGTTACTCTTAGCACTCCCTTTTAGCACGGGGTTGGAAGGGCTTTAGAATGATTAAAACAAAACTCAGTTGAATTTAAATATTATTCTCCAGACTTCCAATCAAAACTGCACTCCTCTTTAATCCAAGTTCACGTCAGATGAATTTTCATCACAAAATAACCTGGGAAAGAAATCTCTGAATTCAACACAGAAAATTTCAGTGTTTACAATATTCCTGGGAGTGGGAATGAGAAGGGGTGAGCTAGGGTAGTTGTAGTCCCAGTTCACCTTCGATTCCTATGGTGTAATGTGCTTGGAGACACAATTTACAAGCAGCTAAGTTACTCTGCAGCCCTGCTGCAATTTAATCTTCAAAGTTATCTCTGTTTTCTTCTTCAGCTACAAGATGGTCTCATTATTGATATATCAACAAGCTGCACATAAATTTTGTGGTACTGAGTGTTCTTTAAGAATACACAGTGGTGGATTGATTCTGGATGGAAAGAAGGAAGAGAGGGAGAAGGGGAGGGAGGGACAGAAGAAAACAGGGAAGGAAGGAAAGAAAGAAGGATGCAGGTATTCAGGTGGGAAGCTAGTTAACTCAAAAATACTGGCAGTAAGATACAGCTTCTGATGCTTAGTTCTGCAAAACACCTGAAGTTTATACGTAAATTTTCTTTCATTCCAACAGCACTAGGTACAGGCTCAGGTGCCTCGTGTGTGGCTCTTTGCAGGATGGCAGGGTAAGGGGATAATTGCTGTATTATGCAGGAGTTACCCCCTCTGTTTTACAGTACTTCTGACACATTATATTAAAGCAAGGCTATGAATTCCAGTGCCTGAAACTACATGATTTCCACTTCTGGAGCACTTGTGGGATTCCACAGCTGCTTGCATTTAAATATGAGCACACACGGACTAGATCTGATGGTTACAAGAGAGCACCAGTGAGGGGTGAGGGTAGGGATGACTGCTCATGTAGGGGGAATATGGAGAGGACATGCTGCTTCAACTGGGTGAACAATTGGCTGATTCATATTTACTACATTTGGTTTTAGATCCCTCACCTCCATTCCTTTACTTAAATGTTGAAAATTTTCTATGCAAAAGGCATCCCATGGAGGCATTTGCAGTTATAAGAAAACACTGTGAACAGTAAATATCTTTCATAGTCGTAGAATTTTTCATGTTGGAAGGGACCTTAAACATCACCTAATTCCATCCCACCTGACATGGGATGGGACACCTTCCACTGACCAGTTTGCTCAAAATCCTGTTCAATGAGGCCTTGCACACATCCAGGGATGGAGCATCCACAACTTCTCTAGGCAAGTGTGCCTGTGCCTCACCACTTTAACTGTAAAGAATTCCTTCCTTATGTCTAACCTAAAACTGCCCTCTTTCAGTTTAAAGTCGTTTCCCCTTGTCCTATCACAGGATAATAGAATCATAGAATCATAGGTTATCCTGAGTTGGAAGAGGTCCACAAGGATCATTAAGTCCAACTCCTGGCCCTGCACAGAACATCCCAACAATTCCACCATGTTTCTGAGAGCATTGTCCAAAGGCTTCTTGAGCTCTGTCAGGCTTGGTGCTGTGACCATTTCCCTGGGGAGCCTGTTGCAGTGCCCCACAACCCTCTGGGTGAAGAACCTTTTCCTAATATCCAACCTAAACCTCCCCTGACACAACTTCAGCCATTTCCTTGGATGTTGTCACTGGTGACCACAGAGAAGGGATCAGTGTCTGTCCCTCTGCTTCCCATCACAGGGAAGCTGTAACTGCAGTGAGGTCTCCCCTCAGTCTCCTCTTCTCCGGGCTGAACAGACCAAGTGACCTCAGCTGCTCCTCATAGGGCTTCTCCTCTAGACCCTTCACCACCTTCATAGTCCCCCTTTGGACACTCTCTATCAGCTTTATGTCTTTCTTTTATTGTGGCTTCCAGGGTTGCACACAGGACTCCAGGCAAAGTACCATGAGGTGAGCATGTAGTGAGCACTCACTACACATCCCTGTAAAAAGTCCCTCTCCAGATTTCTGGGCAAGGATGCTGTGTGAGACAGTGTTAAATGTGATGAGGGAAGAGCAAGTGATGTCATGGAGGTAAATGACATCACTTGTTCTTTACACATCCACCAAGGCTGTAACCTCATTGTTTAAGGCCACCAAGCCTTTCAGACACGATTTGCCATTAGTGAAGGGAAAATCTGCTAATTTTCTGGTGATCTTAAAAGAGTCATGTCAAATAGTAAGTGACGTATTTATGGAAATTAGACATTGTTATTTAGCTTGTTATTGAAGGGTTGGAAAGAAAAACTGGAATTATCTTGAATTTTCAGATGTAGAGGGGCTTAATACGTGGCTATTTCCATTTTTATATTTATATGGAATAACATCAGCACTATTTCTCTTACAAAATTAATTTTACAACAAGAAAGAATTTCTCAAAGGCTAAATAAATGGACTAAGATAAAAACAATCTATTTGTTATTGCAAGGTTTATTTTTTTGGTTTTTTTCTTTGGGAGGTTTTTTGTTGTTTTGGTTTGCAATTTTTAAATTTTGAAATAAAAATTCTCCCTACAATCTATGCATGACACTGATTTCATCATTTTATCAAAAATCCTGTCAAAAGTGGACTGCCAGCAAAAGTGGAATACCTTTCTCTGTATAACAATTTCATTTTTTTTCAATTCAATCTAGAGTACAAAGATTTTCCTTACGGGCTTTTTAAAAATCACATGGAAATTAAACTTAGTGAAAATAAAATGTGGGAAAGACCAACACACTTTCAAAATACTTTTTACATTTTTTTCATTAGTAGTATTAGTATTTTTTTAGCACTAATCCAAGTCTTCAGGCAAAAAAAATAAAAGGAGGGTCTTGACCCCTCTAAAAGCAGCCCTGGGAGAGATATTGGTCTCTTAATGACACATCCTAATTTTGGTTCCCTTAGGGGTATAAAGTGGTGCTACAATTCCCTTTTAAAGATGCAGCAGATTTTTTTTAAGCTGGTTGCCTGTGGACAGAGATGTGTGCAGAGGCACATCTTCCTTTTATTGTCCGTCCTTTCCGTGATCCTACTCAGGTCGCCACGGTGCACCTGCCTGTGGTGGTGTCCTGCTGCAGTCTGCAATGATTTCTATTCCCAGTTATAGGTGCTGGAGACCAGGATCCCTGCACTGCAGCAGGTAAAAAGGGTAATTCTTATGGGGTCAGACACATAGGAAGCTCTCCCTCATTTCCATTTCCATTTTCTATCTGCTCCTCTAGGTATGTTAAGAATAAATATAATTTTTCATATAGAAAGCAGCAGTTCACAAGGCATGGGACTAATAAATTCTTAAAGGATGGATATATTTCTTGCTCATGTGTACAGATGCCTTTTATCCTTCTGTGTATTGAAGAATAGAAATGCTGCCAGTCTCTTTGCTCATTTAAAAGACTATTCAATGAGCTACACTAAACATTTGCATTGTCCCGGACATGGAGTTTCACCCAGGGGCTCCTGCATTGAGCCTTATGCTTCTGTATGAGCAAAGCAAGGGGAATCAAACGTATCCATAACTCCCCACTGCATCCAGAATACTCACTGGCTTGTGTGGGCCACAAGAGGAGCCCACTGTGCTGTGCTCAACAGATGGAAACTCCATGTTCTTGTGGCCTGGGAATCCCTGTTCAGAACAGCTGAGCTATCACTTAACTTTCAAAGCATGCTATCTTTGCTACCTTGTTTAAAAACAGAAAGCAAAAGACAAAATCCTTATTTTAGCTATCTACGTGTCAAAGCCAAATCGCCTGTGGTACTTGGTTGAGTCTTGAGGATGGAGGCAGTGCTCAATGGCTGCTGCAATCCAAGCAAGGTCCAGGTTTATCGATAACCTGCTGTGTGTGGAGATAGGAAGGCATATGGGAAGGGCAGAGACTGTGAGGAGAGAGATGAGCCTGAAAGTTGTAATAGGAAGCCTTTGGGTAATGTTTAATTATATTTATACTATGCATAATTTATAATAGTTTTTCTAATATACTGAAGATATTCAGTCAGTACTATTGTTACTCCCTCATGGAAAGCATAAAATTATAATCATCCTCATATTTCATTAATAGAAATATCATGCAACAAAATTGTTTCTGGGTTGGGTTTTTTGGTTTTTTTTTGACATTCAGGGAAAGTGTAATTCAAGACCAAAAAGCTAATGATATACAATATAAAAATTATTATGTGTATGTCAATGAAAATATATAAAATTTACAGATATCATAGCTCCTCCATTTCATTATTCCTGTTCAGACAAAAAAAAAGTGATTTTAAAGTATATCAAGAAGTAACTAAATTCATGATACATTGGCTATATGTAGATAAAATTGTATGAAATAGAACTAATATTTTTCTAGAAAAACCAAACCACACTGTTTGCAGTACCTGGCAAATTACATTAACCACCTGCATTTGGAAATTCTCCATGTAGTCTTTGTGAAAATAATAAGGAATCTAAGACTGAAAATGAACAACTTTCCAGACACATGTTGAGTTTGTAATAATAAGATTCCATGCATGACTAGCTTTTGTCTTCTGTTTTACATATGACATAATCAGCTAAGAATATTTTCCACTTATGGAAATGAAACACACCTTTGGAGATAAATTACATGAGACTGAAAAATAAAATTAAACTGAAAGGGAGGAGCAGATGAGTCAGGAAACGTGTAATGGTGATATGAACCAGTGTTCTGCATACACCAGGCAAAATTACTCCATAAGGCAAGTACTCAGTGATGGAGGTGAGCCTAGACAAGTGTTCCCTCTCTGCCTGAGTGGAAGGGGTTTGCTCCACTGCCTTACACTCAGCCTCCTCTGCAGTGATTCGTGCTGGCTTTGTAAGGGCACCAGTGGATACACAGCCACTCCAAAGCCTTCATTCACCTTGTGTGACACTGGTTGACAACTGATTGACTACCTGTAAGTAATAACAGATAAGTTTTCAGGCAGCCTGCAGCATGGTTCCAAGAAATGTGAACTGTCCATTTATTTCAGCTGTCCGGGAACATGTGTCAACACTGGGAATGATTTCATTTCCTGAGGAGAAAAGTGGATTTCCAATTTGCACAAATTACTGTAAGCAAACATGTCATTCTGAATGACCATTAGGAGACTCTATCACCACATATTTTCCCATTTCAAAACAGAAAGGAAAAAGACCATTAACTTTTTCAAGCATAAGAAAGGAGAAATGCAGTTTTAAGAATTCAGTGGATGGGAAGAGCAGCATCATTATATTTACACAATGTGAGCAGTAAGCAGTGTATTGCCTTAGTGACCCATGAAGTCAGAGCTTATTTTTTTAAATTGTCATTGGAAATAACACCTTCTAGTTTCCACCAAACCTAACTGTGGAAAATGGAGAGACAGACTTGCTCAGTGAAATGCACAGAATGCATCCGAACACTCTTGGTGTGTATCATGTCCACATCACAAACTGTCGAGGCAGCAGGTAGATAGTCTCTTTAAAATGTGGATCACAGAAGGGGATGTGGAATATGCAGACCTGCTAGTGGCATCCTTGTTCTTCCAGGTTTTTGTGTTCATCTGAGGTAGCATATTGAAAATAATGCAAAAAGTGCCAGTATGAAAGGACTTTGAGAGGTGACCTCCCATAATTTATTTGTTATCTCTTACCTCCCTTTCTCATCTTTATAGAAGGATAATGTTACTAAACCATTTCATTTCATAGTCCAGTAGTCAAAAGACGCAGCTTAAAACACCAAAGAAGGTAAATTTTTACTGAGGCCTCAGAGAGTGAACTTCAGTGGCTGGAACTTAGGCATTCTCTCAACTGCTCTGATTTTGGGGTTGGATGGTTTCCTTCCTCAGAAGGGCAGGCTGTGGGACTGAGGGGAGTCTCTTCTGGAGACCCCCTTCTTAGACAGCACAAGTCCTGAGCCTCCAAATTAACTGCTAACACAGCTTAGTTCCTTTCCAGTCAAGGACGCGGGAGTAATCACAAAAGGAGAAACATGGCACAAAACTTTATAAGGAAGATTAAGAAAAACCTGCAAAATGAGTCAAATTATTCCATAGCTAAAAATAAAGCAACTGGCAAAGCCGATTATGAAAAAAAAAGCATTCTACAGATCAAGTTTGGAATGGAATTAGGAGGCACAAACAAAACGGGAAAGGAGGAACAGAAGGGAGGCCAGAAGTTATCTGACATGATTAAATGGCAACTTCCAAATAGCAAAATGAGTCAAACAAAAATCCTTTGTTATATGACCCTAATGAAGCCAATAAACAGAAATATAAGTAAACAGCTGTTAAGTAAGAAGAAAATTAGGAAGACCAAGATGGATTTCAGAGAATAAATAGCGAATGGTGTGAAAACAAATGAAAATCATGGTGTCTGAAAGAGATCAATAATTTCACTAAATCATCAGTGGCTGAAGAGTTCTATGAAGGAATATAAGCATATTGATGAGAGGCTTAGCAATTTTTTTGTGGAAGCTTCATGAAGGAAACTTCTCGGTGAATACTTACCTTGAACTTGTTATTTACTGGCATGGAGAAGAAAACATTTTAAAATATTGAAATTTCAGGAAGAAATAATAACTTACAGAGTGATAAAATTCATCAGACCCGAATCAGATACACTTGAAAATTCTAAGGAAGGGGAAGGGAGGGGAAAAATAATCTACAAAAATATGCATTCTATCTTGAAAATACCCATTCTTCCAAAACAGAAGGTAGAAAATGCCATATGTAAACAACTGCAGCCAAAACAACAAATTTCTGGAGGTTATCTCAAGAGAGGGACCAGCCAGCCTGACCCTTGTAGAAGAAAGTTACATCACCCTGCTCCCTTGGAGTTTTCTGTATGTCATTAGTGCAGTGGATAAAGGAAATACCAATAATGACATATACATTAAGACTCATCATTTAGCATTCTGAAAGGTCTTTGATAAATATTTTGAGAGCAGGAACAAGCAGAATCCATAGGGGAAGAACACCAGGATCCGTAGGGGAAGAACAGGGCCGAGTGCTACTCAGTGCCGTGGCTTTGACTGACTGATGTCAGGTTGAGTATTAGTGTTCCCTCCTTTCTGCTGGTGAAATCTGCTGCAGTTTGTGACTAGTGGATCTGACACAGTGAGGACAGGTGAGACTGCACATGCTTTGTACATGTGAATGTCACACCTGCTCTAGGACTGTTGCAGGGACATTGCCAGCTGTGTCCAGAACACATTGCACTCACTGGGCTTATTCAGCATTTTCCTTCAAGAATCCAAATATCCCTGGGAACCAGCAAAGACACTGTTCTGCCTGACAGATATTGGGACCTGTGGGGTCTGGGTACCCTGTGTGGTAGGAGATAACACAGTTGAATGAGATATTCCTGGTAGCAAAGTGCAGCACATTGTTGTACCTGCAGCCCCTTTACCCATTACCTCTTACAAACTTGAGCTGATCTCACTTGCCTGCAGTGAGATGTTTGTTCATTCTCTGGCTTCTTTATACATAATTGCAATCCCACAGAGACTGGATGTTTTACTAAAGACATTAAATGTGACCAGCAATCTCCATTAGTATAAGAGACCACACAGAGTTACAAGTGCCTTACATTAAGGCATTACTCCATTGAGGGCAGTACTCCAATAGCTGAGGTTAAACTTCTCTGACTTGTTTGCTTACAGAATGGCATCAACAGAGTGTGACGTGATTTCCAGGTCCTAGGAGAAAACCCTCCTCTGTTCTGTGTTGCCTCCATAGACCAGGGTCACTTCCCCAACCTGGGACTGTGGTGTTTGGTTTCCAGTGTCCAGCTGGGCAGATGAATCATGTTTAAAAAGCTGAATTTGTTAAGTACTTCAATAAATCATTTAGTTATCAGAATGTGAATGTTATACCACCCTTTAGGTATCCAAATTTGAAAACTTTACTGTAACAGAACATGTGGATGATCTCAGTTATTATTTAGTTTTCTGTTTAGGCAGATCAATAGAGCTCTTACACAGTTATTTTAGCAATTAACCTGGAATATTTACAGATCTTATATGTAATTATTTAAAACAAGGCTAATATATATTATCACTGCATTAACAGACATGCAGTTTCCAAATCTTTTTCTCACAAAGGAAGTACAAAAGGTTAACTCATGTTTTTCAGTTAAGATTTTGTTCAACAGTGAAAAGATCACAAGTTAATAAATAACTCTTTGGAAAATTGTGTTTCTGATTACATTGGAACCTGCCTGAAAACCAGCTAATAAAAATTTGATAAGATTAGGTGCGGAGTTTAATTCTGGATATGTAGGACGGACTTCAGCTGTGCACACCACTTAACTTTAGCTTATGCTAAACTTGGGCACACCATAAAATAAATATATCTCTGACTTAAAAATAACTAAAATTCCTGATTCAGTCAGTGGAGAGACAGTATTTTTGAAACCAAATTTCTGTGTTCACTCTCAGACTCCTCCTTTTTGTGTGAGGTGTGTGGTACTGTGTTTCTCTCCCTGCCTATGCAAACACTAGAGATAACCAAGCCATGTGTAGAAGTTTACAGTAGGTCAGCTGAGCCTCATCCATACAAATAAGTGTATTCACACCTCCTCTTATTAGACATCAAACTCAGTGGTCCACTCTGGGAAATCCTCTTGCCTTCAGGCTCTATACACAAAGAGAGGAGTCACCTATTCCAGCAGGTGATGTGGAGCTATAGCTCAAGATGTATGTATTGTCCAACACCAAAGAGTCCATTCACCTTTATAGACCTTTTCACCTCCAGGGAAAGATTCTACCTTAGGCACCCAGCTACAGGTGCCTACAGTCAGATGGTGGGACTTCTTCCAGAGGTGGGAATTTAAAAACCAGGATCATTTCTTCCTTATTTTTACCCCCATAGTTGTTACCTCTTTTTTTTTTTTTTTAAATTACTAATTGAAGTTTTCCTGGGATATTTGATCCAGATATTTTGTAAGTATTTCAACCTATATGGGTTTAGGCATTATGAAATAATATGGTAGAACTTACAATAACATATGAATGGAGTTTTATTTAAGTGGTGTTATGTCTGTGGCTGGATCATTTTTAAAAATTTTTCTCTCTCTTTTGTAATGTGTGATTTGAAGGTCCATGATACTAGCACTGGAAACTGAACAGGAGTTTGGGAAAGAAATCTGCAGCACATGCACATTGCACTGATAGTTTCTTGCCTGCAGCAGCAATTGTTTTCCAAAGTGCATCTCCTGTCTTACAATTTTCTTACCTGCAGTAGCAAAATAGTCATTTAGAAAAAAAACAAAAAACAAACAACAAACAAACCACCACAAATCTCATTTAGTTGGTTCTGACAATCTCATCTGCTTAGGTCACACACTGCCACTGGCCATTGCTCACGTCCTTGTTAAATCAGTGGAACACAAATCTGAATGTTGTGCAGTCATGCCTGTTCTGGAAAAATTAATTTAAAACATTAAAGTGGAGAGTTCCTCTCTGCAGTAAAGGTGTAAGCAGAAAGTATATATGTGAGAAAGTTCGGGGAATGAATGAGTATGGCTTAAGTCCAAGATCTCATTTGATATCAAATAACAAGTTTTGAATAAAGCAAAATAAATCATCTCTGGACAATTTTATTTTCTAAAGGCTCTGACATAGGTCAATGGTCTACTGAATATATTTTTTTCTCTCCAAAGACAGAGTTTATGTCTGCAGTAAGTCACTATATACATTGATTTACAATTTTTTTATTGCTGTGTTTGCCATTACTTAAATTCTTACCCTGCAAGTAGCATTTTGGTAGAAATAAATAACAGATGCCCTTTGGCCAAACTGTTTGCAAAGTACACTGCCAACCTCGCGTGCCCTTCACCACAGAAATATAACAAAAAGTAGTTAGAAATATTATATGGATTCTAGCTATGTTGAGTACATATAATCACATTTTCTTACTTTTACTTTCTTTCATATTTAATTCCATTTTTAATATTTGCTGCCAGGATTAAAACTAGGCTGCTTTCTCCCAAATTGGAAATTTCATCCTTTTTGTACACTGCTCTTAGATTTCACAGATTTTATTAAAGTTTTCATTAAGGAATATGCAGTAATGAAAATGTGAAGGATTCAGATGATCAGCTCACTGGAGTGAGCTGTGACTCACTCCAGGGGGTGATTGTGACTTTGGAAATTTCACTTTGGGAAGTGTAATTTGTTTCCCTGCAAAGGGAACTTGGATGATCAGTGACGTCAGATAGGGCATCAACACTGGGAATTCACTGGGGGATGATCACCTCAGTAAAATGAGCGAGGTTTATGCAAACCTCTGGTCACAAGTAGTGGTTCCAGGG
This sequence comes from Ifrita kowaldi, assembly GCA_013398055.1. Classification (NCBI taxonomy): domain Eukaryota; kingdom Metazoa; phylum Chordata; class Aves; order Passeriformes; family Cinclosomatidae; genus Ifrita; species Ifrita kowaldi. The sequence continues at coordinate 94,704 of VZRS01014612.1, read as the reverse complement.
TGTGATGCTGAGGCTGATATGGTTTTGCCTCTTCTAAAAGAGACGAACTGGGGAGAGGGAATGTATTCACTGCAAGCTGGTAGATGACACTGAATGGAATGGACCCAGTTTGGGCTCCCCAGACACTGACAAAGAGCAGCAAGTTGAGCAGAAGGTGAAGAAGTTCAGGAGGCTGGAGCACCAGACATGGGGATGGGACATAGTCCTTTCCAACATCAGTTATTCTGTTATGCTACGTAACCTACAAATGGCATTTCTCTTTTCTGTTGCTGTAAATAACCACCTGAGAAAGATTTACTCTCATAATTTCTCTTTCTCAAAAAAAAAAAAAAAAAAAAAAAAANAAAAAGAAAGAAAGAAAAAAGGGAGCAAGGGGAAAAGCATGAAGACCATGTGAGAAGAAGAAACCTAAATGCCCTGGGAGGAGGTTGTTCTCACAAAGGAAGTATATAGTTCAGCATGGTAAATATACCTGCTGTGGCTTGTTAATTTCTCATTCATATTACTGGCCATGAGTGCAGCAGAGCTGTGAGTGTTCCACCTCTCCCTCTTTCAGGATATTCAGAAACTGGGGCAGAGGCATTCCGCTAATGCTGACCTGAGAATCTGCAATGTGTTCTTGCATTGAGAGGTTACACCTGGGACAGCCTAACCAAAAGTACTGACATATGGCGTGTTGCTGGCTCTAAAAGCTATTCAGTGTCTTCTTTGGCATCACACCCATGAGATCAGGAAGGCATCACATAATTGTGTCTATCTTCAAGCTAGGACGAAGAGTTGCTTTCACAGAACTGTTGCAGTATTTATTGGCATTTTCTATAGAAAGTAGTGCAGCTAAAACATCTCTCTTACATTTCCTGAAATTTAGCCTCACAGAAGGGTGAAACTGTGCTATTTTTACTCTTTCCTATATTGAGTTGAATCCCTACATTTTTATAGATTTATTTTTATACAGTAAAATCCTCTCAAAAGTACATAACGTTGTATATTAACAGAAACTCACGGTGGGACAAGCAGACAGAAAAAGTAAAACTGGAAACCAGGCCCAAAGGCCCTTAGAAATTCATGTTTCTAAACTAAGAACAAAAACATAATAATTTCTTATATCTCAATGCAATCTTCTGCACAGCTGATGCTTATTTTGCTTGAGCATGAATGTCTATACATGATGTAGAGCACTGGAATCCTAAGCTCAAAAAGTCTATGCCCTGAACTACCTATAGACTTCTGGTAGACATAAATTTTCCCTTCATATGCTTTACACGTATCAGTCCTTACGGTAGAAGCAATTAAACTAGAATAACTTTCTCCCTTCCTTGCTTGTACAGAAATAACTTTAATGCAGACTGATGAATGCTTGAGGGTACAAAGTAAAGCACTTAGAAATGAGGAAACATCACAGTCAATATGGCCCTGGGAATGGTGATTTGTGTATAAGCATTACAACACCATATTTAAGTACCTGATCATGAATTATTTTGCTTCCTTGTCCTTGAATTGAGCCAAACTCAAACAGGAGAATAATTTGTTTACCTTATTGCAAGAACCTCCTTTTCTTCCTGCAATAGCAAAGCAGTCTCAGTAGGACAACAGGTGGAACTGAAAAACTGGATTTTCCACTTCCCTCTGGTACAGATTTCATGTGATGCTGGACAAAACCACTTCAGAAGACATTTTTCTCTGAGCTCCTCTTTTACTGGGAAGGAGTCAAACAGCAGACCCCAGGGTCTAATTTACTCAAATGCTGAGTGCTCACAGCTACTACCAAAATCATTTTTAACAGAGAAACGAAGAAAATAATCTAAAATTCTCAGACCAAGAAGACATTAAATGTCTCCCTTGGACTAGTCGGAAGGCAGATGAGCCAAGAGTATCTGCAACACCAACACTGGGGCTGGGTGCTTGCTATGCCAGTCCCTTTGAACTATAACTACCTGTCCACAGCATAGCAGAGGTGTCTGGGATCCGGGCATCTGAGATAACCTCTGATCTGCAGAACAGCCTCAACAGAGCAGCAAGAGTGCTTGTGTGGGTCTCTCCTCTTTCCACAACAACTTTCTTTTTTATTATAGCAATTGAGTTCTACCCTTTACCTCTGACCATGTGAACGACCACTTGATAGCAGACCAAGGCCAAGCTGGTCTTCAGCTGTGCAGACTGATACTCCTGCACCAGGACTAGGAAATAAATCTTCATGAGGGCTACCACATTGCTCTGAGATCATCTGAGTTCCTGCTGTGGTGTAGCCTCCAGAAAGAGGAGTTTAAGACTGCAGAGAGGTAGTTGAACACCAGAGCTGTGAACCACTCTGCTGCACAGGTCTCTATTGTGGGTAGATTTAAAACAGTGTGAGCAAGAGTGTGCTCAGGGTTAGAATAGATATCTGGAAGCAATAAAATCTTATCTTTCTGCTGAAAAATTATCTCTCCAGTAGGATTCTGTTTAAAGCCTTGTTGGCATAAAAATAAAGGGTAATTGATATATTTTATCTCTTTTTTTTACCCATTTTCTGATTTTCATAATAATGCATGTTCAGTTTGGAATTTAACTGTCTCATCTGACTGGTTAATTATAAAATAACTACTGAAAGCTCAGCAAGCACTTATGCATTTTTTCCTTTCTGACTCTGTGGGGGTTGTCAGACAATAAACTTACGGAATTTTGATTTTTAACTTAATCTTTGCTGGTTTATATTTGCTTCTTCCTGGGTTTTATTCACCTTTCTCCTTCAAATGTAAAAATCTTGTTGATCTCTCCAGAAATTAGTGAGGTCATACTGCTTTTACCTTGTTAATAATGAAAAGTATACCTTACTTTAAGAATTCTATGATATCGCTCCAACAGCTACCGTGAAAAATGTCTCATGAGAAAGTTTTGCAGTTTCTAAAATCCCTTACTGAATCCCTGAATTGCTAATGTACCAAAGAGTTGTGGCTTACATGGAACATATGATTTCATTTCACTCCCTTCTCTTTCTCACACAGAGCAGAGCTCAAGGGTAGCAATTTTTCACAAAAGAGTTTGACAAAAGATTCAGTTCACCATAGCTCCTAAAAAAGCATTCAAATCTTGAGGTTCATACAATTAATTGCTTTTCTAGTCTATGAGCTACAAATGAAAGAAAGTCCTGAATTTGTGAATAGAAATAATCCCTGTAGGACGAAACAGTTTTTCGTAACTGGGAAATGAAGCTGGTACCCCAAAACCAAGGATTAATAAAGAGCAGGCAAGGAACCGTAGCGTACCTTTGTGGGGAGATCTGACTCTGATGGCACATGGGGTTAAAGAGTCTGTATGTGTACCTATGTGTGCGTATTCGTGGGTGTGAATCCATCTGTGCAGGCTCCTCCTGTGCCATGGCCAGCAGAGACCCGCTCTTGTACGTGACCCCGCTGACCACCCCATCCCTTCCCAGTCTTCCCACCAGGATGTAATGAGAAGAGTATCCAAACCCCCCCAGAACTTATCTTAGCACATTGCTAAGCTCCAAGATGAATAACCTGTCTTCCTTACAGCTGAGGATGATTTTGTCCACCCTTTTATTCATATTTACATTCCCAGGATCTTAAACACAATAGTGCTTCCTTTGATTACTCACAGCTGCCTAATCAGCCTTGACATTACAAGTCCTACTTTCCTTTTCTACCAAAGGAAAATGAACAACCAGCCTCTCACTGCATCGTAGGTCAAACATCAGAGACTACAGCTTTACCTGATTTTCAGATAATACTTCTCCCCTTATGTGGCTCCCCACTTCTCCAGACTGTAGCAGAGCTCTCTAGCCCTGAGGATACAAGTACTTACAGTAAAACTAGCCACAATACCTGTTTCTGACTAGTTCTCAATTAGTTCCAAATTCAGGTCAGGGAGAAGCCCAGACGAAGTGCAGAGGCATTCAGTGTTCTGAAAAACACTGTAATGGTTAATATTTTAACCTCCCTCTTCATGTCCACTGCTTCAGAAAGTTTGGCTGCTTTAATATAAAACTGAAGTAGAAATTTGGATATGAGACAAAAAAGCGTTGTTCCAGTGAACAATCACAGAGGTTCACCCAGCTTGGTCCTCAGCTGTTATTTTATCAATTAATTGAGTTGATTTCAGGTGCACTCAACTGCCTTCTGCCAGCTGGGGGTAGGACATGTTCCTCATCTGCTCTTCTTTGATTCATAAATAAATGAATAACTGTACAACAAATAAAATCCATGCCTCTGGGTCTGAGAAAATTCACACAGGACCAGTAACCAGACACTAGGAAGATACCACCTGAGGATGAGGAGTGAATTCAGAGGAGGCCACCAAGATGGTTAGAGAGGGAGCACATCTGCTATGAGGACAGGCTGAGGGATTGTTCGGCTTCAAGAAGAGTGATCTTCAGGGTGACCTAATTGCAGCCTTTCAGTAACTGGAGGGAGCCTACAAGAAAGATAGAGACTATTTACAAGAGGATGTAGTGACAGGACAAGGGGGAATGGCTTTCAACTGAAAGATAGTAGGTTTTGATTAGATATTGGTTAGAAATTCTTTATTTTGAGGGTGGTGAGGCCCTGGCACAGGTTCCCCAGAGAAGCTGTGGATGCCCCATCCCTGGCAGTGTTCAAGGTCAGGTTGGAAGGAGCTCTGTGCAGCCAGGTCTAGTGAAAGATGTCCCTGCTCACAGCAGGGGTGGTTGGAACTAGATGATCTTTATTGTCCCTTCCAACCCAAGCCATTCTTATGATTTACAAATTAGTTATATATTGGTATTCATTGATGTTTTTAAGAACAAATGTGAGCGAATTTCATGAAACAATGGTCAGATACAATTATATGTGAGCAAAGGCCAACATTCAGGCCCCACTTTTCTATGGTAATAGACTGTGGTGACACAAACAGAAGCTGTAAATTCAGTGCTGGCACACAGAAGGGAAAGACCAAAGGGAAAAATATCAAATCCAAGCTATTTAAAATGAGGAGAAACAAGGACTAAGAAAATTGCTGTTAAAAAGAGATGCACAAGCAGTGTCACCGAGCACTTACATATTCTTTTTTAAAAGCAACTGCAGGTATCAGAGTGCAGCCTTTATGACCAGCAGATCTTGATAATCCTTTTCTATCCTTTATCTCAGTGCTGGGTTAAAGGTGCAATGGAGCTGGAAGGGGAACAGCTGGAGCACATGGCCAAAAATAGAAAGCGTCTACGAGCTGTCAAGGGTGAGGTGGCAGCACACACAGCCACACGCCTTCAGCCAGGGCAGCCGGGATGTGCTTTTGGCAGCGTGGGCAGAGGACAGGCTCCTCTCAGTGATCCTTTGTGCTGCACTGACCTGCATCCCACAGCACAGCAGTTTCCTCATGGAGGAGGAACCTGGAGGCAGGAACCCATGGGAAATTACAAACCTCAGTGGAGAAGGGATAAAGTGCAGGTCTTAGTTTCACTCTGCTTATGAAGAACCTAGAGCAATCTTGCCCAGATGAAAAGGTCATTCTCCCCAGCCCCGAGATTCAGAAACAGGGACCAAGTTAAACTGGTCACTGCTAGGATGTGTGTCTCCCTCCTGTGCCTCCCATGGTGGCTCTATGGACTCCATGTTCTCATCCTGGAGGTGACTGTGTCTTCCCTTGTGCTCTCACTCTAAATCTCTTCTTCTGACTCTGAAAAAGGAACTGCTGTTTATCTTGATGGATTATCATGAAGCTATATTTATTATTCTACTAAAATACCTTCTGATTCTGAGCAGGCAGGTGTTAAAATGATGCCTATGATAAAGAAGAAAGGAAGAAAAAAAGTCTGGAAGAAGCTATGCTGCATTCTCTGGAGCCAGGTACTCTCTGAACCAGGAATTTTTGCTTAAGCCATACCTGCTGAGACCTTCTGTCTCAGGAATCAAAAAAGGGTTTTGCACAGCACAGGCTTTACTTTTGGTGAGAAATAAACAGGCTTCAGGGAGCAGAGGATGCCTCAGCATCTGCTGTCTGTAGCCATGAATTAACTTCTCCATGGTGCCGTTGATAGGCTTGGCACATTCACAGGCTGGGAACAAAGCAGTGGCTATTGGCCACAGCATATGTGCTCATTTATCCTGGATTTTCTCATCTGTAAATGGGCATCTGCTCATTCAGCCTGGGAGACTGATATCACTGTTCTCTCCTCCATGCAGGAAATGGACACACTTTCAGTCTGCTTGGACTCCCTGGCCACCAAGGCTCAGGTTGCCATTTGCTGTGGAAGTATCAACTTTTAGCACTGCTAAACCAGTGCAAGGGCAAGGCAAACGGCAGTTGGCAAATTTAAATTCTTCAAATTTAAACGAATAGACAAACAGCAGTTCAAAGATGGCTGAGAAAACAACGATGCACTCCAATTTTAGCTGCTGCTGAAGCACTATCACACCCAACTCCTTGTGTGGTTGTAAGACTATCAGACAAGATTTACAGTGGTATCTAGACCTCTAAAGATAAAGAGGTGTTAAGGGAGAGCTATTAAAGCATCCAAATGAGTTTCCCCTTTACCTTCTGTAAGATTTAGTGTCTTAACCTGAATGGATAATTTTTGCAAGTCTTCCAGACATCTTTAAGACTCCCCAGTCCTGCAGGAAGATCCCATTTTAAAACCAGCTGCAGTGTCCAGGCCTCTGCACTGCAGCAGGTCACTTCTTTCAGGAGTGCTGACACCCGTGGCTATATTTCTGTGGATCCCTGTATGTAGTTGGCAGGTAACTTGGGTTTGAAAGTGCTCCTTGCAGGTACCTGTGGTATATGCAGCATCTCATCCTGCATCGCATCTAAATAGCCAGATGGTGTGAGTATTGCCCTCTATCCCAGCCAAAATGTCTACCTTGCTATACTTCTTGGTTATGGCAGGAGCTAAGGGTAGGATACATCACACCTAACTTCAGCCTACTTAAAGCTAAATAGCCTTTTTAAGTTTGTCTAACTTTCCTCTGAAGTGATAGAAAAAAATATAATTCATAAAAGCAATTGGTCCCTGCTATAATACTTCACCCTTTAGGTGGCCTGGGTCAGTCACCAGAGATAGTTACTTGCCTTCAATGAGTAAGGGGGAGGCAAGATGATGATCTCAGAGAGTGAGTCAGGCTTTTTAGACCTTGATTGTCTTTTATTCAAGCATTAGATTATTTTACAAAAAGAGAACAAGCTTATCGACACAGAGACACTTGAGCTGAAGAAAGGCCAGACATTTGTCAAGGTTCTTTTTTGGTTTGTTTTTCCTGTTTTAGAAGTTATTTTAATAAAATATTTTTTTATCTCATGGTTATGTTTATACACCATAATGCCTGCACTATGAATTTATAATAGCTGGCTAAGAGCTAAACAAGGGCTCATAGAGAACAAGCTTCTTGTGTCAAATTACAGTGAGCTTCAGGTTGCAAGATGGGCTGTGACTGTGATGGGTTGACCTTGGATACCCACCCAGCTGCTCCATCATCCTTCCTCAGCAGGAGAGCCGACAGAATAAACTGGAAAGGCTCATGGTTTGAGATATAGATGAGGAGATTCACTTGCCGATTACCATCATGGGCAGAACAAGCTTGACGTGGGGAAAAGTAATTTAATTTATTGTCACTTTCAATAGATTTAGCTAGCGAGAAAAAAGGCAAAATTAAAGATGATCTTTATTGTCTTGTTCCCAGGCCTACCTTCTCCCTTCCAATCCTGATTTTTCTCCCTCAAAAGGTACAGGGAGTGGGGATGCTGACAGTTGTGTGGAGACAGGACCTGACTCCCTCTCCTCAGGACATCGGCCTGCTGCCCCCAGTCCAGCCATGGAGGTGCAGCAGGAAAGGCAAACAGCTCACCAGGGCAGAGCTCCCTGTGAGCATCAATGCCTGCCATGTCCACATGGTCCTTCACTCCTGCCTAGAGCTCCTCTGTTTGCAGAGGACAAACAGTTTGAGCTGTCTCAATGTTTGAAATAACATCTCTGCCTGTACTGGTGTCAGCAGCAGTTTTCTGCCCCTCTTGGCTTGGTTACTCAACACAGAATTCCAGGGGAAAAAAGTCAGATTCCTTTGGTTTTGTGCCTTGGACAAGGGCCATAAACAAACGTAGCCTGTGGTACAGGCAGTGTTAAACAAGCCCCTAAATACAGTTAGAAAGAGACGTTGAAAGCAGTTGTCCACACAGACAGATGTCACTGAGGGTCCAATTGCTCCTGGAGCTGTCATTTAGCTCACATGGTCAAATAATCAGAGAAAGGTCCTTCACCCCACCACACCACACATTCCCCAGGCAGGCCCTGACCTAACTCCTGTTTGTTAAGAGATTGATTTACATGAATGCCTGATATTACTCAAGCTTTCTAGCGTACATCCCACCTGAAGTCATTATCCTCTGTCGGAGCCTTCCTAATCACTATTCCACAGCAATCAATTAGGAGGTGAGTAACAAGCAATTAGGCCTTCAAGAGAGTGGATAAACACTCCAGACATTAAGATCTGGCCTTGTGTAAGTATGCCCTGCAATCAAGAATGAAATAAAACAACAAAATGTTCTGAAACCAGAATTTGTCCTTGAGTAGAACAGTGCAGGACAGATGAAGGTGGCTTTTTGCTGGCACAGAGGTGTCATCTCTGCCCAGAGGCTCTTTCCAGGAATTGTCAGTAATTTACTGAAAGAGTAAAGTTGCTCATGGAGCAGACAAGGTTTTAAAAAACAGAAGTTTCTCAACCCCCTAGCAACAGCAAGAGGGGAGCCATCTTAACCTGGGTCCAGCACAGCTGAGAAGCTGTGGTGGCTGTCCAGCTGTCCAGCCTCCACTTCTGCTTGAAAGGTAACCTGGTGCCCCTACCGAAATAAACTTCATTTAGTACATTTGTGAAGCTATGAGGTCCAAGTTTTCAGTTTTCCTGGGCTGTTTCAGATCAACTCATCCATCAACAGCTTGGCTGTGTGGTGGAGGTGAAAATCATATTCTTACTCCTCAGAGACAGCCAAAATAGCTTAGCTGGGTGTCTTATTTGAAAAAAAAGGAAAAAAAAAAGCCTAAAACAAAACCACAAAAAAAAGTCCCCAAGTAGCAGGCCTGAGTGTAAATAATTTAATTATTTGTAAATTTAACCAAAATTCTGCCAACTAACGTGAACTAGGAAAATCAATGAAAACAAAAATTAAACTGTTGTTCTTTCTGGGTCTGAGTATTTTTCATAACATTTGATATTTTGCTAATGAATATTTGATATTTGACGGTGGCATTTCAACACACAATAGACCTACCTTTACCTGGGGGAAAACAAAAAACCCCCATCCAGTCAATCTTTTTGATTATTATTATCATTATTATTATGCTGACTTGTTGAGTGAATCAAAGATGGAATCTCTCGCATATTGTTATAACTTTTATTTTTTCCCTCTCTAGCGTTTTTTGGTTGGTTGGTTGGTTGGTTTTTTATCACAATGTGCAGCTCCAGGGAAGGAAACACACTTGGTCTGAAGCTCCCAGCTGCCTCAGTCCTTTGTGTGGGGTGTGCTTGGAGTGAGCCAAGTGGTCGTCTGGGTACGTCAGACAATCTGACCCTTATTTCCCGGCAGTCAGCAGTAAAGGATCAGGCCCAGGAGGAGTGAGGACCCTAGAAACGAGGTGCTTCATCAGTTCTTTGCAACAGACACTTCATATTTTGGGATGTGTCCTTCAGTGACCTCCTGAGGTTGTCAGGGCTGTGGAAGCAGTTGTCCCTAAAGGGTTCCTTGCTGTCTCAGAGGTCTTTCCTCTTAAATTAACCGATGACTACACAGAATGAAACCGGAAAGAAAGTTCAGCTATTTGTAAATTGTGAGTTTGTTTTTGCTTTGTTTTCTTCTGTATTGTTTTGTTATTGTAGTAGATGGCTGAGAACCCTGGTCCTTCTGGCAGTAAATCATGTGCTGAAAGCAAATGGCATAAAAAAACAAGATGCAAAGCAACTGTCAGGGAGGTTTAAGGCAATGTGTTAGCCAGAGAAATGAAGAGTTTTTTCAAGCATGAGAAAAGTTTCTTGCACAAAGAAGATCCTGAGTGGAAGAGAGAATAAGGAAGGCTTTGAGACTAATAAATTATTTTTTTCTGAACCCTCTAAAGAGATAAAACATGGACAATTCTGGATTTGATATTGATATGAAATGGAAATGCTCTCTACCTACAATGTGTTTGGAAAGTACAGGTAGTGCTGGATTTCGTCTAGCAGCAATTTCTCTTCTAGCCAGTGGTATAAGAATAAAATCTTGTCTTTGTACCAATAATTTCACAATAACCAGAGCTGCTGCTTGGAGTTTTCATCTTGTCTTATTATTAGAGGATGAGATTTGCCAAAAGTCTCACAGAAAATTGCAAAAGGGTACTGTAAGTGGAGAATCTCAGTTTGGAGGGTTCAAAAGATCCAGAGCCATGTCAGCAGGGATTTATAGGGGGATATTCTGTTTGATTGCTCACTGTAGAAAACTGAGGCCTGAAATCCAGGAAGACTTTAAATTCAATAGTAGGATTAATGGGTACAGAGACTCCATGCCCAGATTTCATTGCAGAAGCACCAGGGTCTTAACCTCCACAAATCAGAGAGAGATGCAAGTTCATAGGCCTTGTATTTCTCCTCATACAGGGTAGGTAACACATCTGCAAAGTATGTGCAAGATTAGCATCTGCAGTCTTTGACTCCCAGTCTCAAAATATCTTGTATTTCCCGAAGCCCTAATTCCTAGGATTAAGTTTTGCTTTTCTTTTTGTAATAAAAGGGACCTTCTGAACAGAAAAGAGTGCTGTGTATTACTAAGATCAGAAGAAAAATTAAAATTTCAATGCTATTATTTTTCCTTCAGTTTTAAAATACCTTACTGCTTAAATTAGTCTTTTATTTTCCTACCGTCAGTCTCCGGACTCCTGAAGACCAGGCAGATGTAAAAGAAAAAGATGATCCATCATGCAGGGAAGATACGGAGGACTAAAACAGGAGTAGGTTAGGCCAGTGCTTGCCCCACTCCTACTCTCCATTTCTTTCCTCCCAGGCAAAGCAGCAGGGATCACTTATTTCTGCTCCCACAAACCCTCTTCTCTAAGCCAAAGGCACTCTCAGAGTAGAGGGTCAAAGAGATTTAATCTTCTTCCCTCCCTGCAGCTAACTGTGAGCTCTGGCAGTCCAGACAGTTTTCTCATTGGAAAAGGCACTTAGCCTCACCCTGTGACTCTTTACCCATCTAGAAGATAAATCAGTGGACTCCAGTGATTGTATTGCTATTGCTATTAATAATATTTTACTGTCAGACTATCAGGCAGATGTCTCTCCCATTATTTTTGGTCCTGAAACTCATAGGCCACTTAAATTAGAAGAACCAAAATGATTGCTAAAGCAAGGGAAAGTAAATCAAAAATCAAGGGCTTCTTGCTGGCTTTGACTCAACTTTGTGGTATTATAGTCCTGCTCCTTTTTGTTCATTAGAAGTACAGGACAAAACTTATGTGTGTGAATGTGTCCTGTGGCTTTAATATATTCCTGAACTTTGTCGGCCAGTGAAGGTATTCAACCCTTGTCTGTTTCTGATGGCATGCAGAGAAATAGCTAAGCACTTCTAATTGCATTAAACCACTGTATTATCTACCTTAAAGTGGGGGATAATAATACAAATCTGGACACTCGCTAGAAATTGTGTGTCATACACAATCATGTAAATGTAAATCTTCTTGTCTTTCTTTTCATGTATTTCATGCAATGTTGATGGTAAACACCACTTTTTAATCATCAATTTTTATGAACACTCAATTTTCTTAGTCTGTATGAGACTACATTGATCTTGCCTCCAGTCTGGATGGTGTCAGGGTTTGTGACTTATTATTAGACTAAAAATGTGTGGCTTAAAATTGAGTCTGATAGAAGAACTTGAACTATTTTTGAGCACTTAAAATACACTGGACCACAACTTCCTGAGCTTCAAACTTCACTTAGTTCATACATTTCCACTCCCTTGAGAAAGAATAGAAACAGAAAGCCTCAGATTCATCCTGGCTTACTGCAGGCATAAGCAAGAGGTGCCCACATCAGGGAGCTGTCAGTCTAAATCTCCCATGTATTCTGGAAAGAGAGAGTTATCTCTGTGAAAGCAGTGTTGTCTATCCACCTTATACACGGTGGATTCCACCTGAGTCCTCGAGGGAACATGGAGTTCTCTCAGCTCCTGCCTGACATTAAATCATTCAGGTAAGTTCCCACTGGATATAATGAATCTGGGCCAAGGAAAGTTGTGGGACACAGCAAGAAACTTTCACAGGCTATACCTACTTTCCGAATAAAGATGAGGGAACACCAGTGGCTACCAGACCCAGACTGTATGTACTGCTGTATTCTTCAGACCAGCATAATTTTGGTCTGGGACATCTAGAACTTCTCCTAGGACCTAGCAGATGGCAGAAACTCTCAGTAGTCTGTGCACAGTCATCCTTTAGAGAGCAAGCAAAGTTGACAGTATGGACATGGATTGTTCTGTGCCACTCAGCCAGAGTACTAAATGACAATTTTAGACACAGGTATTTTACTAGAGTTGGTGTAACTGGAGCTTGGATCAGCCCCAGCTGCCTCCAGACATCCACTAACCAATATCAGATGCAGATATTTTCAAGCTTCTCTTTTGCTAAAATCTAACTGCAGATAATCAGTGCAATAACAGCATCTCATTTAAAAAATGTGGGCAGCACTTTGAGAGATTTCCATTGCCATGTCACCAGGTTATGATCTGCTTGTGATTTAAATGTTCTGATTGTTTTTATTTAAAGCAAACAATTTATGTCTCTCTTTGTGACCTTGCCAAAGTAAACATGTCAGGGAAGAGGAAGGGTCACAGTTTGACAGACTTGCTTGCATGGCCATAGGAAATAGCTCTCAAACAGACAAACCTGACTTAGAGAATTGTTTGATTTTAATCAAATGGAAGTCTGCACTAGAAAACAGATCTTGATGCTTAATACAATGCTAAATTAGAAAGGAAAATAATAAAGAATGCCCTATTCTTCAGGGAATAGGATTACCAGTCCATCACCACTGAACACATTTATAGAAAGATTTTTTCTGAATTGCTATAAAGATACAACTGAAATTCTACCACACCTCCATGCCACATGAAAGTCAATCTATGAATGTAAGTCAAAATGAGAACTGTTAATGAGCCCAGTGGAAATATAGCTGTGAACATTTGGTATGTTTAAGAACTCTAGGAAAAATCACTGATCAAACGTTAAAAACTGTTGGGTTTTTTTTTTCCTTATATCAGATGCCACAATGTGGGTGGTCTACAGTTTAGAAACGGAAGATCAAATTCCAAGACCATTCAAACCCTCACATGAAGTAGATCTTTAACTCTGAAAATTGTATCTTAATTAAGAATAACTTGAAACATATGCACCCAAAATTACAGATTGTTTTTGAAAATAATGGCTTTACCTTGTCCAATTACCCCATGTAAAATAAGGATGAAAGTTAGCAGCTTCCTGCTCTGTTACTTAGATATGTAGATCCCATCTCTTGCCCCACATTGCCTTCAGGAGCTCTATCTCATACTCAGATTGCTGGATTTCCTTGTGATTTCTTTCAAGATTATTCAGTAACGTTCACTAGCATCATCACTTAAAAACAAACAAACATAGAAAGTCTCCTCTAATTTCTGAAACAACACAAGTTTCCCTGACATTTGAAAGAAAAAAATAATTGAAATTCTTTTTTTGATATTGACAAATGCAGCCAGTGTTGTAGTCCTTTCATTTATTTTTCCCCAAAAAATATCAGTTGACCTTTTCAGGCAATTACAATTAAAAATTCATTGTTATCATTTTACTTTGAATAATGTTCTTCTCGCCATAACTGTCTACAGTTCTGCAGAAGGTTTTGGTTTTTTTAGAACTTATTTTTTCAAGACTAAGAGCTGAAATAATAAAAAGATACAACTTTTTTCTGTAAATATTTCTTTTTTTTTCTTTTTGTAAAGAACTATATCAGCAGCACAAATATCAGAGCATTCCAAGTAGAACTCATTTCATATGTAAATTAATTTGTCTGATCTTCATTTATTCCAAGTCATTTTTTAATAAAAATCTTGGAAAGAACTGAAACTGAATCTTAATGTCTCATCTCTAGGCTTCACATAGCTTTTAATTTATGTCTTTCAAGCAGCCTACGAACCAAGCAAAATATAATCACGTGTTTGATTTGCATTCTGAATTACATAGTATTCTTACCACTGTACTAAGAGTTCCCTGTATTTTGCCTAGCAATTTCTACTACAGAAATGTTATATAACATTAAAGCAGTTTTTGAGAATTAGGAACATAACCAAATTTTTTCCCTGCCCCAGTTCTGTGCTGTAACCACAACACTACAATTATGTCTTCATTTGTTTGGTTTTTTTCTAGGACCAGAGGTCCTTCTTTGGAAGGAAGGAAAGAATGCACAACTGACTGGCCAATAACTTCAAAACCTTTAACGTGGAGAAGAAAATGCAATCTGAACCTCACTGGTTCTGTGCCAAACTCTCTAATCATTCAGCTTGTATATAAAGGGAGCCAAAGAGGACTGTGATGGGCACCAGTTTACTAGGAAACAAAACTGAAGAAACCTCCTCTTCTGAGGGTCCCAGTTGGGTTGTGGCTTTTGCTGCTTGGAAAGGTGTCTGTAGAGTTCAGGAACCTGCAGGCTTTGTTCCATGGGCTTAGGGACTTCATAACTTTAAATTCCATCATTATTTTACTGTCTTGTAAAATATGCTTAGGCATTTCCAAAGGTGCTAGGGAGTATAACAGCCTCTGTGCCTGGGAACACGCACTTTTAGACAGAAACATCCTTTTTTAATCTGTCCATTTTGTCTGATTCAACTGAGTGCCTCACTGTTGCTGCAAGGGCATGTGTGCAAAACCTCACGCAGCACTGGCCTTTCGTGTCCCCTGAGGAAAGGAAAATTCTTTTCCTTTCCCAGAGACCTGCAGTTGAAGTTTTGCTGTGCTGACACAACACCAGCTCAGTCCATGCTCAGGAGCTGCCTACACTTCTTGGAGATATGGGCTTAAGACGTGTCCCCATCTGGTTTGGCAATATTTTCCACTTTAGCTTTAGAAAAAATTTGCATATATGTACAGGGATGTAGGTTCCAAGAGGCAACATCTAAATGTACAAAGCTGTTTGAGGCCTGAATTTCTTCTTGAACTCAGTTCAGGATTTCCTAGCTTCCATACCCAAAAATCTACAGGGGTTCCCATTAAATGAATTAATGACCCTTTCTGCGTTTCAGCACTAAATGAAAAAAATACCCTAGGATAAGAACACAAGCATAGAAAACCTTAGCTCAGAAAGGACTACTGGAAATATCTAGTGCCACTCTTCTGCTCAAATCAAAGCTAGCTTCCAGTTTGGATGAGGCAGCTCAGAGACTGGTTTAGCGTTCAGTCAAGGTATGAACATCCCCAAGGCTGGAGCGTCCACCATCTCTGTGAGCACTTCTTCCAGTGTTTAACTACACTCATGGTGATTTGTGGTTTTTTATGTTCTTATGTTCCTTATATCCTAACTGAAGAACAAGGAGTTTCCAATGATCAGGAAGAAAAGTGGGGTTCACGAGAAGGGGCTGATTAGAGAAATTAGACAAATGGAGTGCAGAGAAAAGGTTTGAAGCACTGCTTGATAATGGAAACAGCCATTTGTATCAGCACTCTGGGATTCTGAGTGAAATGTCAAAACAAGAATGAGAGCAGTGGAGGATTCAGGGAATAATCCTGCCTCTCAGTAGGCTCTGAGCCAATTTTTTCACATGCAAAGCTTGATCACAAGGTGAGCTTTGCAAAGATTTAATACTTCTCACTCTCAAAATAATGCTCCAATTATCAGAATCTTAATTACCAAAACAAACTACAGGGAAAAAAAAAATTCAGCATTCCATTTTTAGCTGCAGGCAGCTGCAGCTGGGCATGATGATAATAGCAATGATTAGTTGCCCATGGAAATTGCAACGATGTTTGTGAATAAACTTCCCCAAGTTTACATTTGAAGATTATTAAAAACAATATGGTCAGTTGCTTAGTGGGGTCAAGAACTTAAGAGGTTCCCTACAGGTGTCTTCCCAGAATCTCATCATCCACGTTTCTAAAAAAATTTAATTTCATTGTTTCTCATCATCTGTCTAATGCTGTGGGCTCACATGAGCTCTTCAAACATAGCCAAATAATCTTCACTTTTCTACTTAGTCTCTTTATGGCACATGGATTTCATTTGGTATTTCAGGGAGAGCATTTCCAACAGACATCCAAACACAGCTGAAATGTTATTGAAATCTTTCCCTCCTGCATTACAGAGAATAACTATCAACCCAGCACATCAGTGTCATTTAGATTGCTGGTGAGACACTTCAAACTGCTAGGTCTGAGGAGAAGCTCACATTAATCTGTAATGCAGAGAACTTTAGGGAGACTATTTTAATATGGTACAACCAATTAATTAACAAAAGAATGACCTGAGCAATTCACATCACACCAGGATAATTGAATCCATGAGATGATGCCTCTGAAGGGGTATTAAAGCATAGCTTGGATGTACTGAGTGACAGCAGAAATGTAGAGACATCACCACAAACTGATCTACAGGTGAAAGCTACATCAGTACAGCTCCTAATGTGGAGTCACACCTGGATCATTAAAGTAATCCCAAAGGCTGTGTGAGTATGCATTTCAGCAGCAGAATTGCTTACTTTAAACTATCTTACGTCTGGCTCTGAAAGGCATATTTTTGGAATAGCTCTTACACCCAAGCTATCCCAAAATAAAATTCTCCATCGTGATGTAAACCATACTCTGCATGACACCCCTTAAGTTGCTTTTAAACACCTCTGTCAGGCAATCAGCACTCTTTTTCTCATTTCTGTTAAGGTCCAGCTGCTTTGTAACTTTGTCTCACTCTCTCAGCCACATTTCCACCTCCAAGAGACTCCTCTGGGAAGCTTTTGACCAGCTGCTGAGGAAAGGGAGCTTTGTCAAAATGAAGGATTGCTTATTTACTCAAATAGTTGTCAGAGGAGAGAGTTAGCCCAAGAGTGAAGCCTCATCAAGTCTAACTAACGTTCACAATCTCCTCGTAAGTTTTAGATGCTCCTGGTTGACTCAAAGAGCCAGGTTTGTTGCCTGAAGTTTCCTCATCCTCCTTTGCTTCTCTTGGGTTCACTCCTGAAATATCTCCCTTAAATAGCTCTTTTGCTGTCTCACTTACTCCCCTATGCCAGCTCCAGCTTTCCCCCAAACTGTCCATAGAAATGGTTTGTAAGTGTTCTTTTAGTTTTTGATCTTAGACCCACAAATCGTAAAAAAACCCAACATGTCTGTGTACTTGGCTGCAGACAGATAAATAGGCACTTCCCTCAAGCCTTCTTTGTTCTTTCAAGGCCTTCTGATATTTTCTTTGAAGATATTTTTTATCTGCCCTCGTTTCATTTCTGACTGCTTTTACCGACAACCCTTTGTCTTTGTTCCTTGTAGCTATATAAACAATACCAAGTAGGTAAATTGAAGGATATAGACAATAGTTAAAAAGTAACCAGACAGCTCCATCATCTGCAAACTCTTTTACAAAGCACTTTTCCAAAAGCTGGCTCTGGACTGAAACAATTATAGTACGTTGAAAACAAAGTAATTATTTCCAATTAGATCACTTTTATTGTGCAATTAGAATGCCATATGGAAGAGTTTTTGTCCTCAAAACAGCTAGAAGTCATCTGAAGGATTGCAAAGAGGCAGGTTCGTTCCCGCTATGGAGGCAGGAGGAAATTTTCTCAGGGGCAAGCCTAACTCACAATACAAGAAAGCTATAAAGCTATCAGACAGCATTCAAAGAAGGGCTGCAAAGATGGTGAAAGGTCTGGAAGGGAAGCCATAGGAGATGCAGCTGAGGTCACTTAGATTGTTCATCCTGGAGAACAGAGTGAGGGGAGACCTCACTGCAATAACATTCCTTGTGAGGGAAAGAGGAGGAGCAGGCACTGATCTCTTTTCTGTAGTGACCAGTGACAGGACCCAAGAAAATGGCCTGAAGCTGTGTCAGGGGAGGTTCAGGTTGGATGCTAGATAAAGGGTTTTCAGCCAGAGGGCGTTTGGGCCCTGGTACAGCCTCTCCAGGGAAGGGGTCACAGCACCAACCCTGACAGAGTTCAAGAAGCTTTTGGACAATGCTCTCAGGTACACACATGGTGTGGTTCTTGGGATGTCCTGTGCAAGGCCAGGAGCTGGACTCGGTGATCTTTGCAGGTCCTTCCAGCGCAGGATAGTGTATGATTCTGTGATTTATCTGTTCACTGGCTTTTACAGCCTCAGGTAGCAGTGCAACTGGGAGGAATTAAATCTGGTTCAAACACATTAGCATTTACTTTAAGCTCCTCTGAGAGAAAAGTCACAACTTCTATTGCAATGTTTCCAACTTCCAGACTGCTTTAAGACACTAATGATACAAAACAACCTGACATATGCTTCTGACTGGTAAAAGGTGAGTAGGAGCCTGACAGTTTTGTCATTCTACAATTGAAGAGGTTAAGAATAGAAATCCCAAAAAAAGAGAAACTGACATGTACAAACCTAATAAGCTTTACTGTCCTTTTCTAAGAAGAATGGGTGAAAAAATCCACCAATTCTGCCACAAATAGATAAGAATGAAGGCAGAAGAAATAATAAAAAAGCACTAACTCCCCAGTCCCAAATTAGCTCATTTCCATGCTAACAGTTCCCAGGTTTTGTGCTTTGCTGCAGATATTGGCTGTGCAGGAGGATCCAAGCAGACAGATCTGGTGCAAGCAGTTTGGAGGGGCGACTGTGAACGTCAGGAGGTGATCCGTGATGGGAAAGGGTTATCCCACATCAAAGCAGCTCTGTCCTGCCATACACCTGTTTCAGTCCAATTAGTTTGCTGCGCTTTGCACTTCCTAGGTAAGCATCTGAGGTTCTTCTAGACTTATTTTTATCCTTCAGGATCTTAACTGAACAGACCATTAAAACTAATGATCTAAAATCTGGACTACAGCTGCTTCTATATCTTATTTGGTGTTCAGTGCAGAAGTTACAAAGGGTTTTCCCTGCCCTTTTGCAGACATTTGGGTGAAACATTGTTGAGTATGCCAGTGTACGGCTTACAGATTGTTGTATGGAGTTTGCATGGCCAAACTTTGGTAGTGGGTGGCTTCTGTGAGAAGCTTCCAGAAGCTTCCTCCATATTTAGCAAAGCCAATCCCTGGTGGCTCCAAAGATGGATGTGTTGTTGGTTAAGGCCGGGACAAATAGAAAGGGTGGTAACACCTCTGTGATAACACTGAAGAAGAAAGATAAACAAAAAGTTACTGCGCAGTTGTAGTTTTGTCCAAAATGGAGGGAGAACATGTGAGAGGAACAGCCCGGCAGACACCAAGGCCAGTGAGAAAGGAGGGGCAGGAGGGGCTTCAGGTGCCGGAGCTGGGATTCCTCCGTAGCCCCCAGTGCAGCCCATAGTGAGGCAGCTGTGCCCCTGCAGACCATGGAGATCCACGGGGATGCAGACATCGGCAGGGATGCAGACATCGGCAGGGATGCAGAGATCCACCTACAGCTCATGGAGAAGACCCACACCGTAGCAGGTGGATGCCTTAGAGGAAACTGTAACCCCACAGGAGGCTCGTGGAGAGAGGAGCCCAGGCTGGAGCAGCCTGTCCCAGAAGGACTGCACCCTGTGCAAGAGTGACCCACACTGCAGGAGTTTGAGGGAGACTCTTGCCTGTGGGATGGACTCATGTTGCAGCAGGTCACAGGGAGACATTGCTCGTGAGATGGAGCCGTGTGGGTGAAGTTCATGGAGAACTGTCTTCTGTGGGAGGGAACCCACAGTGCAGCAGGTGAACAACTCTCGCTGATCAGGAGAGAAACAACCTGTGATAGATAGACCATAACCCCCATTCCCTGTCTGCTTGCACTGCTGGGGAAGGAGATAGAGCTGGGAAGGAGGGAGGGATGAGGGATAGGTATTTTAAGGTTTTATTTTACTCCTCGTTATCCTGCTCTGATTTGCTCAGCAATAAGTTCAATTAATATCTCTAATTTCAAGTCTGTTTTGCCCATGATGGTATTTGGTGAGTGATCTCTCCTGGTCCTTATCTGAACTCATGAACCCTTTGTTATATTTTCTCTCCCGTCCAGCTGGAGAGGGGAGTGAGAGAAAGGCTTTGGTGGGTGCCTGGCATCCCACCAGGTCAACCCACTACAATTGTCCAGTGCAAATGCAGTTTGCTTGTATGCACCTATGTGCACGGCGCATGTGGGATCAGACATGATGAGGTGGGGGAAGAGCTTTATCAAAAGCAAGTCCCAGAGTCTGTGATCAATTTTTACCCCTGCTCCAGTGCTCTAAATTGTTTGAAACTGCTTTTTTTGACATTTTCCAGTCTTGCCACTTACATAACGTGCTTTCAATATATTATCACAGACAACTTTTTCTTCTTTATTCATGGTCATCTTTCAAGGTTTATCAGGAAGAGATTTTAAAATTAGAGGCTACACTAATACAGTTGTCTTCTGAACAGAACATTTTACAGCATACTTTACAGTCTCTAACAAGACAGTTCTTTTTCCTTCTATCTCAAATGAGCTTTACCAAAGAAAACCCAAAACTAGTCATGGTCTACAAAAGCTTTCATCAAGGGAAGACCAAGTGACGTCTTTGCATTTTTATTTTAAGTGTTTAACTTTGGCATAATTGGACTACCATTGATTAGACTGGATTATTAATTCCATTTTACCTTTTGTGCTGTTAAAATTTTCAAGGAATCATATCTTAAACAAGATTTTTCCAAGTGCTAGATGAGAAACTTACATCAAAACAACTTAGTAGAAGCAAATTTGGGCTTCTGAGGTAATTATTTTTTATGGTGTCTGATTTCTGCAGAATGTTCTGACTTCTTACCGAAAATGGAGCACAAATCAAAACACTTCCCTTGGTTCTAAAGAGCTGCTGTAGTGACTCATGATGATTATAGTTTAAGTGCACTGCTATCCTTTCTGGACAA
>VZRS01014612.1:55343-73611 GCA_013398055.1 Ifrita kowaldi | reverse complement strand
GGTAACACCTCTGTGATAACACTGAAGAAGAAAGATAAACAAAAAGTTACTGCGCAGTTGTAGTTTTGTCCAAAATGGAGGGAGAACATGTGAGAGGAACAGCCCGGCAGACACCAAGGCCAGTGAGAAAGGAGGGGCAGGAGGTGCTTCAGGTGCCGGAGCTGGGATTCCTCCGTAGCCCCCAGTGCAGCCCATAGTGAGGCAGCTGTGCCCCTGCAGACCATGGAGATCCACGGGGATGCAGACATCGGCAGGGATGCAGACATCGGCAGGGATGCAGAGATCCACCTACAGCTCATGGAGAAGACCCACACCGTAGCAGGTGGATGCCTTAGAGGAAACTGTAACCCCACAGGAGGCTCGTGGAGAGAGGAGCCCAGGCTGGAGCAGCCTGTCCCAGAAGGACTGCACCCTGTGCAAGAGTGACCCACACTGCAGGAGTTTGAGGGAGACTCTTGCCTGTGGGATGGACTCATGTTGCAGCAGGTCACAGGGAGACATTGCTCGTGAGATGGAGCCGTGTGGGTGAAGTTCATGGAGAACTGTCTTCTGTGGGAGGGAACCCACAGTGCAGCAGGTGAACAACTCTCGCTGATCAGGAGAGAAACAACCTGTGATAGATAGACCATAACCCCCATTCCCTGTCTGCTTGCACTGCTGGGGAAGGAGATAGAGCTGGGAAGGAGGGAGGGATGAGGGATAGGTATTTTAAGGTTTTATTTTACTCCTCGTTATCCTGCTCTGATTTGCTCAGCAATAAGTTCAATTAATATCTCTAATTTCAAGTCTGTTTTGCCCATGATGGTATTTGGTGAGTGATCTCTCCTGGTCCTTATCTGAACTCATGAACCCTTTGTTATATTTTCTCTCCCGTCCAGCTGGAGAGGGGAGTGAGAGAAAGGCTTTGGTGGGTGCCTGGCATCCCACCAGGTCAACCCACTACAATTGTCCAGTGCAAATGCAGTTTGCTTGTATGCACCTATGTGCACGGCGCATGTGGGATCAGACATGATGAGGTGGGGGAAGAGCTTTATCAAAAGCAAGTCCCAGAGTCTGTGATCAATTTTTACCCCTGCTCCAGTGCTCTAAATTGTTTGAAACTGCTTTTTTTGACATTTTCCAGTCTTGCCACTTACATAACGTGCTTTCAATATATTATCACAGACAACTTTTTCTTCTTTATTCATGGTCATCTTTCAAGGTTTATCAGGAAGAGATTTTAAAATTAGAGGCTACACTAATACAGTTGTCTTCTGAACAGAACATTTTACAGCATACTTTACAGTCTCTAACAAGACAGTTCTTTTTCCTTCTATCTCAAATGAGCTTTACCAAAGAAAACCCAAAACTAGTCATGGTCTACAAAAGCTTTCATCAAGGGAAGACCAAGTGACGTCTTTGCATTTTTATTTTAAGTGTTTAACTTTGGCATAATTGGACTACCATTGATTAGACTGGATTATTAATTCCATTTTACCTTTTGTGCTGTTAAAATTTTCAAGGAATCATATCTTAAACAAGATTTTTCCAAGTGCTAGATGAGAAACTTACATCAAAACAACTTAGTAGAAGCAAATTTGGGCTTCTGAGGTAATTATTTTTTATGGTGTCTGATTTCTGCAGAATGTTCTGACTTCTTACCGAAAATGGAGCACAAATCAAAACACTTCCCTTGGTTCTAAAGAGCTGCTGTAGTGACTCATGATGATTATAGTTTAAGTGCACTGCTATCCTTTCTGGACAAGTTTATCTGTCAGCATCCTGGTTTCCATAGTCAAGAAGGTACTGCCAATGTAACACAGCTGTTTCTGAAAATGAGGATTAGGACTATAGCACCGAAACAAGAATGAGACTGGAGCACATAACTGACAAGGAATGAAGAAGATTGGATCAAAGATTTTTCAGGATAAACACTGTTTTCTTTCCCATCCACTGTCCATGTTCCTATATAATCACTGTCCTTCCCTGATTTCACGGGTTTGTTCTTCCACACAGTGAAAGAAAAGGTAAAAGGAAGAACATGACTTACCTGAAAAAATCATTATGAGATAGAGTCTTCCAGAGCTGAGCATGACAAACAACAAAAAAGATAACATTATCATATCATCCTGGAAAGTTCTCATCTCCATGTTGAGTTTTTCAGACAGGTTCTCCATGGTATCTAAAATGAACTTAGTGGCAATATGCCCCTGAGTTGGATGCTATGAACTGTCCATCTTTCTACCTCTGCAGCAGCCATTGACAACATGACTGTCTGACAGGGATGCCTGGGGCCAGCTGAGTTGTCCTAGGGACTCCCACTTGGCCTCCAGTGCTGCAGGGATGTGCACATGGTCTCCAGCCAGCTTCAGGTGGATGTCTCAGATATGTCTGTGAGTGCCCAATAACCCGTGGCCTACGTCCAGGTAGATTTTTTAGCTTTTGGTGCTTAACAGCTCTAATGGAGCTCAGCTATCACATGGATAAGAAGGTTTGGGTGCCATAACCTTCAATCATTTGTCACCCTGAGTGGCTGAGTGTCAGAGCCCTGGGAGCACTATTAGGTATAAATGTCACTGACCAGCATCAATTGGAGGCTCCACTTGTGTTCTCTGCCCATGGTCCCGGGTTTTCATCTCAGTCCTGGAGCTTCAGTCCCTGCTCGTGGTCTGTCGTCCAGTCTGTCCAGACTCTGGATCTGACTCCTGGATGGACCTTTAACCTACAAAGTAGGTAACTTCTATCCTGAATGGATCCAATCCCTCGGATGTGTGCTGAACTTGTCCCTAGCCCTGGCTTTAGGGGTCTATACTGGATGAATTTAGGGGCCCAATCTTGTTTTGGCCCAATCTTTTTGGGCTCAGTCTCCAGCCCCATCCCTCACTCCATCATCTTCTGCTCACGACTGAAACCCTTGCAGGGACCTGGGTTCTGCTTCATCATTTGCCAAGTCTTGGACTGCAAGCAAACCCTGTTTATCAACAGCCCACTCTGTCTATCTTGTCAAGACCCTGTGGGGTTCTGCCCTGTTAGAGATGGCACTGTCTGCATAAGGATGACTCCCAGGTCCTTCAACAGAAAATACTCAATCTGTCTGAGACTACAGAAAGCCAGGAACAACATAGCTGAAGGAAAAAAAAATGATTTAGCACCTGTGAGCTAGCATATCTTTAAACTACTCGGTGCTGATCTCATGTTCTGCTGTTTGCATGACATGAGAGGAGAAAAAACTTTTCCATAACACAACAGCATGTCAAGGTTAACTTAAATATTCCAGTATGGAAAAAATGGAAAGACTTTAGAAGACTACCTGGCAGGAGGGGGGAAATGGAAAGTTAAGCTGTTATTGACATACACAGCCACTGGAATATGTGTTATTCTGTTCTGGAGATAGAATAAGAGTTATTTTACATGGGGGAAGAGAAACAGAAGGTATAGACTGACACAGAGCAAAAATACCTGTAGATTGGCCTCTAAGAAATAGACTCATGGTAATGTCTGTTAGCTAGACAGAAACATGCCCATGTAGGCAGTGCTTCATTTTAGTCATTAAAAAATGGGCAAAATGGAACAAGTAGTCGATTGTGTATAAGCAGAGAGAAGAAGAAGGTTACTCAGTAACAAAACTTTCCCTTCAGTCTTATCTCTGACTTAAAAATCTGGCACGTAGAACAATATCTGCTTGATTTCATTGTCTTCAGGAGGATGCGTGTGGGATTGGGTTTGTGTTTGGCAACTGGAAACAGAAACTCATTCAAAGAGTGGAAATAAAGTGCATGGATGATTTTTTCATTGGGCTGAGTCAGAAAAGTTTCTAGATCTCAGTCAAAACAGACCGATTAAAGGCACTGCAAGAGCTGATGCCAAAGTGGTATAAGCTTGTAGCTGTGTTCATCCCATCTCTCTGTCAGGCTGAGGTTAAGCCTTAGATGTGCTTGTAGGGCCGTGTTTCCCAGTTTAGCAAGGAGACTGATAACAGGGCTTATCCCTGTGAGCTCAGGCTGTGCATCATTACGAGTAAAGAAAAACTTTCAATAAGCAGCTAAAGGGAAATATTTGGATAGTCTGGGCTGAGCTAGTGTTTCTGCCACTTAAAATTCATGGTATTCTTAATCATAGTATCCTTACTCTTATGCAGTAATGAACTTTGTGGTAGCTGAACTGGTCCTTGTTTCGTCTGGGTTCCTCTGCCCACTAGACAGCCTAATTGGGGTAGATGGCAGAGGTAGGAGAATCATAGAATATCCTGATTTGGAAGGAACCTAAAAGCATCATAGAGTTCAATTCCTTGGTTTGCTCCAGCCTTGCAAAGCGAGTTGGAAGCTCTGCGTAGGGAGTCCCTGATGATGTTTCCACCATGGTGGGTGACATGCCAGCATGTCACCACACGTAAGCTGCCATCAGCAAGACACCTGGAAAGAGACAGAGTCAAGTAAAGCATATTTCTGACCAAACAGCCCATTCCCCAACACAGCTCCAAGCAACTCTGACAGACCCCAGGAAAGAGAAAAGCAAAGAAATCATTCCTGAGAACAAATTTATTCTAGCTATATGTCATGAAGCATGCAAACAAGAATATCCTCTTGCTCCTGCCTTCTTTGTGCAGCACTTCTTCACCCAACTTCTTCCTCCCCTCTTCTGTGCTCCCAGGCCTTTATGAGAGCCAACAACCCTCTCTAATAGCTCATCTTAGTGCAGAGGGTTCTCTTTCCCTGTTGGCAATCTCATTTCTCTGAATAGAGAAACATCACCCTTTTCTTCCTTAAAAGTAAGAGGCAGAAATGTAAGAAATTCACTCCATTCTCCCTGGACATTCAGTTAATCCTCACAGTCCACTTAGCAGTACTTAAGTGTAGCTTTTACCTGCAACCCATCAAGCTATGGAGGAACTATGTAGGTTCAGGTCTCATTTAGCCAAAGGGCCTCGTGAGTGTTTCCTCTGCCTTGGCAATTCAGATCCTAAGAACCAGCCCTCCTCAAATAAATGGGAGAATGTAACTGTGGCATAGATAATGATATTTTCTTTTTTCTAATCTGCTGACTTGAAAATCTGCCTCTGGTGTTTTTAGGATTCCACAGCTCTACTGAATCCACCTACTGCATCATTCTACACGTTTACTGCTCATCCAACTAAAGATATTATTACTCTGCATTAGAATTATGCATTTTTTTCACCCTTGTCATTGCAGTGAAATCAAAGGCCTAATACAGTACAGCTCAAGCCTTTCCAATTGTTGTGGGGACAGCAAACACCTCTGATGTCAAAGCTATATTTTAGGATGTTGTTTTTACCAAGCTTAATGGCATGAACCATTACAAATTCTTCTGTCTCCAGCCCATCCAGCATTCCTCTGGCTGCACTGTACTTTTAGGGGGGGAAAAAACATAAAGGTCATTCGGTTTTTCTGAGGCAGCTTCTCTAATAGAAATGGAAAATTTGTGAGGGCGCACAGCAGGTTTTCCTACATCCAAAGGGCTCAGAGAGGGAAGTGATTTCCAATAAGACATTATCAAAATCATCTTGGTAGTCCTTACTATCTGTGTGACGTGAATCTAGAGTGTGGGTGAATGAAGCCTGCATTCTAAGGGCCAGAGTGAATGACACTGAGGTATTCACCTGCAGCTCCTGGTACTCACTACTTCAGTGTGACACAGTCACCACTATTTGGAAGTGAGTGGATTGCTCAGTGTGGATCTGTTTCATGCTCTTCTTGGTGCAGATATTTGTATAACTGGTTTGTAAAAATGGTTCCACACTTAGCGGGTCAGACAAAGATTTTTCCAGCACCTGAGTGAAGAGGGGCCCACAGCACATCTGAAGATGTAGCTTCAAATCCCACTCTGCATCAGATAGAATACAAGTCAGGAGAGTAATTTCCCTTATTTCAGAGAAGTAACTGAGCCACTAGATCCCTACTAGGAATGTCTTTGAAACAATTTCTCATTTTGACATGAAATGTCAATAAATCTTTTCTTGGTAGAGTTTTATGGGAAAAATAATCTTTGGTCAGATGTGACTGGCACTGTTCTTTTGTCTTATCTCCAGTTCCTGTCTTGGGTAATACTTGTCATACTTCTCTGATATTTCCTCACTTATGACCTACCTCTTTCAGTGGTTTGAACCACACCTTCCACAAATTCCTCTCCTAGAAAAAGAAGAGTTGACTCCGGAGCTTTTCCTTTGGGCTTTTTTTTTTACTACTTGTAGTGTTGCCCGCGTACATATGACTGACTTCCTTCTCTTGTGAAGCTCTTAGCACTGGCTTCTCCCAATGGAAGAAGATGTTCCAAATCTGGCAATGCCTCCATCTTTCTAGGTACTATCACTGCCATTCTCTTTCTCTCCTTTTCTGGACTCAAACAAGAATCAGTGCATGACTCGGGAAATCCTTGGGGTGAGAATTTCCCTGTGTGCTTTGGCCTCACCACACCATCAACTACTGAAAAAGACATGCAAAGAAGGTAACACCTACTACACGATCCTGGGGTGAATTAGAAGTTAATGTGGATGTACCTCCTTAGTACACTTCTGTGGGAAATGCCATTCCAAATTAAAAAGCAGGAGGCAAAATAGAAGTTCTCTACTAGATTAATATTTACCCCAGTGGGTCATTCCCTGAGTGTTCTCAGCCAGTGTACAGTGAGGAGCCAGGCTGAAGCATGGATGCACAAGTCACAAGCATTCCATGACATCACGCTTTAAAATATGAGGGAAAATTGACTTTACCTCTTACTTTGCAAAGAGGCAGTAAAAGCTCTTCTGTCCTTTTCATTGGTTATGGGCTCTGCCTGCATGGGAGACCCATTCCACAGTGTGCAAGCAAACAGGTTTCAGAGCACAGAGTGACAGTAATGGCATTAATCATTCAAGGTTATCAGTGTCAGGACTTAGTAGTTTCAGGCACCTGGAGTTCAGCATAGCAATGATACCCCATGGCTATATAAAAATAAATTGGGAGACAAGCTGGTAAGGTGGAATATATTGACTCTGTGGGTGAAAACAGTGCTTCCCAGGAGAGTGCAGCAAGCTTTTCTTTACTGAGAAGACCAGAACAGGTGTCAGTGGAGCTCACTTGGGAACAAGTGAGTTTACAAGAGCAAAAGCATTCAGCACTGCCATTGAGCAGCCTTTTTTCTGCCATTTCTGAGGAGCCACTACAGCGAATGAGAGGCAGTGAAAAGAGGTCTGGCTCAATGGTCATTCTTTCTGTTCTGATACAGCAAGAAACAAAATACATTGAGACAGACACTGCACCCTGCAGGCTGAATCCTGCCTGCTGAGTATTAGGCTCCCTCCATGCAAGGATGGGTGACTGTATTGGGTCTGGCCTTATGCCAAGCAGAACTGCAGAGAAGTGGCTGAACTTCTGCCAGCTTCTCTTTGCTGAGTCAAGAGAGTCTCAATGAGATGAGAACGTGGCCTTGTATGTTCACTTCATACAAAATACTGAGGTCTGCAAAAATACAGAGCATTATGAGAGCAAATGTACACCACCTATGACTCTGAGCTGTTGAAATAAAGAAAGATGAATAGCTACATTTCAACTGTTGAGAGCTCATCAAGGATAAAAAAATAATTCCTCCCTGTTCTGCAGAAATTGTTAAAATTGAGCTGCTAGAAGCTGATGTTTCTTTAAAAGGAAATTAGCTTGTCCCCCCCTACGTGCTATATGTACAATTTAAATTAACACAGAATAAATGAAGTTTTGAAATGCAAATGTGAAAATGAGTCAAGAATACATTATAAATAAAGTTTACATATGGTGATGACAAGTGTCATCACATCTAAGTAACATCCACCACACTTTAGAAAATCACTAATGCAGTTTGAATGCTTTCTTTCTTTAGCGAAACATGCATCAGTCAGATAGAAATACCTAAATAGCAATATCCTCTACAGTTATAAAACATTAATACTTGCTTTGTGTTGCTTTGCTTCTTTACTATTCTTATTATACTGTTCTTTAACATTTTTTTAGGAGATTACATTTGAAGGCAGCACCTTAACACAACCAAACAAGTGTTTCTTTCAAACTTTCCTGCTGGCTACATTCCCTGCATCTCAGATCAATGTCTCTCATAACTGTTTCTGGAAGATCCAGTATTTCTTGATATGTGTGTCCCAAAGCAGGTACCCATCCCCCAAAGCCATCATCAGCTCTTTACTGGCTCTGATGCACTCTCCCAGGGCCTCTCTAACCTCTGCCCATGGCCCAGGACCCTATCCCAGCCCATCTCAAGGACATCATTCCCTTCCCCAGCAAGGCCATAAGATGCCAGTCTTCAGGTCCACAGGCTGATGTCTCAGCCTCAGCACATCTCTGTACCCACAGAAGTGCCTGATGACCTGGGATGGGGCTGCATAGCCCCACAAAGGGAGTGTCCCCTGTACCCATTCCCCAGAGAGTCTCTGTCCCTCGCTGTACTCAGCTACGACCTTACCAGTATCGAACAGAGCGGAAAAGATTATTCTGCAGGAATACCTTTCTGCTTATGCACCACAATGTTTGTTTTCCCTGCAACAACATGACATTGTTGGCTCAATTTCAGTAGGCCTCAGATCATTTCTTGCAGAACTGCTATTTAAGCAGCTGTTCCCCATCACGTGCAGTGTAACCGATTATTTCTGCCTATATGCAGTACCTTCCACTTGCCCATAGTGAATTGCATCTTATGTTCTTTTCTTTGTTTTTCTTGCCCATATCTTGAATTAGCCAATATTATTTTTAAATCTGGTTATGCCCTTCAACTACAGATGCCACTGTTTGTCCTGAAACTTAGTAAGTACAGCACGAATTCCGTCACACAAGCTTTTAACTCTGGTAGGCATTTTAAAGCGTAAATAATGCAATGCTACTGAAGTTAAAAAAAGTCAACGATCTATGAAAACAGACAAAATGGTCCACCAGGATGTTTGTTAAGAGTTTCTGAATATAGCTGGCTAAAATATAGAAGCTGAATGATCAGGAGTACATTTGATGTTGGAGTGGTTTTGGACAACTCTCAGTTCAAATCTGGAAAAAGGACTTTGTTTTCTATCTTGAATTTGTGGCACTAAATCTTCACCACTTTGCCAGCCTCTTGCTTCTGTAAAAATGATGAAAGACACTGTCTTTCCCCCTAAATATTTAAATATTTCCTTACCATAATTCCCGAAGAAATCTCAGAAGAGGTCAAGTGCTTGATAAAGACCATTGCTTAACACAGTGGTCACTGGCTCTTCACTATATCTAAATGGTGCATCCCATTCTGGGCTGCAAATCCATTGGTACTGGAAATGTTTTGTTAATATACATTTATTGGGAGAGTTATGCAATGAGTTGTAGTCACAAGCTGAATTCAAAGAAAAATTCATATGCAAAAACTTAGAGCAATCAAAAACACACTGGTCTTTCATTTCAGAGGCATCTCTCACTTTATAATGTGAATCATATTGGGGTAACACTTGGGATCAACAGGCAGCAGTACCTTGGTGTTCCTTTACTGCTAAAACAAAATGTCTGAGCTGCTGCATCCTGGAAACATCCACTGGAAATATCTTGATTCAAGCGATGCCAAAAACACTTAGAGCAGACTGCAGTGCAATGTGGAATTTCCTCCTTACGAAGCACTGGAACGTAGAATATATTGTCTCCCATTATGATTCCAGAAAAAATAATTTTGTGTGCTGCCTCATACAACTGAGAGCAGCCACAACCATCCCCTTAGTAAGTTATTGTTGTTGTCATTGTAAATAATATTAATCGCAATAACATTACCTATAGCTTGATTCTCACGTGGAGCTGTTTAACTTGGATTTAGAGCCCTATAGGTGTCATAGGCATTCTCCATGCTTGTTTCCTTGAAAAGATATTTGGGTGTTCTGTAGATCCCTGTATTACCTGGCAATGGGATTATTTTCTCCTTGGCTCTAAGTAACCTCACAATGTTAAAAGCAGAGTAGATGCAGGCTTTAAGATTGCCATTGCCTTTTCTTGTCATGTTAGAGAAGATCAAATTAATCTCATGTGTAGAGTAGACCACCTACAAACCATTCTTAAATCTTCATCTGGAGCACCCAAAACCTGCCATTGCTATCAAAAGGAAACCAGATTTAATCTTCTACAGCAAATCCTGCAACACTAGAAAATGACAGGTTTTGGTGATTTAGAGAAATTCAATATCAAACAGATAGCTCAATCATGAATCTATTATACTCCCCCTATGCCAAGGAAGATGTTACTGAATGCAAAAACTAGATAGTAGAAGGGAGAAACAAGTACTCTGCTGAGCCTATACACATTAATAGTATCATTTCAGAGAATGACTAAAGATTGCCATGAGTCAACGATTCCTCCTAAACATTTTGTCTCAGCACACCTACCAGCCCAGCTTGACTGGCAAGAGCAGATTAACATGCTTCAGTTATGATGGCAGCTCAGTTTGAAATAAATCACTATTAACAGCAGCACACCAGGCATCAGTGCTCTCTGCCATACAGCCATTCACTTAAAGGATTATTTTGCATGCTCTCCATTTCCTAATGCAAGAAACCTATATAAAGAAGATAAGAGAGTGATGGGCAAGAGTTGTGTGGGGTAAAGAACTGCATAGGAACCCAGTTGAATTAAACCCCGTGTTTGTCTTCAGACCAGCAAACTGGAGTCCTACACATTCACATATGCAAGCTATCTGATGAAGCAATGTTTCAAAAACATAAGCCAGAGTCTTTCAAAAACCTACCTGGCACCCTGTCAATTCAGCCCTGAGCTGCTTGAACTCAGATCAGGGGTCTGATTCTAAGATGACACAGTGAAAGTATTTTTTGGCCCAGACTCCCAGCATTTTTGTAGTTTTACCATACTTGAACCCCAATATGCCCAGAAACCCAAGTGACAGTCCCAAGGCTTCCAGCTTCCCTGGCTCATGAAACAGGGATGCAAAGAAAGGAGTTCTCAAGAGCCTAATAATTGGATTCATATTTTATTTAAAAACTGAACAGAATTCTTTTCCCCCAGACATAAGGAGGAGAAGAAACAAAAGGAATTTCCTTTCCCTTGGAAATATGAAGGTTTCTAGGTTTTGTTCCTGTTCCAAGGTTTAACACATGCACATTAGCACATGCATACACAATCCTAACAGACTTTCCCCTCTTTGAAGTGGCTGACAGGGGATTTCCTCTTAGGATATGTCTTATACAGCAGTAACTGCAGGAAACTGATCTGGATGGATTTAAAAATCTCATACAATATAACCTTTCCCTATTTGAAGCCTAATTAGATTTATTGTATACATCCACAGGAAACATCTCCATCCTGTAACAAGAAAAACACTTTGAGATCTGATTGCTAAACCTTCTAAATCAAGATAAAAATTATTACTCCAAGTGAAAAAGTTATATAGAATAGCCTTATGTGTGTTTTTTTATGGTCTTAGTTTCTTTTGAATGTCTCAAATTCAAGTCTCCTTTCTAGTATTAATTTCAATTGTAGTTTCACCAATCAGTCTATCCCTCCTAGCTCTTGCTGCTTCAAGAAAATCAAGAATAAAATGTTTGTAAATGGATTGTCTTCTGTGGATTATGAAGATTTCACTTTAGAGGTGAATTTAATATTCATTTCCTTTTAACTTCTGCTGCAATTAACATGTAAGTCAAAGGTCTTTTGTATTAAAAGGAAAAAAAATCTGTCCTTCAAAGGAAGCCCATAAAGTATCAAGAACCATCTACTGCGTTGTAAAAAGTATGATTCATTCAGCAGTGCAGGTGCTCCTGGGATTTAACAGCATTACAGGAGAGTAGTGGTGTGGATAGGAGAGAGATGAGCCAAGAAACATCTGCTCTCTAAAGCCTGGTTGGGAAAGTGCTAAAGACCTGAGGGAAACTCCTGGGTGGCCCAGAGGGCAACATGAAGGACAGCAGCTCTGTTTTGGGAAGGGTTCTTTCTTCAAATTCTTGAAACTGCACTTGATTTTGAATTCAAATAAAGGCCCTCCTTTCCTAATGAGGAAGAACAGTCTTTTTTAGTAATTTTTGTTTACTCTGCTCCAACATGTTTCATCTCTGGTTCTGAAACAAAAACCAAACCAAAACCCAACCAACCAAAAAACAGAAAAAAACCTCCGATACTATCATCCACAACAAAAAATTGAAATAATAATTTGTAAATGGAAGACTTAAGTTCACTGTCTTAAAAATGTGGGTTATTTCTACGACCTAAAAATTTCCATTGCTTTTATGATTGCTTGTATAGACAGATCTCTTTTTTTAGTACAAAACAGCTATTCCTGGTCAGCAGCAGTGCCTAAAAAGTCTTGAGTAAAAGATTTGCAATGGACACAGCTACTAATCCATTTTCAAAACCAGAGCAATAGCTGGATGAATAGCAGGTAAAGAAAGAGTGGACCTGGAAGAGAGAGGGGGAAAACACGGCTCCAACCACTGGTTAGAAGGTGCATTATTAATTTCCAATTCCTTATTTCCCTTCATAAAATCCCCATGCTTAGACCGTCTTCTAACCTTTTTATGTGGATATGTGTATCTGTGAAGGGAAGGAGATATAAGAAATGTATTTGCATGTGAGGGAACTGCAGCTTCACAACATGGAGAAGCAATAAAATTGCTATTTCTTGCTGTCCTTTTACTTATGTCCCTTTTCTTTGTGGTATCACTGGGCTATGAAATAATTTAGCTTCATTGCTAGCAAACGTTAAAATATTTCATTGACATTTTTACTGTGCTGAAAAAAATTATTTGCAAAGCACAGCAAATGTTGATTGTTTCCATCATCTGCTAAGCTATGTGCATGCCCTCATCCTCTTTCTCTCTGATGTTTCAGTCCATGAAGTCTTGTGCTTCTTGTATCATGGCTTTTATTAATTAGTCTGAATGCTTTTACTAACCAGTAAATTACAATTTTCAATCCATTCCCTTATGCCCTGTGTTTGCTTTTGTACAAGACATCATATATGCAGTCATCTGAGGAAAGTGATAGACAAGGCTTTTAAAAGAAGACTCAATCAGTGCCAGAAGGTTGTTGGTTTTTTTTTCATTTTTTTTCCTTTTTTTTTTTGGTAGTCTTAGAATGTCTAAACTGTTGAATTGTTTCCAAGCAGAAGAGGAAAATAAAATGAAAGAGGGAGTTATAGGAACAAAAAGCCAAACCACCAAACAGGTAAGGAGACAATTCCAAGCTAATTTGTTCATATTCCGTAATTTCCATCATTACTCAAGTTTCACATTTCATGTGGGCATGAAGAGGTACAATGCCTTTCTGTCAATTGTTCACTTTTCCTCTTTTTGAATTGTTTTGTCAAATCTGCATTTAAATAAAAAAGACGTATAATAACACAAGTGTTCCTTCAGAATGTGTTGGATACGAAGCCATCTTTATTATAGAACCCTAGAGAGTTTTGCAGAGCATGGTGACAGGTTTGCAATCCGGAGGACATAAATAGTCCCACTAAAGTGAATGAGATCATTATTTGCATGATTAAATATCATAACATTAAACTGTACATAAATGCTACTGCTGTGGGTAGAGAGGGGGAAGGAGGAGAGGAGTGTGACATAAACTTTCAGGTGACAGAAGAGGAATGAATTCTGCCTGATTTCATCCTTCAAAAGCCTTCTAGTGACAGTATTATTTTTAAATGGCTTTTAGTGATTTTGTGACACTGCCAAGTCATTTAGCTCTATTAAAAAAAAAAAATCCAATAGCAGCAAAAACTGAATAATGCACAGTATTAAACTAGTGCCAGCTGATTTTGAGACTTACAGGACTTTGTGTGTGTGTGTGTGAATTTACCTTGTGGGACCCCCAGCTCATCCAGCCTGCATTGGCAACCTGGGCTTTGGCAGGATCACCCCTCTCCTGCTCCCCAGGATGGTCAGGCTTCCTCCTTGCTCTGCAGATCCAAGAGCATTGCTTCAGTGGGTGCCAATGCTCAGATCTTGTCCCCTCTCAGTAACCCCCAGAACCACAAAGGTTCCCAGCACTTCTGTGGCTGACTCAGAAATAAGTGCAAGAAATGAGCGCACCGACTGTTACCTAAACGCTCTGCACTGCTTTGCCATCACCACTGAAGAGAGAGTAGGCTCACCAAACACACAGATGGCACAAAGCTGGGGAGGGCTGCTGGCATGGAGGAGGACAGGTTTAGTTTTCAACATGTTCTATTTCAAATTTGGCATACAGGGTGGAAAAAACAATGCATTCCAGTGAGGGCAACTGCAAGATACTTCATGTAGGCTGTTATGCACATATGGGGCAAGTGACACCTGCCCAGGCCCTGAGGACAGCAAAGTTTCAGTAGGTCATCAGTTCTGGATAAGCCTGTGTTGGGAGGACGACAGACATGTCCCAGGATGTATAAATAGGAGTGCACATCATAAAAGGTAGTCTTAGATACAAGACAACTTTCCACTGTAGAATCAAGTTGACTTGTGTGAATTTCACAGAGGGAGAAGAAAGAAAGAAAATAAAATAATGAAACAAGAGTATATAATCCAGAACAAACAAAAGAAACCAGAGTCATAAAAAATGTGACCCATGGGGTGAAAAAATGACAGAAATTTTGTTATTTAGCCTAAACAATGAGAAGAAGAAGAGACAATGGAAGGAAGAGACATTCATTAAATATGTATAGACTACTGCCAGGATAATCTGTTCTCCCTATTCATGGTGGACAGGACAAGAAGTGATGTGCTTAGTGAGTGCTTCAAGGAACGTTCAGGTTAGATATGAAAATGATAAGGATGGAGAAGCATAAGAATAGACTGCCTGGGGAGATACAGAGGCTCTATCACAGGAGAAATGATGAGTGTAGAGCTCACTCCGCCATGAGGCAAAGGACCCTGCCAGCACTGTGATTCAGTGCACACAGTAACTTTAGAGAACTGGGATGTCCCTATCTTGGTTTCATCTTATCTCTTCTGAATGGGTGTCTCCTTAAGCTGCATTATATTTGTTTCCTTTTCCTTTGATTTATCATGATTTCTGTTGAGCAATCTAAATGAGAAAGAGGATTTTTTTCTGTGCTCTGGGGTAATAGCACTAACAATTATAATTTCTCTTATAAAAGAAATATGTAAGTCCTTATATAAGATTTCTCTGCTTATGGTAACATTTTAATCTTGCAGTAATACTACAATTTCCATGGGATTTATCTAAGAGCATGGATATGTCTCTATTACTATCGTGAAACCAGTATTAACCCTTTCCAGGTTAGTAGGGTTGTGCTCAACCACAGGAAAGACCCATCCCTGTTCACAAAAATGCCACTCTTTCCTTATCTGGGCTCTGGAGAACAAGAATTTCCTCTGCCCATATCTGTACAAAACCTGCATCACATGCAGGACACAGACTTGGCTGGAGTTCCCAAATCTATTGTAGTGCAAATATAGAAACAATCAGTGAAATCCTTCCTAAATCTCCATGTCTTCCTGACAACAACAACAACAACAATAATAATAGTAATAATAATAATAATAATAATAAAATGGTGAATTGAGCAACAACAGCTGGAGTGTTTATGGAGGCTTAGGCCCACTGGAAGTCATGCATCACGTGCCATTTTTAAGCGCCCCAACTCCCAACAAGCCAGAGCTCCTAGTGGAGTAGCACAGCTCCCTTCCAGGCAATACCTCTGTCCTCACACATCCTTACTGTTGCCAGAAGGCAGCTGCATATTTATCTCGAGGAGTTCAGCAGGCATCACTCTTGTCTTTCGAAACACAAAGAAAACACCTCTCCCGTAATTTGCCATAGTCTAATGTGTAGGCTATATCTGCTTCATCTGCTTCTAGCAGCATGGTTTCACCTCCAAAACTGGAGGTTTCAGCCTTTCCCCCAGGACAGGGTTCAGACACTTTAAGAAGGTTTACTCTAGGCAGAGGAGGAACGTGAGAGGTAAAGATAGATAGTTTTTCCTTCTCCANGTCCCGCGGCTCCCGGGGCAGCGCCCGCCGCCAGCTCCCCGCTGCCCCGCAGGCACCGCGATCCCTGCGCCTTGCCCTCGCTCCTTCCTCCTGCTCCTCCTCCTCCTCCTCCTCCCTGCCGCCGGGGAAGCCCCTGAGCCGGAACACTTCCTGACCCGACCCGCGGAGAAGTTGGGATGCTTCCATCTGGCTTCCCAGAGCTCTGAGTTTAGAGCGGGATTTTCATTCCCCGCTCTTTCTATTTTTTTAGATTTGGGTTTCGATGTGATTTTTTTTCCTCTTTTCTTTCTTTCTTTCCCTCCGTTTTTTCCCGTTGCCAAGCAAGCCGATTGTCTGCGATGGATGGGAGCCCCGAGATTGCCCAGGGCAGAGGAGCCCCGTAAGCCAGGGGCATGCCCCGCCGCCGGGGGGAAGCGGGCGGGCAGCCCCCGGCCGGCGGCTTCGGCGCCGTGACCGAGGATGCCCGAGACCTGGCCGCCTCTCCCCTCCTGCCCGAGCTCGCAGCGCTGCCGCTGACCGCAACCGCGGGAATTACAGCAGCTCCCGGGCACCAGACCTCGGAGCAGAGCCCCGGGATCCCNTTGATTTATCATGATTTCTGTTGAGCAATCTAAATGAGAAAGAGGATTTTTTTCTGTGCTCTGGGGTAATAGCACTAACAATTATAATTTCTCTTAGAAATATGTAAGTCCTTATATAAGATTTCTCTGCTTATGGTAACATTTTAATCTTGAAGTAATACTACAATTTCCATGGGATTTATCTAAGAGCATGGATATGTCTCTATTACTATCGTGAAACCAGTATTAACCCTTTCCAGGTTAGTAGGGTTGTGCTCAACCACAGGAAAGACCCATCCCTGTTCACAAAAATGCCACTCTTTCCTTATCTGGGCTCTGGAGAACAAGAATTTCCTCTGCCCATATCTGTACAAAACCTGCATCACATGCAG
Organism: Ifrita kowaldi; assembly: GCA_013398055.1. NCBI lineage: Eukaryota > Metazoa > Chordata > Aves > Passeriformes > Cinclosomatidae > Ifrita > Ifrita kowaldi. Next base: position 56,764 of record VZRS01014612.1, on the reverse strand, counting down.
GACACAGACTTGGCTGGAGTTCCCAAATCTATTGTAGTGCAAATATAGAAACAATCAGTGAAATCCTTCCTAAATCTCCATGTCTTCCTGACAACAACAACAACAACAACAACAACAACAGCAACAACAATAATAATAATAATAATAATAAAATGGTGAATTGAGCAACAACAGCTGGAGTGTTTATGGAGGCTTAGGCCCACTGGAAGTCATGCATCACGTGCCATTTTTAAGCGCCCCAACTCCCAACAAGCCAGAGCTCCTAGTGGAGTAGCACAGCTCCCTTCCAGGCAATACCTCTGTCCTCACACATCCTTACTGTTGTCAGAAGGCAGCTGCATATTTATCTCGAGGAGTTCAGCAGGCATCACTCTTGTCTTTCGAAACACAAAGAAAACACCTCTCCCGTAATTTGCCATAGTCTAATGTGTAGGCTATATCTGCTTCATCTGCTTCTAGCAGCATGGTTTCACCTCCAAAACTGGAGGTTTCAGCCTTTCTCCCAGGACAGGGTTCAGACACTTTAAGAAGGTTTACTCTAGGCAGAGGAGGAACGTGAGAGGTAAAGATAGATAGTTTTTCCTTCTCCAGGCTGTGCCACTGTGCGCAATGCATTCAGGTTTGCTGGCATAGAGTGACTTCACAAGCAGAGGAGTAGGAACAATTTCATCTGCCAGCATGGGGAGTGAGGATTGGCTTTAACTCCAGGCTCTGTGCATGGGACAGTTTCTGTTATTTCTCCAGTGTCTTTAACGTAAGTGCTGTCAGGATAGCATTGTCAAACATGCTTAACACGGTGTGGTCAGAGCCACAGTCCTGGCAGTGACAGAACCTTTTTGAGAGGGTCTAAACTTGCCCAGGCAGAGGTGGAGGGGTTCCTAGGGCTCCCCCACCCTGGGCAAGTGCGCTCGCTCCAAGCAAGGCCTGAGGATCTCCCTTGTGCCGGGGCAGAGGGATGCCCGGCTGCAGCATCAGCTCTCACTGAGCACTGTGGATGGAGGCACCTGTCAGGCAAGGCGGGATAGTCAGGGGCACCTAGAGAAGAGCATCTCAGAGAAACCAAAAGTGACGTTGGAAGGAGACTCCTGGAACCAAGGGACCTGCTCTGCGGCAACCCCCACCCGCTGTCCCCCTCCCAGAGCCGCNGACCTCGGAGCGGAGCCCCGGGATCCCCGCAGAGAGGAGCTGCCCGCTGTGACCAGCTCTGCAAGGCGGCTGCTCCCATCCCTCCGTGCCTCCGGCCTCCGGATGGGGCCGAGGATCGCCCACCGGGCAGCGGGGCTGCGCCCGTAGATGCTCCGCTCCTCCCTCCTCCACCTCCTGTCCGGACCCGCGGCTCGGTTTCCCCCCCGCGCACCGCCCCGAGGAGGGCGCGTACCGATCCCTCAGGGGCGCCGGGGCTGCGCCGCAGCCGGGCTCCG
>VZRS01014612.1:32602-54796 GCA_013398055.1 Ifrita kowaldi | reverse complement strand
CCAGTCACCGCCATGGAGCTCTCGGAGGTGCGGTGTCTGAGCGACAGCGATGAACTTTACACCATCAACAGGACTCCCCCCGGCAGCGGTAGACCCCAGCGCCTGCTGTGGCAGACGGCCGTGCGCCACATCACCGAGCAGCGCTTCATCCAGGAGCACAGCAGCAGCAGCGGCGGCAGCAGCAGCGGCGGGGGCAAGGGCTTCAGCTCTGACGAGACCTGCTGCCCCAACCACCACCCGCACCCGCCGCACCACCACCACCACCTCCGGCGGCAGTCGGCCGGACGGAGTTTGGGCAGCGAGCGCCACAACAACGGAGGCACCAAAGTCTTCCCGGAGGGCACAAGCAGCAGCGGAGACTTGGGCTTTCTGCCCCTGGACTGTGCCCCCAGCAACTCCGATTTCTTCCTCAACTGGGGCTATACATATCGCGGGGTGATCTTCCCCACTCTCCGCAACTCCTTCAAGTCTCGGGACTTGGAGCGCCTTTACCAGCGCTACTTCTTGGGTCAACGGCGCAAATCTGAGGTGGTCATGAACATCCTGGACGTGCTGACCAAGCTGACCCTACTGTTCCTCCACTTGACCCTGGCCTCTGCTCCCATGGACCCCATTAAGGGCATCCTATTGGGCTTCTTCACTGGCATCGAGGTGGTGATCTGTGCCTTAGTGGTGGTCAGGAAGGACACGACCTCGTATACTTACCTGCAGTACAGTGGTGTTGTCACTTGGGTGGCCATGGCCACACAGATTCTGGCAGCAGGACTGGGCTGTGGCCTCCTTGGGGATGGCATTGGCTATGTGCTTTTCACGCTTTTTGCGACCTACAGCATGCTTCCGCTGCCACTCACCTGGGCCATCCTGGCTGGACTGGTCACCTCTGTCCTGCAGCTCATCATGCAGCTGGTTATCCCTAGGTTCGCCGTGATTTCCCTCAACCAGGTACCGTGGTGAGGAGAGGGTGGGCACAGTCCTCTTTCTCCATCTCCCTGAGTGAGAGGAGGTGTGGGGTGTTCCAAAAGATCCGTTTCCTTTTAATCAGGTGCTCAGAAGTTCATTACCCAGAGGGGAGATCATGGGCAAAAATCAACCACCCTGTCTCCTCCTCTTCAGTCTCCCATTGTCCATCCCAGTGTTTCACCTCAAGCTGGGAGTTGGGACACTTTCTAACCACTCTGTCCCCTCTGCTTGTATGTTCACCACATTGCTGTCCCTTGAAAGAGTGCTGGGGAGAGAAGCTCCTGGGGCAAGTGAGGAGGATGGGTCATTTATTATTCCCCTCCCTGACTTTCAGCACTAGTTTGAGGTTTTAGACGACTCTGTCTTGGCCAAACTCTCCCAGTGCTCCCATGTTACTTGCTCATGCCTTTTAACTTTGAATCTGCTGGGGGAACTGGTACTTTTAAAATGTGAAGGGCAGCTTGATCTGAGCTATGGGAAAACAGGAACAAAGCACACTGCTCTTTTGCAAGGAGAAACCAGTGAAACGTCAGTGAAACCAGAGCAAAGCTCCCCCAGGAGATTTTGTGTGAGATCCTAGGCTGTCTTAAAGGACACTAAGAAGCCTTTTCTGCTGGTGGTCAAAGGGCAAACATTGTTGTGCTGAATCTTAGAAGCGATGTTTAGGACAGAGTGCTGGTTCCATGGAGTGTTGTGTGGTGCAGACTGCTGAGAAGCACTGGTCAGGATGGGTCTGAGGGGTTAAAACCAGGTCTCACCTGACTTCATACTCAGATGACTTCTTCCACAGAAAAGGGAGAATGAACCAAACTCCCTGTATCCCTGCAAGGCAGGAAAACAGTGGGTAACTAGGACAACTTAGTCCCGGAGATTCTTGCTGCTCCCTTTTCCCCTTGCTTCCCAGACTGTCACAGCTCAGTGCTACCAATATTTCATAGCAGATTATCATCTCCATTTGGCTTGCTCCACGGACTCGGGGAGAAAAGGGTGGAGATACCATCAGATAACCCTGAAAGGAGGGGGGGTGCAGAGGAATTTGTTGTCGGTGGCATGTTGTTTACGTGAGTGCTGGGATGTGCAGCTGGGAAGTGACTGATCTTGCACCTGGAAGTTTTGGTGCCCGTGATTCTTGGGGCACATCTACCTGTCTTAGACTCTGGTCCTCCAGAAACCCCTGCCCACCCCTGCCCGTCCCCTTACTACATGCACTTGTTAGCTGTGGGCTGCCTGACCTCATGTCCCAGTGATTTGGCTCAGTCTGTTTTGGGAAAAGCTGCCCCGGTGTGTTGTGCCTGGCTGAGCCCTGTGGGTGTGAGACAACTGGGCTGTGGCAGAGGTGTTGCCCAGCCCTTGGTGATGTGCTGATGAATGAACTGCAGCCGCGCCATGCCCTACTCCCATGCACTGCTGGTGCTATTAGTGATGGGTCAAAAGCTGTGTGAGTTATGCTGATTTCTTAATTTACTTCCATGTCCTCTCCTGGAGCTATGAGTAATGCGCTGCTATCTCATTACGGACCAGTATCCCAGCTGTTTAGCTGCTACACATACACACACACATTTCCCAGACACTTCCCAGGAGAGATAATAATATCTTCATTTTGCAGCCAGTTGTGTGAACGAACTGCCTTGGAGCGGTGCACAATGAGAGATTACCAGCCAGATGATTGCCTTCATGAACTACGTATATAAATCTCCTTAACAGGATCCGCGCAGCTTGTGACACGTCGGTGATGATTAACACCGGCTCTCGCCTGCCCAGGGACCACTTAACATCGCCCGCCGCTTCCGCCCTTTGCCTCCATCCCCTACAGGAGAGGCCGGATCCTTCCCCGCCCCGGGGGTGGCTCCCACCCCGGTGCCAGGGGAGCTCGGAGGGGTCGGAAAGCCTCTGGCCCGGGAGCGGAGGGCAGCGCGGGGGGATGCGAGGGGCGCGGAGCGCGGCCCCCGAGCGCTGTCCGCCCGCGCGGTGCTGAAGGCGGCCCGGGGGCTCNACCCCACGGCCCCGATCCCACAGCCCCGACCCCACGGCCCCGACCCCACGGCCCCGCACCCTCCCGCGACCCGCCTTGCAGGGCGGGCCGGGGCTCTGCGCCGGGGCTCCGGGGAGCCGGACCTGGTGCCCGGGTGAGGCACAGTCCTACTTTGGCACTTTCTAGTGTTGCACCCTTTTCTTACTTTTTGCAGAGGATTGCTGAGCCCTCTCGAGCGTTGGTGAATGAGGGCTTTTGTGGCTGATGAAGGATATATAACTATTGCTTCACAGGTGAACACAGAGAATTTAAATGAGTGTTTCATCAAGGTTATGTAGGAAATCTTTGGGCCAACAAAGCCCTCTTCCTCCTGCAGGCAAAACATTCTCTTTTATCACAAGGCTTATTTTCTCAGGTAACATACAGCATCTTCCCTTCAGAGAAGCCTTACAAGACTAAATGAACTATTTGATTATGTAGCAATATCTGTGAGCATCTTGCTCTGCCTCAGGATGCAGACAGATGCTTACATCAGACTAAAACCAGAAATTAAAGTATATAATGAAAGAAAAAGCAAATGGTAAAACTCTGGTCATGGTACAAATAATGGGTTTTCCACGGATTTTTTTGAAATCAGGATTTCATGCAGGGAAAATACTGAATTCAGTTCTGAACAGAAAAAAATGTCTGCCCTGGAGTCAATTTAGTACTGTACCCAGAAGCATCCATGGGCAAAATGGTCATGATCCTCTTCTCAGTCGCGCAGATGTCTATCTAAACTCATAAAGCTGCAACAGTTACAGAAAAGGAAAATCAATTGCTTCCATGTGTTTCTCCCTAACCTCTTAATTAAGCTTAGTTTTCATTGATAAGTTTGTTCACAAGCAGTTCAAATCATTAGTAATGCTGCACACAAGCATTCAGTACTACTGCCTGGTTCACTATTTGTTGTAGTTTTCATGCATTATCATGAATACAAATAGTGCTCTCTGTTCACCTTCTTTTTCTTGCAGTAACACTTAAGATGTCACTTGATTTTTCTTCCAAATTAATTTGGACAAGCATCCTAGAAAAAGGTGATGGACAAAGGCTTGAAACTAGATTTTCTTAAAGTAACAAGAACAGAAAAACAAACATAGATTTACTAATTTCAATCATGCCAAGTGTTGAGTGTTTCTAGGGGGTTATGACCACTCTTGACCCAACAGACCCCAGCCTGAAATGCTGAAGTGCTGTGGCTCAGCTCAAGAAGAACCATGAAAAAGAGACTGATACCATGACTTATGTAAAGGCTGCACCATTACTGACTTCAGATTGGGTCAGGAAGCAAATGAGAAATAAAAGATCTTATTGATAAACAAGTGCAGTGCATGGATTTCTGTGCCTGACCAGACATCATGCTCAGGGTATTGTTTGTCTCTGACATTCCCCAAAATCAAAGTTTTATTTGTATTGCATTCATTCTTACTTTTTCCTGGGTAATAACGTATGCAATCCAAAATTTCAAAGACCACATATGTGTTTCATGCATATGGGGAAGAACAAACTACTCAGAGCTCCTTCGTGTTATGTAACATAGGCAGATGATAATATAGATATGAATTTTGACAGGCTTGAAATTATGTAAGATACACACATACTCTGGATTTTAATCCTCTGCCTTTGCACTCTTCATTCACATGAGCAAATTCCACCAGAGTCAGTAAGACTACTCTCATTAGTAAATCACGTATATAAGGGATACCTTGAAGAACCAAGTCCTAAATTATGCATATTAAATAAAACTCTAAAAATACATTTAGAAATAACCTTGAAGTGAGTAATACCAAGACTGGGTAAGATCATTCTTTTCCCTCTGTCTTTTCAAGCCCAGGCAGTTCTGTGAATTTATTTTTTCCCTGCTTATTTTTTCCCAGACCCTCTCTCAGGGTTATTAATAGAGGGAAAGGCAGGATTCATGAAGTCACCAGGAGCCCTACAGAGATGAATCTGTGTAATTGTACAATGGAAACTGACAGTTTTTGTGTGCATATTTCAGCTACACGTTTTCCAAAATCTGATCATAGATATCAGTATATGAGTATATGCAAAACACACTCATGTCTTCAAAATTTCTGCTAAATGCTTGTGGAAAATCTATTCAATCTGTAAAATATAAGGACATTTCAAAGTTAGCTACCATTTGAGAAGCAGAATCAAAGCATTCCACCTTTATCCTCATGTTGGTTTTGTAGCATTATTTGCTATGTGTTTTTCTGCCATAGTCTTTTGTGGGCGACTTATAACTTGAGTGTGTGATTTTAGACTGGATTATGAACCGCTTTCCTTTTATATCCTGTAATATCGCCTGATCAGTATCAGTGGGTCACAGCATAATTAGATTAGCATTGGATACACTTTTCTCTGAAGCAGCTGCATCATTGTTGTGATAAGTAGGGCAAATGCACAAAGTATATTTACAATTTGATGATTAATTGCCTCCAATATGTAGGAACTCAGGCAAAACCATGAATGAAACCTGCTTTCATTAGTGAGTTTCAGCTTACAACAGTCAGTGTGCTTGTTCTCAGTAAAACTTACTTTGCTAGATTTGATGTGACGTTTTTTCTGCTGTCAGAACACTTCTGGGTTTCTTTCAAGGGTTTGTTTATTGCTTGTTTGTTGTTTTTCATGGCCTAGAAGGAGGCATATGCTCCAAAACAGCAACATCTAATGCAAAATAGTCACATACGAGAGCACTGCACTTATCGCTCACAGTTAACAGCAGATCGTATTTGAATGATCCTCATTAGCCTGTACAGAAGAATGAAGGAGATAAACATCTCCAGTTCAGCTTCTTAATGTACTTCTCAACACTGTCAATGACATCATTGGAACAGGGAAGAGAAGGAGGCAAAACTAGAACTGTTCAAGGGATTCATCTTTTTCCAGAAGGCAGAGAAGGTGGAGGGTAGAACAACTTCTCCTTACCTTTTCCTTATTTCCAGAATATCTGGCTATGCATGAATTTCACCTTTTCACATAAAAGGTGAAATTTAGTAAACAGAAAAGAAATTATACTTTTAAATTAATGCTTGGGTTGATGGAAACTCCAAACCTGAAAATCCTTACTCAGCTCCTGCCTGGCACTCTGTTCCTGCAGGCACTTTGTTAACATCATGTTAACACAATGTGTTATGGATCCAGGCAAGTGGGGCAGTGCCATGGGTGGGGAATGGGCTGAAAGGCAGCACCCACTGTGTGGTGGCAAATGTCTCCTTTTCAAAGCAACAACATGTCACAAGTGGGGTCCCCAAGGGATTGCTTTCGGGCTCAATGTTGCTTAACATCTTTCTAAGTGATCTGGAAGATGGAATCAAGTGTACCCTTACAAAGTTTGTCCATGGTCCCAAACTGAGTAAGGAAAGGAGAAGCCACCCTGCAGGAAGATCTGAATTATCTGTAAGAGTGGGCTAGAAATAATCCCATGAAGTTCAACAAGGACAAGTGTAAGGTATTGCATCTGGGAAAACATAATCCAGGATTTCAGCACAAGCTGGGATCTGCCTGCCTGTGAATTTTATGGAAAGGGATCTTGGGGTCCTGGTGGACAAGAAGTTCAGAATGAGTGACCAGTGTGCAGCTGGAGCAGAGAAAGCCAGCAGGAGGCTGGGCTGCATCAACCAGGGCACCCCCAGCAGAGATCAAGAAGTAATTTTCTCATTTTACTCAGCACTTGCCTGGCCTGGAATATTGTGTTCAGGTTTAGTCCCAGCTATACAAAAAAGATGTGGACTGGCTGGATGGACAGAGTCCAAAGAGAGGCCACAAAGATGAGCAAAGAAGGGGAAAACCTAGCATATGGGGAAAGGCTGAGAGAACTGAGCTTGTTCAGCCTTGAAAAAAGAAGGCTTAGGGGAGACACTTTCACCTCCTTTTCAGAGTGTTGAAAAGCCCAATTATATAGGGGAAAACATCACAGTGATTCTCTAAATGCTAGGGAAAACCGAGGTTTTAGACATACTCCCTGCCTTTCATAGTTCCAGAGCCTTTTTGCGTATTGTGTAAGGATCTGTAAGAGCATGGGGGCAGTCAACATAGGCTTCTGAATTAAACTTTAGTAGTTTTGTGTCTGCAAATGAGATGCTCAAGGACCTTTCTTTGTGGCTTATGAGCCATTTTTTCTTCATCTTGCCTTTCTTACAAAGACAAGTTTTGTCACTTGCTCTGCTCTTGGTGCAGTGCAGCTTGTACCTATCTCCAGTGCAGAAAGGACTGTAAAGTTTCAATCTGACCCAAGGAGGGAGATGAATGCAAATCACTTGGTTAGTGCTGCAGTGAATCTTGAGCATTTTGTTAGCAGCCTCACTCATTCCAACCAGGGATGGAAGAGACCTGGCTCGTCAAAAGCAATCAAGCACAAAAAATCCTGAGCAACTGGCATTTCTTGAAACTAAAGATTTTTCTAAGGGATATTATTAAGGCCTGACTTACTCACAGACTTCCAACAATTTCATTTAGATCTTTGATTTAAAGCCCACAGAATGTAATATAAAGAATCCCATAGATATTATTAGGATTTTTAGGTGAACCATGAAGATGACTTCTCAGGAGTCTCTTTAGGGAAAGTTTTGCTCTGAATCCACATTTCTTCTGAAACAGAGCACAAATGTGGACATACAGCCCCTCCCAGAATCTCTCTGAATGAGCTCTGTCATGCTTATCTCTCTAAACAGCCAGGTCTGCTGACAGAGATATCAGTGTGGTGCTGCTTAATCTAGAACATAAAACATCAGGAACTGTACACAGGATGAAGTGCAAAGCCAGGCAGCCATTGGCTGACAGAGGAATATCTCATCATACGAGTTGTATTTATTAGCAACTATTTTAAGAAGTGCTGCTATTCCATTTCTCAGATCCTTCTGCTGCAAGGTTTCATTCAGTGAGCCCCAGAGGAGAGAGGAAGGCCGCGGAGTTCATTAATTAACCATTGCTGCAGTGTGAGAAGGAGCTGAAGCATATCAGTGTAAAAAAAAAATCTAAACTAACACAAGCCAATTTTTTTTTCACAATCACAACGAATAATTGTACTTCTTCCAAATAGTGTGATGTTGGTGTTATAATTTTATATGATGCATTAGTTTTAATCTAGATAACAGTAGCCCCCAGTATAAATGAAATAATGTCTGAGTTCAATAATATAGTTTTTTACCTCAATTTTATTTTTCAAGTTTGATTTAATCATCGGTTTGCAGTTTTGTATTTTCCCATATCCTTATTTTCCTTTCCCTTAAAAATAAAATGCAGAAATCCTTCTTTAATGAAATCAATGGAAGAATTCAACAGTGTCAGGATCTTAATTTCGAAAATCAGTTTATTTCTTTGGATGGATCTAATCTTCAGGCACTTTACTATTTCTCCTTTGTTCCAGCTCTCCTGCTTCATTTACCTTGCAGCTATTCAGGGATGGTGCTATCTATTCTGTGCTATCTATTCTGTGCTCCTTGCTTTAGGTCTACTACAGTAGAAGGCTCATTCATAAATCCGTAACTATCATCACAATGCAGAGAAGAAATAATATTAACCAGGAAAATGAATCAGTACAGAAGAACTAAGTTATATTACATGGTGTAGCAGAGATTATATAATTCTGGAGCTAGGATCTTAGGTAAAGAAATTACTTAGATCTCTCAGAAATTATTCAAATAAGTGCATAAGGTCTAGATATACACATTCTTTTATCCTATGATTGTCTTGTCATATGGGAAAGTACCTCCAATGCTTATTAATATTAATAAGCTTCATAAGCATGCTAGACAGGGTTATAAATGACATAGAAATCATCCCACATGTGCTCAGTATGAGTCTAATTTAATGTGCAGATATGCATGTTCTTTTAGAGGAAGGAGGAATAGTCACCACAGATTTCAGCTAGGGATTGGGAAGAAGGATCATGCCCATTCCATCACTTAATCACTGGTCTGTGGTGACCCACACACATCATTAAACATTTCAGAGCTTCATTTGATTTTTAAAATCTGCCTTTCTCAGCTGCTTTAATCTCTGACTAATATGTTCAATTGCTTTGAGATTTTTGTGTAAAACATTTCAACATCTTGTATGATGCAACAAAAGAGGGATACTGCACTGGCTTCTTTCAGCCATGCACATTTTTTGTTGAAATATGAATACATTGAATTTTGTGGGAATGCATGCATTTAACTTTATTCTTTCTTTAAAGACCTGGTTCCACATGATTCTCTTTAGAGTTGGAAGGCATGTCCTATAAGGAGAAGTTAAGAACTCTGGTTTTGTCTAGTTTGGAGAAGAGGAGGCTGAGGTGTGACCTCGTTGCCCTCTAACAGCTTCCTGAGGAGGGGAAGGGTAGAGAGATGTGCTGAGCTCTTCTCCCTGGGATCCATTGACAGGACATGTGGTTCAAAGCTGGATCAGGGAAGTCAGAGAATGGACATTAGGATGCATTTCTCTACCCAGAGGGTGTTCAAACTCTGGAACAGGCTTCCTAGAGAAGTGATCAATGCCCCATATTTTTCAGTGTATAAGAGGCATTTGAACAATATCCTTAATAATGGGCTTTAACTTTTGATGACCCCTGAAGTGGTCAGGCAGTTGGACTAGAAGGCTGTTGTAGGTCCCATGAAACTGAAACATTCTATTCTATTCTATTCTATTCTATTCTATTCTATTCTATTCTATTCTATTCTATTCTACCCTATCCTATCCTATCCTATCCTATCCTATCCTATCCTATCCTATCCTATCCTACTTAAGCCTGATCATCAGTGACTCTAACATCCACCAGTACTGAGAAGATGTAAAAGTAGGTGCCATATAAGTGTAAAAGGACCTGGGAATGCTGGTCAACAGCTGCCTGAACATGAGTCAGTGTGTGCTCAGGGGGTCAAGGAGGTCAGTGGCATCTGGGCTGTATTAGCAGTAGTGTGGCCAGCAGGACCAGGGCAGGGATTGTCCCCCTGTACTCAGCACTGGTGAGGCCACCCCTCAAATCCTGTGTCCAGTTTTAGGCCCCTCACTGCAAGAAAGACATTGAGGGGCTGGAGTGTGTCCAGAGAAGGGCAGTGGAGCTGGGGAAGTTTCTGGAGCACAAGTCCTGTGAGGAGCAGCTGAGGGAGCTGGGGGTGTTCAGCCTGGAGAAAAGGAGGCTCAGGGGGAACCTTATCTCTCCCTACACCTCCCTGACAGGAGACGGTAGCCAGGTGGGGGTTGATCTCTTTTCCCAGGTAACAAGAGACAGGATGAGAGGATGTGGCCTCAAGTTTCCCCAGAGAGATTTAGACTAGATAATGGGAAAAATTTCTTCCTCAAAAGGATTGTCAAGCACTTGAACAGGTTGTGCATGGGAGCAGTGTTGTCACCATCCCTGGAGGGATTTAAAAGTCATGTAGATGTGACACTTAGGGATATGGTTTAGTGATGGACTTAGCAGTGCTGGGTTAACAGTTGGACTTGATGGTCTTAGAGGTCTTTTCCAACCTAAATGATTCTATGATTCTTTATAGTAACTTGTTCTTGAAACATTAAGGGCGTAGTATACCTCAAAATGGTCAGAAAGCTTTACAGTAAATTCCTCCATGATCTGAAGGTCCTTCAGAGAAGCCAGTGAAAATTCTTTTTTGAGACTTAGGCAGAACTTAAGGCATATGAAACTTGCCCAAGTGCTGTACAAGTTTTACAAGTCACTGTAAAACTTTTTTGACATTCAAAAATGTAGCCAAATGTCACTCTGATTGATGCTATGACAATTTACATGTTCTCTGCAATCCTGAAAGTAATAGCAGTTTGTTGACACCAATAGGAAGAGAAGAATTTATTACATGTATTTAATTTGTGCTAATGTGATTGCTTTTGTTTGCTGTGTTCCATTAGTCACCTGAGAGGCTGTAAGAAATACCAGAAGTACACATGAATTGTTCCCATTTTCTATGGGTTGGTACAGGATGGTAGTGCCCCCATTAACCTTCTTGTAATCTCAACAGCTCTACATGTTCAGAAATTATTTTTTTAATGACTTATTACTTTCTTTCCTGAAAAAATGTACTTGTGTCTGGTTATTCTTAAGGTACATTTTCGGATGACTCTTCTTTGCTAACACTGCACAGTAGATTATCTAACACAAGTATTCAGTTACTTCAAATCTCATCAACAATCAAAAGAATGACATCTAAAATCTTTAAGTACACAACTCTCTGAGGTAATGTGACTTTGGAGAAGGAGTGTAAAAGTGACCTTAACATGTCAATTATTTTAAATTCAAGAAAAACTCTCATATGCACAAAGATTGGTATAAGTTGTCTAATGTCCCTCAGAATTTGTGCAAAGATTGTTAAGGTAGTTGCTCCTTTCCTCCTCAAGCAGTTAACAGAACTTTGCTGGCCAGATTGCTTTCCATGACACCAGAACATGCTAACTTCCACACTGAGTTTACAAATGTTCTATCCAAGTGCATTTATTAAAAAGCACTTCTGATGGTGTACAAGAAGGAAGAGGATTTGAGGTCACTGCTGATTTTCTTCTGCAATGCAAAGCTTCTGTAGTTTGACTTGACAGATTCAAGTTTTTTTTCAGTCTAAAAGCAACATATATATCTAATAAGACTCCATATTTAAATTTCTAAAGGTTCAAACCATATTCATAGATTTACATATATTCTTATTATATGATGCAAATACTTGGCAAAAGGAATGTTGTGAAATTTCATGCTTTATTCCTTTTTTTGTAACTTGCTTTCAGGTTCAGTAATTACATTTGCAAGTCAAAATAATATTTACTATGTCCCTAAAGCATGTGTATATCTGAAGATGGTTTATAGGTGCAATTTAAAAATGGAAAATATGCACACCATTAATTAAGAGATTTTTTTTCTAATTACTATCACTAAACTATAATCTGAAAATCAAACTGTCATATTGCGGCTAACAGCAATATGGATTCAGCAGCTTCAGATTTTAAGAGAACGTGAAAGGTGTTTAGTCAAAGCTTAGGGCCCTTCACTACAGAATGACAATTCAAGGAATCTCAGACAAAGGAAGAAGAAAATGCTAGAGCATCCTACAAATAAGCAAAGAATTAAAAATCCAAATCATAAGCACGTACATACACAGAAAAAACCTCAGATTTTCTTACAGACTTTGTGTGAAACCTGTGGTCTCCAAAACACGGAAGGATAGGTGGTCACAAAAAATTATTCCCAGGATAGTCACCTGGCCTAAAGCCCATTTTTCAAAGTCATCTAGGAACTTAAAAAGGTAGTGAGGGAGAATTTCAACACTCCACAAGCTAAGGGACTCCTTAAATCACTTAAGTGGTTTTACAAGTGTCTTGTGGGACTCACTAACTCCCACCAAACTCACTAGAGTTTAATAGTCTTATGTGCAGGCAACACTAAAGTGGGAGGAGTGACTGATACACTGAATGACTGTGCTGCCACTCAGAGGGACCTCGGTGGGCTGGAGAGATGGACTGACAGGACCATCATGGAGTCAAAGAATCACAGGATCCTTAAGGCTGGAAAAGACCTCTAAGACAGAGTCCAGCTGTTAACCCAGCACCACTCTTTTCACCACTAAACCATGACCACAAGTGCCACATCCACATGCCTTTTCAACAGTCCCAGGGATGCTGACTCCAACACTTCCCTGTGCCGCCTGTTCCAATGCTTGATCACCCTTTCAGTAAGGAAATGTTTACTAATACTCAATCTAAACCCCCCCTGGAAGAACTGGAAGCCATTTCCTCTTGTCCTGCCACTTACTACCTAAGAAGAGACCAACCCCCACCTGTCTACAACATCCTTTCAGGAAGTTGTAGAGAGTGATATGGTCCCCCTGAGCCTCCTTTTCTCCAGGCCGAGTGCCCCCAGCTCCCTCAGCTGCTCCTTGTCAGACTTGTGCTCCAGCCCCTTTCCCATCTCCATTCAGCAGAAGGGAAATGTGACATTCTGCACCTAGGTGGGAAAAACCCCATGCACCACAATAGACTGGCAGCTGACCAGATGGAAAGCAGCTCTGCAGAGAAGGCCCTGGGGAACCCAGTGGACACCAAACTGACCATGAACCAACAGGCTGAAGGCCAGTGGCCTCCTGTGCTGCCTGAGGCAGAACATTCTCACTGGGTTGAGGAAGGCAATCTTTCCCCTCTGGTTGGTTCTGCTGAAACACATCTGGAGTGCCAGGCCCAGTGCTGGACTACCCAGTACAGAAGACACATGGACATGCTGGGGTGAGTCCAGAGAAGGCCTATGAAGAGCTGCCAAATGAGGAAAGGCTGAGAGAGCTGGGACTGTTCAGCCTGGAGATGAGAAGGAATGGGAGGGTGTGTGGGGTGGTAATCTGATAATTATGTATAAATAGATTACTCTAAAATAAGGAGACACAGACAAACTTGTCTCAGCAGTGCCCAGAGACAGGATGACAGCCAATGTGCATGAACTGAAATGCAGTATATTCCACTTAAACTTTTAAAAATACCTTTTTTTACTCTAAATGTGAATGAGCACTGTGTCAGGCTTCTTAGAGATTTTGTGAAGTCTTCATCCTTGGGAATACTCAAAATCTGACTGGACAAGACCCTAAGCAACTTGCAGGTGATCCTGCTTTGAGGAAGATTTTACAGTATGATCTCCGGAAGTCCTTTCCAAACTCACTGATTCTGTGATAGCAGTACAGATGTAGTTTCAAGAATACAGATACAAAAATCTACTCAAGCTCTGGAGGGCAGAACTAACATCTGTGAATCCAGACTGAACATGGTTACATGGACATGTGCAAGGCACATCTCCTGTGATCACAGAGTGAGACTGGTTTACATGCTGTGCCTTCTGCACACACTTTCAGTCCATTCTAGCCTCAGGTCCTGGGATGCACTTGCCTGCAGGCCTGTGTCATAGAATCATGCAACCATTTAGGCTGATGAAGATACTGAAACTACAGAGTCCACCATATGTCATCAGGTCTCATTTCTTCATGAGAGTTGTTCTATGAGCTTATCACCATCATATAGTTCAAAGGTCAAAGCAGAAACCTTGCCTTCCTCATCCCCATCTGGTGACATCAAGCACTGCCAGAGCACAAGCTTATAGCAAACATCAGGCACATGTTCACTCCATGCTTCTTTTGGGGAACCATTCTGTCTCCACCTCCTAGATCTCTGTGGTCTGTGAAATATTAGAGGTGGGAGAGTTTGACGAATATCAGTAATACATGTCCTTTCTTTCCACCAGCAAAAAAAATTCCTCTACCAGTACCAGCCATTCAGTTTCACATGGTCAGGTTGCTACATAAGTGTTCATATATGTGATATAAATATGTGTATGTACTGTGGTTTCCCTGGAACTTTCTCAGCAGTCTAAATTGCCAGAGAAAGCTGGAGACAGGTTTATCCTTAGGCAGTTGGTCTAACAATGTAAGAACAATGTTTTGAGCAAAAGATACCACCCTTTAAAAAAAAACAAAAATAGAAACTAACCCTCTCCCAAGAAAGCACTGATGGTCTTTAAACATACTGTTTTTATTCGCAGTGGATCCTGCTTATTTTCACTACTTCCGTAGGATGGAGGATTGCTCTAGAGTAAAGGAAAATGAAGAGACAGCTGTAACAGCCTTCAAATATGGAAGGGGTTGCTATGGAAAGGAAGAAATTAATTGTTCTTTGTTTCATCTATAGCTATCATGAGATGATGGGTTAAGTTAAGGAATAGTTACATTAGGTAGTAGGAGAAACCTTGAAAAAATCACCTAATAACAATATCTTAAATAACCTCCTTTTGCTTGGAAGGCTTTACCCTGAGGTATAATTAAACAGTTTAGAGAGGCAATTTTTAGTAGTGATTTAGGTAATATCCAGGACCCTGATGCATGGGTTAAATGACTTATCAAGGTCCTCTCATGCCCTACTTTCTATAATTAAATGATACTTGCTCCTAATTTTGACTATGATGCAAAGTGTTCTCACCTCCAATTTCAAAAGAAGTAAACCATTTCATATATATAATGAATGCTGCCCTGAGGCTGATGGATTAGACTGAATTATTTTCATTTATGTAACCTGAAATGCTGCAGCTTCAGGTGTTTATATTTGTAGTTTGCTACAGACATGTTGGATCAAATATTAGCCAATAATATTGTTGATGCTGCAAGAAAATGACAGAATCTGATTGTCTCTTCCAAGAGAGTAACAACTGGTGAAGAGACTGTGTTGCCAATAAAGTCATGTTGCAGACAAAGAAACAGAGGAGAGTGAATCTGTTGATTGAATAGGGGCCATTTTTCCCCAGTGAAAAGTACTTTTCAGGGCATCATCAGCTCATTTTACTTCACCTTTAATCTTCCTCATCTCATGTCATTAACCTGGTCTGATTTATTTATTTTCATGTATATATATACATAAATATATCCAGAGGAGCAGTGTCACTTTAGATTCTGTCTATTGAATAAATGTGCATATACCACTTAATTACAAAGAATAAGAATTTTCCTGGTTGTTCCTGCTCTAAGCAAATATGCCAGTAATTGTGAACATTAAAAGATATGTCTCAGAAATCTTAGGGACTACAGCTGACTTTAGGACTATTCTTAGAGATGTGGTACGCATGAAAATAATGGAAACAATATAGGAATACATAAGTAAATACAGAGATTAATTCATGCTTGCTGAGTAGCTGGAGCATCATTAAGCAGTGGAAGAGTCCTGGCTATAACTTTGCATCTAAATCCACCCTAAACTCTGGGAAAGCTCATGGAACAGCTTCTCTCTTGCCAAGTTTCTCCATGTGTGATACCCACAACGGGTCCATCAGACCAGAGGCTGCTTTCTGTCACTGGAGTAACAGAGCACCTTCCCTAGGGCTGAGCATCCCACTCTGACAGAAACAGGGAATCGGACTTCTGCCTTGGAACAGACACAAAATATTTCCTTCCTTTTCCAATAAAGAGAAAGGCCTTAGTAGCACACAATTTTAACATAGGGAACCTGGTGGCTAATGTTCTCTTCAAGGGCAATAAACTCCGACCTTGGCAGGATATTTTAATCAAGTTTCTCATGTTGTGAAGGGCAATTCGGTCTTTCAGCAAAATGCTTTCATTTACAGACTACAAAATCAGTAGCAGCCGGCCAGGGTAATTATACAGACAACTTTAATGAAATATTTTCAGACAACCATTTCTATTCCTGCCAGACACAGCAATCTCTTTGAAAAATGAATACTTTGCAAATTATGCTGGATTTTTTGTTCAAGGGAGAGGATGGTGTTAAACACACAGGCAAAATACAGCTACGTTTGTTCTTCTTAGTGGAAGTCAGGTTGTAGGTAAAGGTAGGACATCCCAGTTTTTTATCATTGTAATAATTTTGAAGATGTGCACATTGACAGTGTATGGATTAGGATGCATATTTCCAGAAATGTCTGGATCATCCCATCCAAATGCAGTGATATTCCTGTGTTCCTGAGAGCCCTGACTGGACTGGCTCCTGAGCTGCCACCTCACAATCACAAGTCCTGCAGATCAGTGATGTCCTGTGATCCAGCAAAGAGTTTTTATTGACTACTGAGGTCAGCAGGAGCTGACATTTCCCAGAGGAGGGATTTTGCAGCTCTGAGTGGCAATGACTCTTCCATTTCAGTTTTCCAGTTGACCTGGGGCTGTCACATGCTGCCCACATGCTGCAGGTGTGTTCTGAATCTTAAACATCTCTACGTAGCCACATTTTCCCTTCTGGGTGCCACCAGACATGTATCAGCCTAAGAAAGGCATTTGCACTCCTAAAAGTCTGAGTTTCTCAGAAATGCAGCAGTTGTACCACTTTCCCTACTTACTAGGGAAATATAAAAAAATGTGAGGGTCATGTTTGGGGTTTTTTTATATTCTGCCAAGAACTGAAATTTTTAACATAAAAACACACACACTTTTTTTAAAAAATTAGCACTTGATAAAAATGTTCTGGTTCTCTAGATTTGTGTTGCTTGTCTCCAGACATTGTTCTCCAATATCTGGGTTTTTTTAACATCATCTTGTGAAGTATTTAGTCACAGTGGGGTTTTTTTATAATTTTTAAAATAATTTTTATAATTAATATTTTTCTGCTTAAAAATAATAATTGACATGATTTAGAGTCTTTGTCTTTTTTAATATACTCTTTGTGTAAAATACTAGATAAGAACATGTCGGAAGGTAAGAAAGAAGACCAGAATGCCTGGAAAAGGTTATTTATGATACTACTATACAGTGTATTTGTTGGAAAAATAGGTTAGGCTTGTACTCATACAATGATTAATCATGATGACTTTTACAAATGTATGTGAATATTCATGAAGATGACAACATGAAGAAGTAATTTGAACTTGTTATTGTTTTTAGTTAGAATTTAATATAGGTTACACACATAGTTACTGTACCGCGTCAGCCATGAGATATCAGCTCTATATCAACAACTAGTGAGTTCACAATGCTGCCTACAGACAAGGCTTTAATTGCTTTCAGCACCACACTATCTAAACAAGAAGAAAATAACTTGAACAATGGAGCTTGGTTGGGCCCTATTTTACTTTAAGAAGAGAAAATTTCATTTTCTTTTCAGTTTGAAACAATCTGACCAATGCTAACTGGCTGAGTGGCAGAACTTGTGCAGTAAGAACTGATTTCATCCTTGTAGGGAAACCAAAATATTCAAACTGGTATCAGGAAAGAGCCATAAGTGATTCCTTAGGGTATCTGAAATGCTTTGTTTCAGTCATGTGCTGATATCCAATAGATCAATATTGTTGGAAGAGACTGCTTAAAAAACCATCAGGGCCAGGATGAATATCTCTATCAAACACATGGAGACCTGGATCAAGTGTTAAACTCAGTGAAGTGTCTCACCTTTTCATAGATTTAACTACTAGAACTGTCTGGCTTTCAAAAAGTATTAACAAGATGGAAGATTAGTTTATAAACTCATTGTCTTTGGTTTTCTTTTTTAAAGCTCAGAAGTAATGTTCTCTCCACTGCCTGAAATTCCAGTAAGAAATCAACTTTGTCAGCTGATTCTTGGATGAAGTTCTGGGATGGTTTTTGTGCCACAAAACACAGCATCATCAGCCTTGGTATTCGTGTGCCAGCATGTCCAAAACTGCATCCAGTTTCTTTTCAAGCACTGGTCTGCTGAGTGCTCCTAAGAGCACAATATTTACATATCCTGACTGCAGTGATATTGACTTAAATATTAAATCTGTGAGCTAAATACTCACTAAGACCAAACACTGCTTTGCCCAAGAAAATTTTCTTTCGAAGGCAGTCAGCTTCTGCGTGAGCAGGTAAAGTCTGATCTTGCTCCTGAGTGGGTGCCTTTACACAACCCAAACTGCAAAAATGTCTGCATCATTCATGGCTGTGCATTGTATCAAACCCTGTATGCAGCTGTGCTGATGTAATTCATCTGAGGGGCTTCTCTTGTTAGTTTATTTCCATCAAGTTTTAACAGTCTCCAGCAGTATTCCTTGAATCAGCAGGATTCATTATTCAACATCAGAGATAGCAGTTGCTTTGCCTTGCGTCATTTATTTAATATTCCATGAGCAGTCCAGTTTCTCTTTCTCATGCTTATACAAGCAGGGAAAACAAAGGCATGGCTTGTATTATCAGGCAAGAAGAATTTGGCCCATGGTAAATATCAGGGTTGGATATTAATCCCATCCTTATTTTAAACCTGAATAAGCCGCTGCCTTCAAAGGAATTAGTCCTAGATCACACCACTGTCAGTGCAAAATGAATCCTGAACTATATGTCTCCTCTGCTAGCAAAGTGTCAGGAGGAGCCTAATCCTTCATTATTTGTCTCTGGTATATTCTGTCAGCCAAGGACTGAATCAACTCTTTCCCACAGCACTCTCTGTACTTTTGATGTCAGTTTGACTTCTTCTAGCTCACCACACTGGAGCGTTCACCATGACTAATAACAGAACAACACCCACAGGTTTCACAAAGGAAAATGTTTGTCCTCGCCTAACTCTCTGAGATAAAGTTTTAATCCAGCTGGTCTGGAATGTTGTAACCTCTCATGGTGTTTGTCTGGTACATTTCCATTTGCTCCCGTGTCCTTTCCCTATATTCTGTCCAGGATATCCCCTAAATGATAGTTTAAAAAACTCGAGAAAAACCAGACTTCAAAGAAAATATTAAGTGATATTAGATATCAATAAAATTCCTGTTTAACCTTGAGTGACTCATGCCCTCTGCTATGCCTAAGATGTGTTCAGTTCAACCCTGGAGGACAAAGTCATCCTCAACGTTTCCTTGCAAGCTCATCCATATCTTCATGGGCTCTCCATTTCCTGAAGTCTCCCAAGGTCTTATCAGCACTGGTTCTCAGCGTAGTTAAGGATGCCTGAAATTCTNGATCATTACATTTTGGTATTACTTTCTTTTTTTTCCATTGTAATATCAAAAGGGAAAAATGTTTTGCAGAATCTTCCTTCTTTTTTTGTCCTATGGCCATAGCTTGATAATTCAGAGGAAAATACATGCGACCTGGCCTAACATAGCTGGGAAGAATAATGAAAAGCTTCTCTTCTGCAGTCTGTTGTTAGAGCTCTGTAGAATGTGCTGAGGCACAGTCACCTGCACACAAATCATGACAATTGCCAATTCCAGTGGTGAGAGACATGGACTATATACTGCAGGTAATTTCTGGGACATCAATACAATTGATCAGATGAAAAAAGCAATGAGGTATGTCAGAAGAGATGAACAGCTGTCGGCCCTACAAACATAATTATTGCTCACTCCGTTTTGACATCTTACTTTGGATAAGAGCCGTTATCCAGAGAAGTAAAAACAGCTGTGCAGTACAACACCCCAAAACCACTTAGCAGAAATGCACACTACATAATTATGTTTTCCTTAAAATGTAGTTAAACTCTTTCCAATGCTGTAAAACAGCTATGATTTTTTTTTCTTCTCCTACCATTACTCCTAATCAGTTGCATAATCTAATAAGGGAACTACTAGGATTTCTTCTGCTCTGGCTGTCTGACACTGACTTAGGTAAAAAAACCTATAATAATTTGAAGAAAATTTCCAAAAGTGACTTTCACTTTAGGCACCCTAGTTCTAGGTTGTCCAGTCTCATCCTAAACTCAGTGATGCTCTCAGGCTTTTCCAGATGAGGTGTCAGCTGGAATTTCTTGTCAGTGAGACGATGTTTAATGCTTGATCCTCAAATACTGGTACATATCTACTGAGAGACAGTTATTTACAATTCAAATATCCATGCACGCAATGCAAAGGGAAAATTTAATATTTTGTGAGGGTTGCTTCAAAAACACCCCAGGCATTATTTTTAATTCTCAATATCCAGGAAGCCGTGGGTGTACCTCCCCATTTCAGATTAATCTCTTGTAAATCTTTGTTTAGATGCTGTAACTTTCAATCTGAGTAATTTATTTCGCAAGTGGCTTTAAATGGAATGTGGCTCCTTTGAACATAATTACTTTGATATTTGTTTTTAACAGTAAATATACAGCTTGTAAGGGAGGTCAGCTGCTTCACAGAACCATAGAATATCCTGAGTTGGAAGGGACCCGAAAAGACCACTGAAGTGCAGCTCCTTGCCCTGCACAGGACAACTCCAACAATCACACCGTGTACCTGAGATCATTGTCCAAATTCTCATTGAGCTCTGTCAGGCTTGGTGCTGTGACCATTTCCCTGGGGAACCTGCTTCAGTGCCTAACCACCCGCTGGGTGAAGAATCTTTTCCTAATATCCCACCTAAACCTCCCCTGACACAACTTTATGCCATTCCCTTGAGTGCTGTCACTGGTCAGGAGAGTGAAGAGATCAGTGCCTGACACTCCACTTCCNCTTTCTCATGCTTATACAAGCAGGGAAAACAAAGGCATGGCTTGTATTATCAGGCAAGAAGAATTTGGCCCATGGTAAATATCAGGGTTGGATATTAATCCCATCCTTGTTTTAAACCTGAATAAGCCGCTGCCTTCAAAGGAATTAGTCCTAGATCACACCACTGTCAGTGCAAAATGAATCCTGAACTATATGTCTCCTCTGCTAGCAAAGTGTCAGGAGGAGCCTAATCCTTCATTATTTGTCTCTGGTATATTCTGTCAGCCAAGGACTGAATCAACTCTTTCCCACAGCACTCTCTGTACTTTTGATGTCAGTTTGACTTCTTCTAGCTCACCACACTGGAGCGTTCACCATGACTAATAACAGAACAACACCCACAGGTTTCACAAAGGAAAATGTTTGTCCTCGCCTAACTCTCTGAGATAAAGTTTTAATCCAGCTGGTCTGGAATGTTGTAACCTCTCATGGTGTTTGTCTGGTACATTTCCATTTGCTCCCGTGTCCTTTCCCTATATTCTGTCCAGGATATCCCCTAAATGATAGTTTAAAAAACTCGAGAAAAAACAGACTTCAAAGAAAATATTAAGTGATATTAGATATCAATAAAATTCCTGTTTAACCTTGAGTGACTCATGCCCTCTGCTATGCCTAAGATGTGTTCAGTTCAACCCTGGAGGACAAAGTCATCCTCAACGTTTCCTTGCAAGCTCATCCATATCTTCATGGGCTCTCCATTTCCTGAAGTCTCCCAAGGTCTTATCAGCACTGGTTCTCAGTGTAGTTAAGGATGCCTGAAATTCTGTGTACACTGAAGTCAGACTACAACTACTTCCTTAATTATCCCCAAGATTTCTCCAAAGTAAGAGTAGATCTCATGTTGACAGCCCAACAGGGACAGCTAAGAAAAGAGGTGTTTGGGGGGTTTTCTTGATTGTTTTGGAGTTTTTCAAGGGTTTGCTAGAAAAGAACTCTAAAAATTGAATTGTTGACTTCTGTCTTTTCCTGTTTTTCAGAGATCATCACAGTCAGCAACAAAAGCAGATACTGAGGGGAAAAAACAAAGACACAAATATCAATTGCTTTTAATGGCGTTTTCTGGTCACTTTTCAAAAAATAATTTTAAATGGAAGTGGAGTATCCATAATGGGAAATTTGGAGAGGGAATATTATTTCTGGGCTAACAATACCTAAAGCCTGATCTGGAGACTCTAAGTTTATTCTTGTTGTCTCACACATCAATCAGCTGTAAACTCAATGGGCAAATTCCATCACCAGTGGCACCCGTGCAAAATGGCAGCCACTTACACATGTAACTGTGGGGAAAAGGTAGCCTTGAGACCAGCCTGCTGTAAAAAATGCTAATAGTAGTGTAGAGAGCCTTGTTTCCAACACTGGTTTGGCT
>VZRS01014612.1:5060-32192 GCA_013398055.1 Ifrita kowaldi | reverse complement strand
ATAATTATGTTTTCCTTAAAATGTAGTTAAACTCTTTCCAATGCTGTAAAACAGCTATGATTTTTTTTTCTTCTCCTACCATTACTCCTAATCAGTTGCATAATCTAATAAGGGAACTACTAGGATTTCTTCTGCTCTGGCTGTCTGACACTGACTTAGGTAAAAAAACCTATAATAATTTGAAGAAAATTTCCAAAAGTGACTTTCACTTTAGGCACCCTAGTTCTAGGTTGTCCAGTCTCATCCTAAACTCAGTGATGCTCTCAGGCTTTTCCAGATGAGGTGTCAGCTGGAATTTCTTGTCAGTGAGACGATGTTTAATGCTTGATCCTCAAATACTGGTACATATCTACTGAGAGACAGTTATTTACAATTCAAATATCCATGCACGCAATGCAAAGCGAAAATTTAATATTTTGTGAGGGTTGCTTCAAAAACACCCCAGGCATTATTTTTAATTCTCAATATCCAGGAAGCCATGGGTGTACCTCCCCATTTCAGATTAATCTCTTGTAAATCTTTGTTTAGATGCTGTAACTTTCAATCTGAGTAATTTATTTCGCAAGTGGCTTTAAATGGAATGTGGCTCCTTTGAACATAATTACTTTGATATTTGTTTTTAACAGTAAATATACAGCTTGTAAGGGAGGTCAGCTGCTTCACAGAACCATAGAATATCCTGAGTTGGAAGGGACCCGAAAAGACCACTGAAGTGCAGCTCCTTGCCCTGCACAGGACAACTCCAACAATCACACCGTGTACCTGAGATCATTGTCCAAATTCTCATTGAGCTCTGTCAGGCTTGGTGCTGTGACCATTTCCCTGGGGAACCTGCTTCAGTGCCTAACCACCCGCTGGGTGAAGAATCTTTTCCTAATATCCCACCTAAACCTCCCCTGACACAACTTTATGCCATTCCCTTGAGTGCTGTCACTGGTCAGGAGAGTGAAGAGATCAGTGCCTGACACTCCACTTCCCCTCATGAGGAAACTGCAGACTGTGATGAGGTCTCCGCTCAGTCTCCTCAAGTAACTTCAGCTGTTCCTCATGCGTGTTCCTCTCTAGGTCCTTCACCATTTTCACAGCCTCCCTTTGAATAGCCTCCCTTTTCTAATAGCTTCATAATTTTTGATATTTCTGGTGCCCAAAACAGCAGACAAGACTCAAGGTAAGGCCACCCCAGCTCAGAGAAGAGTGGGAAAATCCCCTCCCTTGCCTGGCTGGTGATGCTGTGCCTGATACCCCTCAGGACATGTTTGGCCCTCCTGGCTGCCAGGGCGCTGCTGACTCTTGTTCAACTTGCCATCGACCAGGACCCCCAGGTCCTTTTCCATGGCCCTGTCCCAGGTGCAGAATCCAGTACTTGTTTTTGTTAAACTTCATACAGTTGATGATTGCCCAGCTCTTTAGTATGTCCAGGTCAATCTGCAGGGTCTCTCTTCTTTCGAGGGATCCACAGCTCCTCCCAATTTATTGTCATCAGCAACAGGAAAGTATAAAGAAAACTTCAAAGTCAGACAGAGCTTCATGAGTCTGAAATATGGAAGTGCAGAAAGAGGAACAGCTGCTTTGCACTCCCTTCTGAGCAATGAACTGGGAAATACTATCTCTTTGTTTCCTAGTTTTCCCTGACTGCCACAGGCTGTTTCCAGTGCTCTCTATTGCACAGGCAATTGTGCTGTGCCTTGGTTTTTGCTGGTTGTTTTGTGTGTTGTTGCAGGATCTACTCCTGGTTAGACAGCAATTTAGAGTAATTTAAAGTATTTCTGTAGTACATGTGCTGTGGTTTCAAGGTTACATATATTTGGAGAACAAAAGAGATTCCTGTCTGAGCCTTTTATGTTAACTTTCAAACACACCAAAGGAAGTGATGTTTTTGACAATGAAATAATAACATCTGGAAGGTCTGGCTTTAGATTTCTCCTTGTAATTACCCTGCAATACAGCTGTATCAGAGTAGAGGGAGAAGGTACTTAACCAGCACACAGAAAACACCGAATGGAGAAGGTTATTCATGTCAAAAAGATAAGACTGTTTTTTCTAAATGGGAACATTTCAGATATCTGGAGGTGATGGCATCCTGTATACAAAATGATGACAAAAGGGCGCTGTGCTGCTCACTGAACTGCAGATGTGATCACCAGATTTCATTGCATAGTTCAGGATCGGTTCCTAGGTGAGGGTCAGAGAGTTCAGCCAAATACCTTATAGCCATGGAAAACAGTTACTAAAAAGTGAAGGTCATTTTCCCATCCCTGTTCATTCCCCTGTATGCATGGGCTATGACCCTGCCACTGACATTTCCCTGTCATGTCTAGTCACTTTAATATTTATAAAAAGAAAAGCACCAAAGAAAGATTATCCAAAGTCCCAGAACAGATTTTTTTTATTATTATTAGAATTATTCCTGAACTCTAAATTTTAGACAAACTCAAGGGGAGTCAGAGGAGATGTGCTGAAACTTTGGGGCTGCTCAATGGCACTAGCAGGGTTATGTATTTGCTTGACTGCCTCTGTCCACCCCTCAGTTATGTCAGTCCTTATGTGTCCTTATGTGTCTGATATAATATATTATATGATTGATATGATTTTCTTGAAAGATCTCTTATACCACACCACGATGCAAAAGTTTTGTCATAGATGGCAGCTGGCTTACCAAATTTGTGTGGCTTGAACTATCTATAAGCAACTTAATCAGACATTCACTTTTCTGCATTTCTAATGGATTTTATTGAGAGGAAGAACAAAAAAGGATATAGCTATTTTTTCTAATAGCAAATTAGACTCTTGTTCTGAATATTAAAGATACATATTTTCAAATTCTGTCTTGAACTGGAACAAATGATTTTATGCAAACTTGTCGTTGTTCAGAGGGAAAATGGTTTTTGTTTTCTAAATCACTAACGGGACAAGAGCAAAATTCATGTTATGTTATTCTGCAACAGGATGGAGAAAACTATGTCTGAAACCAGTTGTTTTCACTGAAGGTAATCTAATAATTTCTTGTGGTACACCCTATGTTTTGATAGGGCCAACCTGCTTGCAGGCTGCACATTTCATGCACCTTAAAGACCAGACTGTTCCTAAGCACACAGTCATCTTCATGACGGCTCTGGAAGTAGCAAGACCAGGCTTCTCAAAAGGTCTCAGCTCTCCTAGAGGCATAAACAAGATCCGAGTTTTTGAAGAATCAGACAATATTCCCATGGGAGCTGTGCACAGCTGAACCACAAAATTCAGTTCTAAACATAAAATCGGAGGGTGACACTGGTACAAATGGCTTCTTTCACATGTAGCAAATCAATGGTGGGTGGGGTAAAGCTGTTCTTAGCCATCATAGTCTGTGCTTGCCTAACTTTACCACAAATAAACATTATGCTATTCTCCATCCCTGCCTTCTTAGGGATGTGATATATTTCTGTCTTTCAGTAAAGTACGTGTACGTAGATCAGATAAAAGAGTAGCACTCACTCCAGCTGTGAGTAGGAGTTAAAGAGCTGTTGTACTTATGCATTGGGAAATAGAGAGGACCAGAGACAGGTGAGCTTTCTGGAAAGTCATGGCAGCAGTTTGGGCATCTTTGTGGGCCAGACTGGTTTCCAACAAAAGTTAGTGAAGAAGCACCCACAAGCTCAAACAAACAAAACTCCCTCTTATCATGGCTGGGGGAATTTAGCAGTTAGACCCAGGAGAAGTCAGAATGAGTGAACCTGGGGAATGAAACACTCTTTACAAGGTGATTTAACAATAAGGCTGCAATGATTTCAGTTTAATGAGTTGGCAGCAGTGCCAGCTATGAATGTTCACATGCTTCCTCTTCCTGTGGAGGCTGTGCTGTGAACTTAATCACACGACTGCTCTAGATACGAAAATCACTGCCAAAGCCAAATGTTTGTTTTTTAAGTTGGCTAAGTTCCCTGATATAGTTCACAGTATGGCCCCACAAATAATTGATCTGGCACGACAAAGGGGAAGCTGCACTGAGGGATCAAGGTGGGCATGAGGCAGTACAGAGAAACAGGTACTTACTAGTTTCTCTGCCAAGAGCTTTGATTCATAAAATCATACTCTCAGTTGGAGATAGAGGTTTGCTGCAGCCCAGCAGTGAGAGAGCAGTAGAGTCTGTGCTGCCAGATGTTCCTATTTTAGAGAAAGTAGAGCATTTTGGTCTTCTCATGCAACTCTCAGTTCGTTCCTGGTGATCACAAACATTTTATTTTTCCTCTAATAACCCAAGCAAGACAGTGATCAAGAAGGGAGAGACCATTTTCTGAGACATTTTAATTACAAAAAACAACTTTGTGGTGAACTTGTGTTTTTAGTTAAACAGCTAATGAAGAATCAAAATGCTTCTCCAAACTTAATTATCCAATAATAATTACCAGAGCAACACGTTCCTTATGTGGTAAATGCTGAAAACACTCTTTAAGAAGTGCAAGTTTACTTTCCCAGTTTTTTCAAAACAGACAAGAAATATTCTAATCTGTTGCTAAAGCCCTGAGAATGTCTAGCTGGATATTACATTGAAAACCATTTCTTTACTTCTCACATGTGTTTTGGTGACATCGGCCCCAACGCTGCTCTGTTTCTATGCAGCAGAACAAAATTGCCTGCTGAAGAGGTTAATAATAGGTTTGTTTCTGCTAAACATTCTTGACTGTTTTTCTGCATTTGAGTTAGTAACACACAAGTTCATTGTCCTTCTGGACTTCAGAATAATTTCTAGGCTTTATCAGCTTTCTCTCTTCTGCCTCCACTCTGCTTTCCACGTGAATATATGCTGTTGTTGTCTCAACTTCAGGATGAAGATAGCCTGTATCAGTCACAATTTTTTAGGGCCATCTATCAATCTGCATATTTCCAACCCATTTGGTTTGTTGAATGCTCATAAATATTCACTTTTCATTGGGTTATGTGTTCTTTGGAAGTGCTGAACTCAGTCAATCACTGTACACTCCATAAACATCTGTTAATGGCTGGCCCTATGGCTCTAAATTCCCTGATGGACAACTGCATATTTCAAAAAGGAAAATTGGTATAAAACTAAAACACAGCTCAGTTATGATTTTTGAAGTTTTGAAACTTCTGGCATTTGCTAAACCTTCTTTAACTTGCTTTCAGTTGTTCATAAACTTACAGGATTCTGTGTAAACTCCTAATGAAGACCAACTCAACTAGGTGCTCTTAACAGCTAAATTGTTGCTATGCTTAGCCCAGTATCTCACTTGTACCATTCTGAATTCCTTGTTTCTGAACTAGATTCAACTCTGCCTTGAAAACTGTCTGTGGCTGATTACCTACCACTTCACAACAGACTTGAGAGTTACTTTACCATCTTTTCAATGAATTCTCCTTTTCCTGCTCTCTTGCATTACTATACTGTACGTGCTTTGATTATAACTTCTTCTTGATGAGCTGTGCCCTGTGCCTTTGAATTGTTTCTTTGAAATCTGGTGGTTCCCAAATCAACTCAAAATGTTTTCTTGGTTTCAGCTCTCTTGGAAAAGCCCTTTTAATATGAGTGGCAGATAAAAATGAAATTATTTCAATCAATGTGTTCTGTCAAATTTAGACTAAACTTACTTGTCTGACTTGCATCCTCTCCTTTCACACCCTTTTGTTTTTGCTAGTTTTCATACTGATTTTGCAAAGGGTTCTGAGGTGCATGTATGGAGGACACTTTATAAATGACAATTTATTTGACAAGTGATTTCTATGTGAACTAAATTCTTAATCACCTGCTACAAGAAATGAAGAGCAGAGTTTTGGAGTACGAGTTGTAATGGCTGCTTCTTCCTGGGCCCCTCACTTCAAAAAGGACATTGAGGCACTAGAGCACGTCCAAAGGAGAACGGTGAAACAGGTGAAGGGTCTGGGAAACATGGTCTGTGAGGGGCGGCTGAGAGAACAGGGGTGGTTTTGTCTGGAGAAGAGGAGACTCAGGGGTACCTCACTGATTTCTACAACTACCTGAGGGGAGGTTTTAGTGAGGTGGGTGCCAGTCTCTTCTGCCACGTCTCAAGTGAAAGGACAAAAGGAAATGGCCTTAAATTGTGCCAGGATTAGATATTAGAAACAAAATTATCTTTGAGAGAGTAGTCAGGCATGGGAATAAGTTGACCGGGGAGGTGGTGGAGTCTGGAAGTGTTCAAGAGGCATCTGGATGTGGCACCTGGGGATATCATTTAGGGCTGATTGTGCTGCTGCTGCTGGGTTGATGCTTGGACTAGATTATCTTGAAGGTCTCTTCCAACCTTGATGACTCCATGATTCTGGGATTCTACTACCTCAGTGATCTTGTCAAGTAACTTGCTTTAGCTCTGTTCATCCTATTATGTGATTACATGTAACTGCAGGTTCAGCAGGGACAGTGATGTTCCTGTTACAAATATTCCCAAGCAGTATGGTGAAGGGTACCTTCTTTGCATTTTTTAAATATTCAAGAAGCAGACCTCCTCAGAGCCCTGTTTAACATCAAAATATATCACTCATGGCTTTTTAAGATCATTTACTGTATCTACTACTATTTGTTATTTAAGTGCTGTGCAAGGTACAAATAGCCTTATAAATGTGAAAATATTTTCTTTTTTCACACTATGCCTCAGCTTCCCTACTGTGTGAACACTGATTTTTTTCAGGTCAGTCAGAAAGATGTACAGAAACTGTACTGTCAGTCAGAAACTCTGTACAACTTCCAAAACAGAGTTCTGATAGGTTGTAGGAAATCCTCTGAGACTTCTGGAATTGGACCCAATAAGCTCTAGGAAAAAGGAGCAGCAATGAGAGACTTAAGTCTTATATGTCTTGTTTATTCTTTTATTAACAAGAGCCCCAGATTAGTATGCTTTGCAAGTCATATTGCTTTACTCTTTGGAATGGTTTCAATCAGACTACCAGGTGTAAGAAAAGCTGATTCTGCCTCTGCATAAGCTGTTGTTTTACCTGTAACATGTTTTCCATTATTCCCTCTGTCCAAATCAAATTATGTACTCATGACATCTAATTGAAGAACAAATTCTAGTGCATTAGCTCTAAGGAGATCTGCTGAAGTGAGTGGAACAAGTCCTGAACATTAAGAGAGATGGGTGACTGAACTGGGCTTTTCTTTTTTTCACTCTGTACTCTATCTTTCCTACTATGTGTGAACACACAGTCCAGGTCAAAGTTAAAGTCAGTCAAAAAGGCATGAAAAGTTGACTCCTCCAACCTCCCACAGCTGATTTCAGTTGTCCTGCTGAACAATGCAGTTCTGAGCTAGTCTCAATCTCGTGTCAGCTCATCATACACCTCTTAGTAGCCTGCACCAGAAAGGAGTTATCTCACAGATAAATTACTGCCTTCTCTGATTTATCTTGGAGCAAAGGCAGAGAGTGTCTGGGGGAAGCTCGCTGGTCCAGGGCAGCATGTCTCCAGTAAAACAGGGTATGGTAGATAACAGGAAAAAAGCAGTAAGTGCAAAAGGAGAATAGTGATACATGCAGAGTGACTAAAGAGCCTCAAATTCCTCTCTTTTAAAAAGTAAAAGTAAGGGGTTATGTTTTAAGTCAGTATAATCAGAAATAGCGACATGTAGATGAATTGGAAATGATTAGTCACCGTTTATAAACATGATGCTGCACTCGAAGAAATGATAAAGCTGTGAATTAGAGCAAACAAAAGGAAACACTTTTATCACAAAGGGCCTAATTAAATTGTAAAAAATCTTTATTATTGAGTGACATAGGAGCTAAATGTACTTTTAACTTGAGAAAGGCATCAGGAAAAGTTGTGCAGGTGCATTGAGTATACCACCTCCAGCTCAGAGGATCCTGGAAGCCAGGGAGATGTAAGGATCACGCTAATCATGTCCTACTTCTCACAAGCCATGTCTAGATGTCTACTGCTGGGAAAGGTTAAACAAAATTTCATCTGGAGCCAGGATATGCATTATTATTTAATCATGGCATATCAACTGCAAATTAATTCCCTGTACTATAGTAGAACAATACTCCAGATTCAGAAATACGGGAATATATAAAGCTGAAATTTCTGCCGGATGCTTTTGGCCTGATATCAGATCTCACTTTCAAACCCTCACAACTATGGGGAGCGAGACCAGCAGATCAGAGTCAAAACATCTCAATGAGATTAAGGTGTCTTCTATTAGGACAAACAACATTGGATTTTAGGAAGACTGATTATTAGATAATAGTAAGAAAATACAATGTCTAGCCTGCGATGTTCTGCAACCACAGATTGCAGGAGTGTTCAGTACTGGTTTGACAAAACATCACTGAATGCTCACTGTACTTTGGTACACATTAACTACTGTTTTATCCTTCTACTCCTCCCTGAGCACCCTCTGTTTTCCACTGCCAGAGAGAGTATGCTGAATGATGAACACTTGATCTTGTTTGGTGTGGCTGTTCTGGTGTTATGATCCTGTAGGTATCACCCACACCTATCAGGGTCTTTGAAATATCAATCAATAACAAGGATATGATATTGAATAAAGGTACTGAGGCTGCAGAACTTTGTACTGTCTCTGGTGCAGTCAAACACTGCCAGTTTCTTACTCACTTTCCCAAACAATCCTCATTTCAATGGTGTTGATGTGCCCTGCCTTACAAACATGCAGAGCACAAAAAGAGGTCAATGACAGACAAATAAGCAACTGAAATTTACACTCTCCAGGGATCCACTCCCATTTGGCTCTCTTGAGTTCATATGGAAAAGGAAGAAGCTGTGACGCAGTTTCTACAAGGAAAACCAGTTCAGCTCTTATGTAGATTTCAGCAAAGAAAAGGTCTGTGTACACAGGCACTGGTTGTGCAAGAATTTGGTTATCCTTTCATCTTCCCCTGTTGAATGGTTCAGAATTCAGATTGTGCAAATTTGTGCTTTGGCATCAACTGAAAATAAATGTATTTAATTTTGTCAACAATAATACAATAACTATTATCACTGATATTAGTTCTTAGCTAACTGACATTGTTTTCCTTAATATGGCTTGCTTCCCAAACTAAAGCCATGGAACAGATCACAAAGTTGCTCTTGCAGAAGAGGCAGTACAAAAACAATTTGTTAATTATGTTTGTAATCATTCCTGGCTAGAGCTCTGTGAGTCAGTTTTTGGAAATACAATTTGTGGTTCAACCAGAGTTTAATGCCCCCAAATACTGCATATCTCATCCTCAAGGCAGAGAAAATTTACAAATTTGATGTCTCTACTTAAGATCCAAGACTTCCTTTCATGCAAACTTTCATAACTGCTATTTTTGCAGCCTAAAAAGCTGTTGTTGTCTCTCTTTCTTTTTTTAAACAGATATTTTTGCTTCTCCTGTCTAATCAAATCCTATTTGTTGTTCATTGCAGATAGCAGCTCAGGCAGTGTTATTTATGTGTATGAACACTGCAGGAATCTTCATTAGCTACCTATCAGACAGGGCACAACGTCAAGCCTTCCTGGAGACTAGAAGATGCGTGGAAGCCAGACTGAGACTAGAGACAGAAAACCAGCGACAGGTATGGTCACCAGGAAAAACATCCCTATTTTTGTATTAACTGGTATTGATAATTGGACAAGACCAGGCTTTTCTAGCCTTGACTCCAGTGTGGTACCACTTGATTTGTGGAGGAAAAGTGGGTTTTATGCTGTTACTGTGCTGGTATGTATTGAGTTGATATGGCATCTAAAAGATTCCCCCTGGGAAACAGGATGAATAGAGTGGTTGTACATCATCCTTTCCCACAGAAGAGGCCATCAAATGAAACAGCAACTGGCAGGTGTTTAAAAATGGTTCTTTACACAAGAGGGGTTAAGCTGGGGAACTTCATGTGTCAGAGTGCTGTAGATATTAAAACTTGTATTAGTCAAGTGAAAGATACTCCAGAACCATCTGAACACAGCCCTGTGCCATGTGCTCTGGGATGGCTCTGCCTGAGCAGGGAGGCTGGACCAGATGACCCACTGTGGTCCCTTCCAGCCTGCATGATTCTGTGAGTCTGTGAAAACTAAGCAAGTTAATGGAAGTGAACTCTGTCTAGACAGAGAAAATACTAAAGCATCACTTCAGGCTCATGGATGGATTTTTTTTCATCTGGGAGGCCACTGCAGCAAAACATCACTGTTCTGTTTCTCTGTTCTTAAACTCTTCTTGAAAAATCAGCTTTTGGCCACTCTGTACATTAGCACACTGGGTCAGGGGAACTTTTCATCTGAACAGGTATAGTTGATCCTAGATAATCATCTTTTCCAATCCAAAATAAGAAGTATCGAATAAAAAGAAATTTGCTGCTTATTATTTTGCACCAAGGGAGCAGCATCTGTATCATATATGTTACATTGTTGTATCATTCTCAGATGAATTTAGCCTGCATAAATATGTACATTACTTCTCAAATTTATTTGATTTGTCCCCTGCAAGTCATGCACTTATGCAGAGCTCTAGGAAGATGTCCTATTCTAGACTTCAGTGACTAATGACTCAGTACGCATGACTGTGCTGAGTAATGTCAGGTATCTCTGCCAGAACACCCCTGCAGCCATTGCTGACTGAAAAGACTTTGAGGGATATTATCTAGGATGCTTTGTTCTCTTTTTAACTGCAGGGTCATATTTTCATGCCTTTTGGGGATTTTGGGGTGTTTGTTTTTTTTTCCTTTTTCTTCTTGTCTAATCTTTCATAAAGTATTATTTTGTAAGCTTTACTTTGACCATAGTTTTCTGGAGTTCATTGTAAAAAGCTTTATAAAACACTAACAAAAGATTCCCTTGTTCCATATTATTAGGAGGTTTTCCCATTAGAATTATTTTATCCTCTCATGTAAAATGAAGTTTGTACAAAGACAAAAGCTTTGAGAAATTCAGTTTTGCTGAATTTGTATTTTCTATTAGGAAAACAAAACCAGATTTTTTCCATTTGGGGGAGCAGTTTTTTTGTTTGTTTGTTTTTCGGGTTTTTTTTTTTAGTTTGTTGTTGTTGTTGTTGTTTTGGTTTTTTTTCTGTTTTTTTTTTTGAGAGGGGGAAGTAGTGGTTGGATCTGAAATATTTGTTTTTATTAAGTCAGGTTGAACTGTACATTTTGTCTTGGCCCAGTGCCTTGCAAGTCTTCAGGGCTGTGCTGTTCCCTGAGGGCAGAACTTCCTGGAGTGTTACCTCACTGCAGCTGAGATTCACCTATAACCAAACAAAGCAGTGTGTCACAGGCATCATATGACTGAAAATGCATAAGGGAATATGTCCTTGGGCCAAGGAAAATGCCCACAGGAGAAAAATACAGACAACAGGACACCAAATAAAAGATCTCTTCTAAAACTTAATTTAATAATAAACTAACTCAGAATTTTGGAACAAAACATTTTGAAATATCTCTGATTAACTTTCTTGGAACTTTGAAATTGTGTTATTATGTACACCTACATATATAAATATGTTTAATAAACTTTTCAGCTTTTCATTTGTATTTGGAACAACAACATTAAAAAAATATTCTAATATTGGAACATCTTGAGGAATGGAGAACTTCTTTCCCTCAGCATTCTACTTTTTTCCCTTGCTTCTGAAGTAGCATCTAATTTAAGCAATTTTTAAACATATCTGCTTTAAGAAGACTGACAAGGTCACATTTCAGGCGACCACTTTTTTTAGCATTTAATCAGCACATAGGCAGTAATTCAGTGACTGCTAGCCTTTTTCTAGCTTGAAAACAAATATTTCATGACACGTAGAATCCGTAGTTCATATGAATGTGAAAAATCTTACTACCTGTTAAAGCATATCACATTTTAAAAAGTAAGGATTAAACCTTGATAAAGTTTTACTAAATTAATTTTATGACTTTCTACAAAATAGCTCTAATATAGGAAGGGGAGAAAAAAGGTTGAAAACGAGTATGCAGGACAATAGATGAAATGCAGCTTCTGAAAATTCTAAAAATATGGTCGAGGAACTAAAAATGTGCAGAGAAAATAAAGTTATAATTATTTGTGTAATTCTTCCAGACAATAATTTCAGGAATTCCAAATTTTTTTCCACTTCAATTTACTTCCACTTCCGATAAACTGTCTAAACTAGAGGTTTCTTATGGCAGGGTCAAGTTTCTTGTTGCTTTCAGTGGTGGTACTGCTACTTTTTATAGTAGTGGATTACTTAATTTAAATCTCTTCAGGCTCCTTTCATCTCCACACATCTTATGCTTCTTAAACTGAAAGTAATAGAAAATTAAAGTGTATTGACATGTCATATGTATGGCACATCATATGAAATGTGACTGCTTCCCAGAAAGGTCCTGTAAGGTCTGGTTTTGCCTTTAATTTGTTTAAATCAGAAGACCAGTAAAATTAAAGTAAGAACATGAGTTTTAACTCATGAGTTGTAACTCATGGAACAACACGAGTTTTAACCTACAACAAGGAGTGGTATGCTTGTCCATAAGCAATTGCAGAATGAGGCTCCAATTTTATATAATCATGGAAGTTATATAAATGCTTCAGATATACTTCTATTCATTACTGTGTATTGTTAAAAATAAGAAATCAAGTTTCTGCTCTCTCAAAATGATCCTCCCAATTTCTTAATATCCCTTAGATTTATAATCTCTAATCTTCTGTCATTCTAATAATGATAAATGCTGCTGCTATCATTATGCAGTATTGTGAAATGCCTTAAAGAGTAAGTTGTGGAAAGTCACACAATTGTGAGCCAAACATTTTATAATCTGTGTTTTAGAGACAAGCAAGAGGTACCATTAGAAATGTGGAGCTGTACAAGGAAACAGTGATATTGCTAAGGAAGGATCTCTCGTTTTCAGAGGTTTTTAAGGACCCTTTAATGAGTATTTGTGGATTTTCTGAAATACAAATATAAACTTTCTATTATGTCAGCTTCTGCTGTAATGATAAACAAGAGATTTTTCTGTATTTCCAGATGCATTTCATATATATGACCTGATTTTTTTTTCAGTGAAAGCAGTTTCATTTATTCACTTGCCACCATTGCATAAAGAGCAATGAAAACAGGAGGTGAAACCACCAAAATCCCACTAGGGATGAAAAAACTTTTTTGTTGTTCTTCTGTTATGAATTAGATGTGGGGGTTTAAATAAGTTCCTGCCTTTTGCCCAGGCCTCCGGCAGCAGGCAGTAGCTTTGTTGAGGTGGCCACCACCCCAAAACCCACTCTTGTTTGCAAGTTCTTTAACAATGGCTGATTTGGTCTATTATAGAATGAATTATTTATTTAATAGACACAAAACTACCAGACGTAAGACTTAAAACAGACTACTACTACACAGGAATAAGACAAAAAGAGGACAACTAGTATTACACACGGGGCTAAAGGTACCATCAATTTTACAGCTAGCAAACAAATAACTTAGGATCCAATATTTCTTGCCATCCAATTCATGATGGAGCACACATCAAAATTCTTTCCCTCAATTCCCAGGAAAGTAACCACGGAAGCTGCATCCAAACTCCGGAAAGAAGTCTCGCATGCTTCTCAGGGTGCATGCAGGAGACTTCTGCCTCCGTGATAATTTGTAGTACTTTCATAGTGTAAAGCAGGCCTTTTGATCATCTGTGTTTGTTTTATCTCTTCCCACATCTGTTCTCCCCACCAAGATGCTGATTCTTGGTTGGGCTTGCAGACCCTTTGGCACCAGGAGATGATACCTGCTGGGCCTTTGGCCTGCCTGGGTTCTCCCTCCTATTTGCACTGGCCACCTGTGGTGGGGAGACAGGGGATATGCCCTGCCACATCTTCATGTTACTCTGACCTGAAATTTGGGCAGTTAGATGTCATAATGTGTTTTCCAGATGTCATTATTTTCCAGCAGTGTCTCCCTTTTGTGGGTTTTCAGGGTTCAAGAATTCCTTGCACTATTTCATTTTGGCTGTGAAGTTTTCCAGTTTGACACTCAAAGTCATTTGGCCATTCAGAAATGTCTGGGCCTGTGATGTCTGTAAACCTGAATTAGCTCCATAGGCTCATTTTCCACAGAAAACATCTTCAGGTGCAAGTTCAGCCTTTACACCAATTGCAATTCTTTCAGTTACTGCACAGGAAGGAAGAGAAAGAAGTGCAGACCTGGATGATGCAAAAGACTTTACAGAGCCTGGCTGGTCCAGGGTAACCTGACTCCAGTTTTGAAGTGACTCAGTTTCCAGTGTCTGTTTCCAGAAGTCTATATATAATAAAGCTCCTACATCATTTTTCATTCTGCCTCCCTCATCCCCATTTACTCTCAACAAGACTTGCAGAAAAAAATTCAGAAGTATTTCAGAAAGTCAGGACTTTCAGTCGTATTTTCAGATCAGCAAGGATCTGATTTTTTTCTATTGTTATCCTTTTGATTTTAAGCACCTGGGGTAGTTCAAAGTACATATTAGCATTTTCAATTACAATGAATTTCCTAATTCTAATTACTCTATTATGAAAATGAACAGTAGTGGGGCTACAAAGGAGAATTACTCCTGCAGTCACTGTTAATGATGTTTATGCACTTACCTGTATGGTATTATCTGTGTGACACCATTTGGGAATCCCAGCACCCTGTGAAACTGAGGGAACATCTGTGTCTACTTATTTCCCAATTTTCATTAAAAAATTAAAACTTTTGTGAAAATCTAAAACATTTCAGAGCTTGGTATAGTCAATGGAGACTCCGCTGTTGATGAGTACCAGAAATACTTTATCATCAGAAGATGAAAATATCAGAGAAGCAAGCTGCAGGAGGCTGCACAGACAAATGTGTTGTGAAAACAGCCTCAGTTTAGCAGTTATTGATAAAATAATGAATCTAAATAGTTTCTAATTTATCGTAGTTAGTGGCCTGTTCTTAAGAGATGTATTTATATCAACCAACCAAATATGGCCACCACAAAATGTCCTCTGATTTTGTTTCCAAAACATTGAAATTATAAATAAAAAACAAACATGAGGCTCTCTGTTTTCATAAATCTATTTTATTCCAACAGTATCATAACTTTCCACTACCTGTTTGAAATTTTACTTTCATACTTTCATTTTATATCTACATGTTTCAAAAATGTTGACAACCAGTGTTATGCTTTGTTAATGACCAAAGACACTGTCTTTGTTTTTACCTTGATTTTGTTGTAAGGACACAGCAGGCAATTCTGCTTTCATCTTATCTGGGCAATGAAAATAGATAGTCTGACTCATTTTCTTAATTAGCCACTGAAAACCCTTCAAAACAAATGAGTATGTGGTCTCCCTCATTGTGAAAATGCTGTGAAATTGCCTTAAAGAAGAGCAGAAACCTGAACTAAATTTTGTTTTCATTTCTATTTCTCAGGATACAAAATCCCTAAGTTTTAAATGAATGACATATTAAATCCAGACACATATTGAAATTATGACTTTACGAAGAATTGCATTCAATCTATACATCAGGTGTCCTAACTTGCTCTTTATCCAATCTTTACTTGAAATTTTTTTAACATTTTAAATCCTGAAATGCTATGCTTTAATTATAAAGGGTCTCTCGGATAATTTTGTCATGCTACCTTTTTCTCCACCACACATACATATGCCAAGTTATACATATGTGAAAACAATTATTATGCAGGGAAGTCAGGAATACTGTTGTGCAATAAAAGTTGTGTAGGCATATTTGACTAACTGAAGCTAAAAAAGGAGTCTTAAAAGGACTAGACAGGGTAATTCACAGAAGTTAAACAGGTAAAGTTATTATAGCTAGAAGACTCTAAAAATCAGTCCAGCCTGTACCCCTTCTCTTGTAATAAGATCACACCACTACAGGACAGCTATTCATAGAAAAGGCATTTAGTCATAATTAGAAACTTCTCTTGTGTCATGGCCACACTTCAACTCTCTATCCAAGGCTGCTCTAGACCAATGAGACTAATGGAGTCTGGACAAAGCAATAGGAAAATATGGATGGAAGGCTGCTTTCAAGCTAAGCAAAGTTGTTAAAATATATCTTACTAACATGACTAACCTGGAGTCTGGACTAATGTTCAGAAAAACCCAATATATAGCCTCTCCGAAACATTTTATTTGTATTATTTCTAGTAGATTTAGAGAAACTAACAACATTTTATGAAGAAGTTGTTTGAGATCAGAGGAGAAAACAGTCCCTATCTGTTTGATTTTTACATTCGTCCTCCAGAGAGGTGTTCATTCTTGTTCTCAATGTAGCAGGTTATGCATCATTCATGAAAAGAAAACTCTCTACCTCTTGTGCAGAGCTCACCAGCAAGGCTGCTCTGCTCCTACTGTGATAAACTATTGGGAAGGAGTAAACTCAAATCAGAAACAAATCCTCCAGGTTTTATGTTCTGAAACGCCAAATAGGGAAAATTAGTCTATTTCAGCACTACAGTTACCTAGTGCTAGAAGTCACTAGAGCCACAACACATTAGTCTTTTTAGCTGTATTGTTTAAATCCCTCTCCAAGACAGTCCTCAGCAAGCAGACCCCTTTCTCTGCAGAAATAATCTCAAGTTCCTCAAAGAGAAGGTCCTCTTATGTGGAAATAAAGCCCCTTCTTAATATCTTCCTTAATCCTTATGAAAATATTCTTGGGCATCTAACACACTGGCAGAGGAAATGGAGCTGAAGGCTGGGGGCAGAAGAGTTAGTGGGGAACAAGCACTGTCTGCCTCCAGTCTTGCAAGGAGGACTAAGTCCAGAAGGTCTAAACTGGTATCAAACCTGTTCCACTGGGCTTCTAGGGATGCTTCCCATCAAGGTGGGACAAAGATGGGCATCTGCAAGTTTTAATTATGGGTTTGGTCAGATCAGTGGGGAGCAAGAAGAAAAACTTTTCTACATTAAATGGTGTAATGAGAACAGTCCCCTAAAAGAATACCCTACAGGCAATTTCTCCCTGCAAATCCTGCCACTGGCTTAATGAACACCTATTTTCCAGGTAATCTCCTTCTCATAGGGGATTCCACCAATCCAATTAAAGCTCATTTTGAATGTCAAAACAGTTTGGATGTTGTTTCATTTGATTTGCATAAAGGATTAGATTCACCACCTGAAAGAGCCATTTGTCCAGGTGAGAAGAGGATAGTTTTATTTTCTAGGTATGACTACACATTCTATCTTTCTAGTATGGGTATCAGGGCTGTAAAATTAGAAGACAGCCCTTAGTCTTCACAATAATCTGCTGTTGGCATATTTTGTCTCTTCTGCTTGTTATCTTTGGAAAAACTATAATCCTGCCTTAATCTCTTTTTCCATTAAAAAACCTGTTCTGTTTGACCATTTGCTTCCTTCTACCTCTACTTCCAGAGGATTTTTTTTCACACTTTCCCCTGCAACAATCTCTGTTTCCCATGGCTTTAAGAAGCTCTCTGCAGATTGATGAACTCTGTGGGGTTTTTTTTGGTTTTGTTTTTTTGTAATTTTTTAAAGCAGCTTACATGTTATGTAGGTTTTATCAAGCTCTTACAAATCTAGAATTTAATCAACTGTCAGTACTTTGCAACCTCTAAAATAAGAGCAGATTGGACAGGGATTGGAAAGGACACTTTAAGAGGGTTAAACACCATAAAGTCTTGTGTATATACATACCTATATATTTTTTTATATATATATATATACATACACTGGTGGTAAGACTATTAAAATCCCTTTGAATTGGTATGAGGATTAAGTTCAGATTTAGTTTAAAAAATAAAAGAATAATCTTAATTTTAGACAGCACATGGTCTTTCTCTATAAAAATAGTTAAAAGTGCTCCATATTTAAAAATTAAGATCACATTAANACACATTCTATCTTTCTAGTATGGGTATCAGGGCTGTAAAATTAGAAGACAGCCCTTAGTCTTCACAATAATCTGCTGTTGGCATATTTTGTCTCTTCTGCTTGTTATCTTTGGAAAAACTATAATCCTGCCTTAATCTCTTTTTCCATTAAAAAACCTGTTCTGTTTGACCATTTGCTTCCTTCTACCTCTACTTCCAGAGGATTTTTTTTCACACTTTCCCCTGCAACAATCTCTGTTTCCCATGGCTTTAAGAAGCTCTCTGCAGATTGATGAACTCTGTGGGGTTTTTTTTGGTTTTGTTTTTTTGTAATTTTTTAAAGCAGCTTACATGTTATGTAGGTTTTATCAAGCTCTTACAAATCTAGAATTTAATCAACTGTCAGTACTTTGCAACCTCTAAAATAAGAGCAGATTGGACAGGGATTGGAAAGGACACTTTAAGAGGGTTAAACACCATAAAGTCTTGTGTATATACATACCTATATATTTTTTTATATATATATATATACATACACTGGTGGTAAGACTATTAAAATCCCTTTGAATTGGTATGAGGATTAAGTTCAGATTTAGTTTAAAAAATAAAAGAATAATCTTAATTTTAGACAGCACATGGTCTTTCTCTATAAAAATAGTTAAAAGTGCTCCATATTTAAAAATTAAGATCACATTAACTGAGGCTTTATTTTTAAAGGGTAAAAAATAAATTCACAATTAAAAAAAATCTATGTAAACATCTGGTTAGATATTACATTTTAGTATTTCTTTCCCTCTTGACATGAAACAGTTTGTTGATTGTGAGATTCTAAGAAAAGTTTCACATTTATCCAGACTTTCTCTCATCTTAGTACCTTTCTCTAAAGAACCATGGTCCCCACAAAAAAATTTTTCTTGATGTTGCTCCATTAGTACTTAGAGGATCAAACTCTAAGTATAACTTACTGGTCAGTCTAGCAAATGAAGGAATGTGAAAAGTTTCTATAGTTCTTCACAATCCATTTCCATATTCTGATTTAGTAGGTGACCTGTTTTCTAAGTCCAAGAACAGACTTTTCTTCCTTACTGTTGGGGGAAAGAAATATTTACATGCACTTATGATTTTGTAGATACCAGGATGTACATTTACTGCATCTAATGGGGTCTCAAAACACCCCATTACTTAAACCATGTGCAGTAGAAACCCAAACATTTTAAAGTCAGATTTTAGATGTCGTGCCTTCACATTTGCTGCTGGTGTTTGTTTCTTGTCATCAAAGCATAACCCCCACATTTTGCTTTCAAATAGAATTCTAAGGTAAAATCAAGATAAGAATTATCTGCTGCCTTCTCTTCCATTCCTTGCAAATCCGGAGTGGTCACATGGACTTGAACAGAATAATGAGATTTACAGCCAGTGCCACAGACATGGGAGTCAGACCCTGAACTGCAATTCATGTAAGGGAAAAATCCCAGATCGTCAGCTCTTCAAGCATGGGAGCTTCCCCTAG
Source organism: Ifrita kowaldi (assembly GCA_013398055.1). Lineage (NCBI taxonomy): Eukaryota > Metazoa > Chordata > Aves > Passeriformes > Cinclosomatidae > Ifrita > Ifrita kowaldi. The sequence continues at coordinate 12,958 of VZRS01014612.1, read as the reverse complement.
AAGAAATTAGTGAGAAGGAAACCTCCTTCCTAGTAGATGGATTTTGGATTCACTAAAGATAAAACTCCTGTGTGGTACTTTGATCTCTAAACTAGGTTGTTCAACTGTCGTGCTGGTCAATAGTGAATGAGACTGACACGATTTCGGTGGCTTGTGTCTCCTGTGTTCTTTTCAGAGCTGCCACTGAGTAATGACCCTTGCTGATGTGTTAGAGAAGTGGACAGAGAGGGAATGAGTAAGGGGAATGAAATAGTTTCAACCCCCTACAGTGATGAGACACTTCTACCAGCTGGGCTGCCAAACAGTTATCTCTGCTTAATAAAGAACTCCAAGCTCCAAATTCAACAAGTTAGTGCCTCTGCTCTGAATATACTTACCAATTTTAAGGTCATCTTTCTTTCTAGCTCAGGATCACAACTCTTAGGGTACTAAGAAACTTTCCTTTGTTCCCTAAAAGGATTGTAGGAGGACTCTAAAATTGTCCTTACAAGATGCTCAATTAATAGACTCTGTGGTCCAGATGAGGGTTTTAAATCATCTGACCATGAGCAGTACCAATTCCAAGATAGACAGAGACAAGTTACTGATGCCATTACTGGGATAATCTAAGGTAAAATAAAATATTTGGATTAATATTTATAAAAAACTGATGGTCCTTTCACATTATCAATATTCAAGTGCCCATCTACAAGCCTGTTCATAGGGGTTTGATTTTCAGGAGAACTATTGCTCCCACCTACTGAAAGGAAGTTTTATCCTGCTTGTGCGGTTTAGTACTGGAGCCTTAAAATTCTCTGACACAGTATATCTCTTGTTTTGACCAGAATAAATGCTCTTGTAGCTCTTATTCGTCTTGGTGTTCTGCTGTGATTTAGGCATATAAAGCTGAACAGCACAAGGAATGAAAACCCTCTTTCTGATATTTTCCATGTCATTAGTTGCCATAACTAGTACTCTTGAGAAATGTGTATTTTACTGAAGTTGTCTAGCAATGTTCAAAACAGCCCAAAAAAAAGTAACAAAATGGAAAAAGAGACATCTAAATCAATAGAAAATAGAAACAGCGCAGAAGAATTAAATGAAGATATAACAGCAGATAAGTCAAAGTTGTTCCAGAGAAACATAGCACAATAAGCATTAAAATCAGATGGTGCCATTCTGATATTTTAGAACAAATTTGAATTGTAGGAGATGTTTTTTGCTCATTTTCTATTCCAGCAAAACAAGGAAAAGCTTAAGATTATGCTATTATGGAATCATTCCCCAGTAGTTTTGCCTATCTTTCTCCTATTCTTTAGCTCTGACTCCTGTTTTCCCTGCAAACTAATTGAAATTTATGGAAGCCAATACACCAGAAGACAGTACAAAGCTTTTTGTCACAATATGTCTTATTTCCAAATAAATATTTTTCTTCTGAATATTTGTCTTCTCTACTATTGTTTAATAAAGAATAACTAACAAAAAGATCATCATGATATTTGGAAGAAACAAAATTACAAAACTATAAAATATGGCTTTTCATTATTAGATAAGTCTGACGGAATGCTGTGGGGCTGGAGAGTGTCACTTGTCCAGCTCAGGGATCCCCAACACAAGTAGGACATGGACCTGTTGGAGCAAGTCTAGAGGAGAGTCATGAAGACAATCAGAGAGCTGAGGCCTCTTCTGAAGACAGGTTGAAAAAGCTGGAATTATTCAGCCTGGGGAAGAGAAGCCTCCAGGGAAACCTTATAGAACCTCCCCGTACCTAAAAGGGCTACAAGAGAGTTGGAGTGGGACTTTTGACAAGGGCATGGAGTGGTAGGACAAGGAGGAATGGCTTCAAACTGAAAGAGAGTAGGTTGAAATTACGTATTAGGAAGAAAATCTTGACTGTGAGGGTGGTAATGCACGGCAACAGGTTGCCCACAGAAGCTGTGGCTGCCCCATGCCTGGAAATGCTTAAGGCCAGGTTGGATGGGACTTTGATCAACATGGTCTAGTGGAAGGTTTTCCTGCCCACGGCAGGAAGGTGGTGACTTACTGGTCTTGAACATCCCTTCCAACCCAAACTGTTCTATGATTCTATGATTAATGTTCATGTCTACAAGACAGGGTGGTAATACAAATTGTTTTGTAACTCCTGTTTTTCATCACTCATGAAACAAGTTTGGGTTTCACAATGCAATTTAAATCTAACATGCTCTTCACTCAGGAGACAAAAAGTCATATATAAGGATTCAGAGGATCTGTAATTATTAACAATTGCATGTACTCAATACAGACATTTAATTTGAGAGCCCTTAATCTGAGACCTGTAGTTCCTACTGCCTAAACTAAAAGACAACTCAAACAACAAAGCACTGTCAGGAGACTATTCCATGATGTGCCCCCACCCACTCCCGTGCAAGTTAGTGGTGCTCATGTGGACTTATGACGAGTTGATTCATTGTATCTGTGCCATGGTGTAATCACTGCCTGCAGTCAGCTTCATGACCAACTGTGTCACTTCTAAAATTAATTTTATAAATATTTTTGTAAATATTTTGTAGAGGAATGGTTTTTTTTAATTAAATATACATGTAGCAGTAACAGGTATCATGCCAAGAAAAATGGCAGGTAAGGTTGTTCCATGACTTCCCAGCATGTTACAGGATGAGCTAAATATTTATGAAGCCAAAATGATACTGGGAAGGCATAAAAACGCAAGGCTGGCAGCCCTGGAATCATCTTGCTACATCTCAGGAACTGCAGACTAAGGCACTAAGACTGTGATCTCCTTACACAGCCAACTGGGTAATAAAAAAGACACCTCCTTTTACCCTGGCAGTAGACAGTTGGTCATCAAGCCCTGCCAAGACTTTGTAACGTGGCTTCAGGTACCTAAACCATCAAACAATTCACCATCCAGCCAAAACAAAGTACCAGCAGTACCTTGCAGTTCTTCCCTTCATCATGTGCTACGTACATTGTTTTATGCTGTTCTGGACAGTCGCATTGAGGAAACAATTGGATAACACATCCTTCCTACGAGAAGTATGTGGAAAAAAGTTTTTTCCTTCTTTCATTGCCATAAACTTTGCAACGCTTCTCAGTTAATAATTAATTAGACACTGTTATAAAGGGTCATGACTCTCAAATACTGTCTTATCAGTTTGGTTTAGACTCTAGCTATGTTTCATAGACAAAAGCTAAACGAAAGGAGACTCCAAGACCTCCTGTGTGATCTGGCCTTGTTTCTCTTTGAAAACAGCTGATGCCTAAATGGAATGTGCAGCCAAGGATGGGATGATTTGGAATAGTAATTGACTGAATTAAAGTAAAACAAAGTTGATACAGATCATATCACATATTGCAGCAGTAAGTAGCAAAAGCTAACAGGCAGCCTCATAACCCCACAAGTCTGAATAGGTATTGCAGCTCCTTCAATATTTTTTAATTAACTCCCACTGTCTCAATGACACACAAGAAAGAACAGCTGCAAATAGGCTGTCCATTGTACACTAAGTAAGCACGAAGGAATTTCTCTTCAGAGCAGTTCATCATAATGAGAGGTGTTAATTTCCATTTTCTAGAGTAGCATCTACAACAATTACATCTATTCTGAACATTGTCAGATTTTCAGTAGAAAACAATACCATTTTTATCTACTTCCCTTAAATGCAATAAAAGCTTGTGCTCCAGAAAGATTAAAACTACTCCTGCTCTGAAGGCCCTTTTCTCATCCTATTAAGTTCAGTGTTTAAGACAATAAAACCTCTCTGATATTAATTGGAAATGTTCTTAAAGACAAACTTGATGGTTCTGGAAAAATGATTCTTAAAAATCAAGATGAAAAATGTGAAACAGTTTCTCTAGAGCATCTATTGTTAAACACTTCTGGGGTACACCCACTCCAGTTTTACACAAGTGACTTGGGAACAGCCATAAGCAGCATGATTCCAAATCCAAAGGCTTACTCCCAGGACATCTATGGGTTCCCCCATTTTGTGGTACATGCAGAGGAGGAAGAGCAAAACCTGAACTGACCTGTCAGTCAAGAGGGCCTTTTCATGCCTTGGCAAAGGCATCCCCAATAAAGGTGGTGTGAAACAAAGGAAAATCTGTATCATCTAAGTGGAGCTGGTGCAGGGAGCTTATGCAGATGGCAGATCCTGCAGGGGTGATGCCCTCACATGACCTACAGGGAAACCTTGGGGAGTTTGATCTTCCTCTTAGCAATCTCCTCCAGATCCCAAATCGCTTGTTGATGTTTTGGGCTTGTTGGTGTTTTTTTCTCTTTGATCAGCCCAAGTGGAAAGGTCTCCAGTGTTTATTCACAAGACTGAGACCTTGTGCACTGGTTAATTGACTCTTCTCAAAAACTGCTGCAAAGGTCATTATTTATTCATCAGGGACATGTCCCACTTCTCCGTGAATGTGCCTAGCTATGTTCGTGCAGTTGTAATCACTGGTACCCTCTGAGTTCAGTACAAGTGACCCAAGGGATCGGTTCATGCAGACCACAGCGAAGTTGTCCAACAAAGAATGACTATTGCAGATGCATGAAACAGTAAATGGGCCTTAGAGGCAGTATCAATGTTAAATTACAGTCTTGGGACTTTAAATTGGTGTGTGTGACTCATGAAGTTAATTTACTTATCATTGCAGGATTTGTTTCACTGTTGCTAAATTTTCCTGAAGAAGTAGATTGGGTACGAGTCAGCTCCATATTCAAATACCTCCTAAACTAGATGACTACACACTCTTTACATCTATGAGCTCCTACTACCACTGACTGAGATCTAGTCAATACAGGCAACAGAACCCAAAGAGACCCATAGTGACAACAAAGGAGTTATTTACATCTGACCTGCTGAGTATCTTTCATTGGATGAAATGGAAGTTTGGGCATAACTACATTGTAGTCACAAAACTCAGGTGTCTGAATGCAGACCTGAATTCTACCATCAGTTTGTTACATTTAGTGATTTCTACTGGTCTTTTTTCTTTACCATGGTTAGTCTTTGGGTTAAAGGTACTTTTTTTAGTTACTCTAAACTCTGACTGCTCCATCTTAAAGGCTAGGGCTGATTCATGTCATGAATGGTTATTAGAAGAATAGTTTACCAGCTCTTTTCTGGAATTCCTTTGTTGCTATTTTCTTTCTTCTATGTCTTTTCTCTTGAACAAATATAACTCTGTTCCTTTTCAAACCATTTACCGCTGCTGCTGCTTACCTTTGAATTGTCTCCACTTAGTCCACTGCTCAACTATCAAGCTTTCAACAGAGCTGGGTAATGGAGTTTCCTTCACCTAGAGTTCATGACACTTCTTTATTAGGCCTTTCTCTGTAAGAGAAGGCATTTTTCCTCACGTGTTCCCCTCCAGCTCTGAAAATGCCTTCCAAGAGAGACTGACTAGAAATGTGAGGACTCTTTGATCATGCAAATAGCAAGGTACAGAGGACTAAGAAAAAAATGGCATTTTTTAACTCCAGGATTAGCTACTGTTCTTTTCTACATGACCTCCACACATTTTTGATGTTCTTCTGCACCACTGTATCTAAATCTGTGAAACAGGAGCAATAATAGTCAACTAGCTTAAAGGGGAGTTATGTGGCAAAGATCTTTATACCAAGGGAACAGTGACCTGACAATCATTCTTGAATAACTGAAAATATTTCTTAACTTCGCAATTGAAGAAAAGTGATGTGAAAGGCCTTGGAAAAAGGATATACCTTGGTCCAGAGAACACTAGCATCAGCTGTAGGAAAAGAAAGAATGGAAGTGATCCACACTAGAGCCCACCTCTCAGTTCCCAGTTTGGGGAAGAAGCCTGGCTCAGCAACCCCACCACCTTGTCAGTGTGGTGTGATGTAAGAGCAGCTTGGCATAGCAAGGGAAAGCTGATGCCCATAGAGGGATACATTTTCTGTCCTTTGAATGTTTCAGTACCAGAGAATTGATGGTAGCTGAAGTGCCTCATAAAAATATATTTAGACAGACACATACACACTCAAATGCTGCTTTTCTTGCACTACTCCTCCTTAGCACAACATACATCATACCGAGTAGTGACATGAGCTGTATATGAACCTTCGATTGTGATTCCAACAAAGGCTCATCACATGCTTCAGTATTAATGGAGGAGGGCTGCTACAGAGGCAAACTAATTAACCTCAGTTTTATGGGTCACTGCCAGATATTATGTGCAGACAAGAACGTTTAATTTACCTTAATGAGTAGCATGAAGGTTAAGATATCAAATGTGCTAGGCACAATTTTCTTGGCTTAGTGAACATGTGCCAAGTCAACTATGTTTTATTTTAAATAAACTTTCTAGAGGCATTGCTCAATACCCTTACGTGAATGTAAATAAGAAATGTGAGATTTTCCTGTTGGGGGAAAAAAAATCATTCTCTATTTAAGCCATATATGTATGAAGGAACTGACCTTTTTGTTAATGTTCTCTTATCATAGATTTCATAAACAGCTCAATAACAACCAGAATTTCCATTTGCTTTCTTATTTTTTAATCTCCTTTTTTTTTTTTTTTTTTAATTTGTATTCCTGTTTGTCATCTTACATGGGTAAGGTAAGAAATAATGTATTTCTTTTTATGGTGAAAAAATTTAGCATTGTTCTGAATGTATCTTCACAAGAAGTCATTGAACACTAATCATACAACTCCCTGAAATACTGATCTGATTTGTTCAGAAGGTGGATTTATTTTTTGGTTATATTGCACTATGTATCTTAATAGTGAAGGAATAAGAGAATATATAGCCTAAGTGCCTTCTGTTATAGGAGGTTTAAGGACACAAAATGTTAAAAATATTTCTGGTTCCTAGACTATCAATCAGCAGCTCTTTGCAAACATGCCATCTTAAGAAGCCATGGGGCGTTCGCTTGTGAGTGAAGCTACCTGAGGACTAGATGTTCCTGTGAAAACCTGGGTTTCCAGGAGTATAAAGGACCTCCTGAGGGACTGGTTTTCTTCTTGCTATCACAAGCATCACATCCAGTGTTTACACATCAGAAGCATGAGGATAGCAGAATTCCCAGGTGGAAAGCGTGGAAGAAAGTCAAGACAAAGCAGATGTGCTAAAATTAGAACCACCCTGTATGGGGAAACAGAAAGTCTGAGCTTGGCTGTTTTCCAGAATTCAGGATGATCTCACTGCATTATAGCTCACAGCCTGCTCTGTATCAGCCATCACTCGCATAATTTTTTTGTCTCTTCCTCACAAAGGCACATCTTGATTTAGTAAATGTTTGTAGAATAGGTGGATTAAATATTAGGAGAGTCTTGGCTCTCTCGTCTTCTGTCAGCATGTTATGCCGGAAGGAGCACAGGAGAAAGCCGCCTTCTCGGAGTGGAGTGTAACACGTGTGCTCCAATGGTGAAACACTCCTGTGCTCCAGTGCAGCTTCTGGCAGCTTGTGTTCTCCCCTCTTAAGCAAACAGTTCAACTCAGCTGGAGCTGCCCTCTAGACAAATGGAGGTGTTTACCCAAAACATGTTTCCATCAGAGCTGAGGATTGTTTTACTAACTACTAAGACTGCTCAGAGTGAGAATTCTTCATGATCTACACTGTGAAAGTCGTAAGATAGTAATGATATCACCTCTTATGAAAGCTAGGGAGGGATTCCTTCATTTATTCAGATGTTTCATCTATGGCTAGATTTCATCCATGACATTGAATCCTGCTGGCATAAAAACCACTATTTTCATGATTGTATTGCATGTCTCTCTCATTCCACCTATCATCTCTCTTTGGTTTTTCTTGTTCTCTCTCAACAAATTTTCACCCTCAAGAAGGGACATAACCCACAGCATGTATAATACGAGATTATTTTATGTCCTCCTAATATCAAGTTGCCTCAAAACAAATTCAGCATCAGTTTCTTTGACAGAAAAGGCAGGAGGAGAGGAG
>VZRS01014609.1:340017-364270 GCA_013398055.1 Ifrita kowaldi | reverse complement strand
GAGGAGGCGGCGGCGGTACCGGACCCGACCCGACCCGACCGGCCCAGCGGGGCCCCTCGAACCCTCCCGAGGGGAAGGGAGGGTGCCTCGGCCCGGCAGCGAGCCCCGAAGGGCTGGGTGGGGGTTAGACGGGGGCCTCTCCTGAGCGCGGTGGGCTGCGGGGGTCGCTGGGCCTCGGTCGTGGGAAGCGGCTCCCGCACGGGTTGCTGTTGTTGTTGTTGTTTTGGTGGTGGTGGGTGTGAGGGCGTAGGGTGGGGAGGGGCGGGGAGGAAAGGTGCGAGGCAGGCCGTGGGGCTGGTCCCGCCTGCTCTGCCGTCGCTCCCACGGGCTTTGTGCTGCTTCTCGTTGCTAACGGAGACTTCCCTTTGTCGGAGCGCAGGGTGGCCTGTGAGGAATCGCCTTCCCCGCAGCCTGGACTTGGGTGTCTCGTGGCCTAGCAAGAAGCGGTTTCCTTTCCCGAGCTGTTGGCATCTTCCTGCCAGGATTCAGTAGTTCCCAAAGGAATGGAAGAATGCAGCTGATAAGTGCTTAACCACCCTGTACTCCTATAGGCAGCACCAGGTGCTGGCTTCATCTTCTCCCCTTTGGCACTTTGCGGGTGGGCCTCTCCGTGTTACCTGGTCTGGGTACCTTTTTTAGTGGCACTGTAGACCAAAGGAGATGGAAGAAAAGGAGCGATGTGAGAAATTCTAGCTGGTACCTTTACACTAAGGAGAACTGTATATTTTGACATTTTAATTTTTTTTTTTCTGTGGAGGGGAGGGAAATACTACATTTTATGGGGTATGGGAGGAGGGAGGAAAAATACGTTGCAGATCTTCATGTGGTTTTTAAAACCAGCCGTCAGAGGCAATTACTGAATAAACTGAAGCACAAGAGGAGGGTTTGTAAGCTGGAAGCAGCGCTTGCCCACAAAAGAAAAGGGGCAGTGGGCTGCTGTTGTGACTCTGGAGGCAGAAACTTCAGCCTCCTTCATTTTTCACCACCTACTCCCCTTCCACGCATCGAGAAAATGAGTTGTGTGCCATGGAAAGGTGACAAGACCAAATCGGAATTGCCAGAGCCATCCCAGCTACCGCCACAGCATATTTACCATGAGAAGCAACGCAGGGAGCTGTGTGCCCTCCATGCCCTCAACAATGTCTTCCAGGACAGCAACGCCTTTACTAGGGAAACCCTGCAGGAGATTTTCCAGAGGTAGGATGCTCTCTGTACTGGCATTAGCTTCCCCTTGTCTTCTGTTGATTGGAGGAATTTTCAGGTGTTATTTGGGGGGAAATGGAAAGAAAAGAAGGGATTCAGAGTGTGCCACTGCTTTGAACTGAATGCATCTTGTTTTTTTTTACTCCAGCCTTTTTTTTTTTTCCTCTCCATGCAGAAATTCTTTCTCATTTTACTTGTTTCTTAACCTGCTCTGGCTGCCAGTTGTGGGTTCAAGGGCTTTATTGCAGGTGCTGCCATGTGGTTGGAGTGCTGTCTTCCTCCCTACTCATCTAAATGCATCTTCTACCTGTCTTCCATATTTTTGCCCCTGCATTGTGATAAATTATCTTGATGTTAAATAATGGATTTGGGGATTACCTTGGGAGAATGAAGGCGGCAGGTCATCGTAAAAACTTACTGGCTTAGTACTACAACACTTGTAAGCTTTTTGAAAATTAGGAGTTTTGCCAAATGAGTGACTCCCTATTCAAGAGGTTCAGCGAAGTTCTTCAAATATTATGGGCTTTTTTTTCCATGCAGCAAGACCCTATGTACTCTTTCAAACTGGATTTAATTTCAGTAGCTGGATGCCTGTTTCCTGTGGCATTGCTAAATGTTCCCCAGCAGCTTCGGATAATTAATAAAGTGGATTTGAGTTTTACAGGGATGAATATAAATTATTAATGTGACCTGTGCAGTAGCTTATATTTTTCTCAGTGTTTATTTTATGGTGTTTTGATGCTTTGTAGAAATTCTCCTACATGAGCCTTTCTAAGTTCTGGTGACCCACCATTAATGAAGCTAAGTGATGATATAGGAAGAGGGCTTTCCTCTGATACTCAACCTGCAGATGTTGTCAACATGGTGTAAATTATGGTTGAATACCTGTTACCAGCTGGTGCCAGCACCTTGTGTTTGTGACAGGTGGGAGATCACATGTCATGGCAGCAGGTGCTGTGGGACAAGGCAGTCGCGGTACCCTGTGCTGATGAGCAGGAGGCTGTGCGCGTGTTGCTGCTCTCATGAAAACTGGCAAATTTATGAAACTGGTGCTTGACTCATCAAGCTCATGCCTGTCTTTGGCAAAAGAAATGTGGTGAAGGACAATAGCAAATACCAGATCAAAATGCTATTCATTATAGCATTGGAGATAAAACTCCTGCTGGTGGAGTGGAGCTGGTCCATGGCAGGCTCAAGGCACTCTTTGTCCAGCGTAAACACACAGTGGTTTTGTTCCAGAGCAGCAATTGTCAGAATCTTAATCACAGCTGGATTGCTCTTGGCCTGAAGCAAACAAAGGCAGTTCATGTGGTAGAAGGAGTGTGATGATCTAATTAGTTGGCTTTCATTGTGTTTGGTGAGACAGAATTAGTGTGCAGCACGAAACCTCTCAGAAAAAGACTGGATATTAATCTTGTTCGACCTCTTTCCCTAGAAGAGAGAGTTTATCTTTTATTCCAGCCTGGAGTTGTTCCATCCCAATATACAGATCAAGATACACAGATTGATTCAGCCCCATGGTAGTATGGAAATATACATGGATATCCCTCTTGGAAATGGATGAACTATAAAATATGCATAGGAATTGCCACTGCCTTTCTGTTTCTGTTGGGTGACTACTTGTGTGTAGCTCTTTGACTTGCCTTTAAGAAGCATGGATTTAGTTACCCTTTATATGTCACTTGTCTTTCCTGTGTCCACTCATATTCTGTGTATTGATAAGGGACTGATGAATATTTTTAATAATCTACAAAAATGTTGAGGTCTGATTTTTAAACCCACTGTTGACAAGGTAACAAAATCACAAACAAGCTCTCTAGCTTTTACCACATTCCTTGGAGAATGATTGAACCACATTGCTTAATCATTAGCTTCCCTTTTGGTGCATCCTATTGTGTAAGGCCAGGGTAGTCTGGTGATTATCATCTCAAGCGTATGCCAAAACTTGGTCCTGGCACCCCTCTGATTTTGTAGTCTTTCTCTCTTCTTTCCTCTGAAACAAGAAATACCTTTTTGATGTTCGTCTGGCTTTTGTTGCAGGAAGTATGATTGCATGTTCCAAGTGTTGCATGGAGATACAAACAAAAGCTCTTTGCTTCACTGGAGTCTGCATATTGAGACCTGATTAGGAAAGACAACTGCAAGCAGGAATCTTGGAGCCCCTTGTGTTAAGACAACATGTTAGTGAAAGTTTCTGATGGAGAAAGATCAGGTGGATTATTACCTGGATTTCTGTCTGACTTTGTCAGTCTTCCTCAGCTTAGTGGCTAGATAAAAAAAAACAAAACAACAGTTTAATTCCTTGCCTAGTCAGAATCCTTCAGCTCATGATTGTGGACCTTACTTAGGTATGGGTGAGTCAAGAAGTTGAGGTGGTTCTTTGTGCAAGTTCGCTCACAGGTGCCAGTTTTCTGTTGCCCATGCTGGTCACCTCATTGCATTTCTGGGGCTCTGGAAGTTATGTGAAGGAACAAAGATACATGTGTTCCTTCAGCTCTTGAATAAACCTGTCTCTGGCAAGTGGTGCCATGTGAGGGTGCTTCTGCAGCCCATAGGGCTCTCTGACACTCAGTAGGGTTGGTAGGTTGAAGCAGTGATCTTGAGGAATTAGTTGCAGCCAAGTGATCTTACTTTATGGAGATTATGGAAGAGCTATGACAAGCTGCAGGTTCCATCTCTGTGATTAGTAAAATACAGCCCCATGGTGGATATTAACAGCTTTTCCTCTTACCATGGTATTGTGGGCTCCTCTCCCTTCTGTGGTGAACTTGCTTCCCAGACTGTTCTGCTGCAGACTGCTCTACTGAAATAAAACTCAAGCTGAAGCCAAAAGCTACCTGTCAGTAGCCTCTCCAGCTGTGGTTGCTCTGAAACTCCCTGCTCAATCCACTGCTTTCTTCTTGTCAAATGCCTTATGCTGTCAGGGTGTCACTGAAAACTGGGAAATAAACTCTCCAACCAGTTGGTTAGGTAAGAAAGCTGACATTTCTTTATTCAGTGTGCTGAGTGCATGGGGATTGCTCCACCTAACATGTGCACCCAGCAGCCTAACAGACCAGGTTATATGCATGAAACCAGTGTATATTCACTGCATTTCTGTTACATACACATTACATTTCTTGAATACATGCATATATGTTAATTATTTCCATGGATTTATTTGGATATCAGTAGGGGTTTTTTGAGGGTCTTTGGTGGTCATTTGGGAACACCCCATTCCCCAAATTTTCCATTTATGGTTCTGGATCCTCTAATGAATCTTTTCTCCTTGAGAATATCTCAAGTATGTTGTCAGGTCACGATGCACTTCTCTTATCATTCTTTGCCCTGGCACTCTATCTTTGTTCTCAAAACTAAGACATCTGCTAGTACNTCATTCTTTGCCCTGGCACTCTATCTTTGTTCTCAAAACTAAGACATCTGCTAGTACATCTTAATCACTGATATAGGTAAATAAGGAAGCGCTAGCTGGTACAAGACTATTAGTCACAGATGTAGGGAGTTAACACAAAGCCACATTAATCTCTGGCATTTGTACAAAGTACTATATGGTACAAAATGAAGCATTAATCACTGATATAGGGATCAAACACTATTGTGCTAAAGTTAAAAAGAATTTTCCAACATCTTCCCCCACTGCTGCATGGACGCCTTTTTAAAGAAATAGAATTTGTTCAGTAACAAGGGTAGGAATGCAGAAGGGCTGAGGGATTTTCAGTGGATGAAATATGCNTCATCTCAAGCGTATGCCAAAACTTGGTCCTGGCACCCCTCTGATTTTGTAGTCTTTCTCTCTTCTTTCCTCTGAAACAAGAAATACCTTTTTGATGTTCGTCTGGCTTTTGTTGCAGGAAGTATGATTGCATGTTCCAAGTGTTGCATGGAGATACAAACAAAAGCTCTTTGCTTCACTGGAGTCTGCATATTGAGACCTGATTAGGAAAGACAACTGCAAGCAGGAATCTTGGAGCCCCTTGTGTTAAGACAACATGTTAGTGAAAGTTTCTGATGGAGAAAGATCAGGTGGATTATTACCTGGATTTCTGTCTGACTTTGTCAGTCTTCCTCAGCTTAGTGGCTAGATAAAAAAAAACAAAACAACAGTTTAATTCCTTGCCTAGTCAGAATCCTTCAGCTCATGATTGTGGACCTTACTTAGGTATGGGTGAGTCAAGAAGTTGAGGTGGTTCTTTGTGCAAGTTCGCTCACAGGTGCCAGTTTTCTGTTGCCCATGCTGGTCACCTCATTGCATTTCTGGGGCTCTGGAAGTTATGTGAAGGAACAAAGATACATGTGTTCCTTCAGCTCTTGAATAAACCTGTCTCTGGCAAGTGGTGCCATGTGAGGGTGCTTCTGCAGCCCATAGGGCTCTCTGACACTCAGTAGGGTTGGTAGGTTGAAGCAGTGATCTTGAGGAATTAGTTGCAGCCAAGTGATCTTACTTTATGGAGATTATGGAAGAGCTATGACAAGCTGCAGGTTCCATCTCTGTGATTAGTAAAATACAGCCCCATGGTGGATATTAACAGCTTTTCCTCTTACCATGGTATTGTGGGCTCCTCTCCCTTCTGTGGTGAACTTGCTTCCCAGACTGTTCTGCTGCAGACTGCTCTACTGAAATAAAACTCAAGCTGAAGCCAAAAGCTACCTGTCAGTAGCCTCTCCAGCTGTGGTTGCTCTGAAACTCCCTGCTCAATCCACTGCTTTCTTCTTGTCAAATGCCTTATGCTGTCAGGGTGTCACTGAAAACTGGGAAATAAACTCTCCAACCAGTTGGTTAGGTAAGAAAGCTGACATTTCTTTATTCAGTGTGCTGAGTGCATGGGGATTGCTCCACCTAACATGTGCACCCAGCAGCCTAACAGACCAGGTTATATGCATGAAACCAGTGTATATTCACTGCATTTCTGTTACATACACATTACATTTCTTGAATACATGCATATATGTTAATTATTTCCATGGATTTATTTGGATATCAGTAGGGGTTTTTTGAGGGTCTTTGGTGGTCATTTGGGAACACCCCATTCCCCAAATTTTCCATTTATGGTTCTGGATCCTCTAATGAATCTTTTCTCCTTGAGAATATCTCAAGTATGTTGTCAGGTCACGATGCACTTCTCTTATCATTCTTTGCCCTGGCACTCTATCTTTGTTCTCAAAACTAAGACATCTGCTAGTACATCTTAATCACTGATATAGGTAAATAAGGAAGCGCTAGCTGGTACAAGACTATTAGTCACAGATGTAGGGAGTTAACACAAAGCCACATTAATCTCTGGCATTTGTACAAAGTACTATATGGTACAAAATGAAGCATTAATCACTGATATAGGGATCAAACACTATTGTGCTAAAGTTAAAAAGAATTTTCCAACATCTTCCCCCACTGCTGCATGGACGCCTTTTTAAAGAAATAGAATTTGTTCAGTAACAAGGGTAGGAATGCAGAAGGGCTGAGGGATTTTCAGTGGATGAAATATGCCTGCAGAATATGCAGTGTGCTAAAGGCCGAGCAAAAAACGTACAGGAACATTAGGAGTTTTGGGGATGGAGTTCACAGGAGGGGGAGACAGGTAAAACGTGGATGTTTGGATGATATGAAATCTGAACTTTGCACTAGCAGAATTAATAGAGTCCTTATCAATGGAAAGAGCAATTCATCACAACAGAACTCATCTGGGGCTTGACTTTCTTTGGATTGGCATTAGGTGACTTTTCTGCTCTCTGCTCCCAGTTTCCCCAGTGCTTTTCCAGCTGTCACCTTCATAATAATACATCCTGTTGTTTTCCCTCCTTAGAAAATTTCTTAGGCAGGAGGGGAAACATAAAACCAAAGAAGTGGCTAACAGGCTTTTTTGCCACACATCTCCATGTTATGTCTTACATCTGTCATCTGAACTTGTGCAAAGGCTGTTGTATATTTTAGCATGTAACCTCATAGCAGCCCACAGCTTCCTCACAAAGGGGAGGTGGAGAGGCAGGCATTGATCTCTCCTCTCTGGTGACCAGTTACAGGACCTGAAGGAATGGCATGAAGCACTGTCAGAGGAGGTTTAGGTTGAATATTAGGAAAAGGTTCTTCACACAGAGGGTGTTTGGGCACTGGAACAGCTCCCCAGGGAAGTGGTCACAGCACCAAGCCTGACAGAGTTCAAGAGGTGTTTGGACAATGCTCTCAGGCACAAGGTGTGATCCTTGGGGCTGTCCTGTGTGGGACCAGGAGTTGGACTCCCTGTGGATCCCTTCCAACTCAGGATATGCTACGATTGTATGAACATGATGGACTGTGGTTCTGCATTTTTAGATGCTGTGATGCAAGTGATGTCTAAGCAAACTTACAGGTCAAAGCTGAAGAGATTTGTTCGCATCAGGATTATGTGTTTAGCTACCTACAGCAACAGATATTTTTTTATCATCTAGCAACAGCAACACTTTAGAAAGCTCCCAACCCCAAGTATCTTCACAGCTTTGTGTCTGAATACTTCTTTCATTTACCAGTGGAGGAGGAAGAAGAAGAACCTTTCCTGCAGCCAACCTCCCCTGCCTCTTTTTCTCATCCAGTCTTCAAGATTGACTGTCGAACTCTCAAAATTGTAATAGCCATTGTCCTAAATAGCAAACTGGCATTTACTCCAACTGTAAATTGAGGAAAAATCATAATTGAAGCATCCTTCAGAAGTACCATTCCAAGGGGTCAGCAGGGAAGAGCTTTGTGATTTCTTTCACATCAAAGTTATTCTTAATGCATTACTTAGTTTCCTCAGCCCGTTTGATGAGGGATAAGGGGGGATGGAATAGTTTGTGTTTAAACCCCTGAAAACCCCTGAAAATGGCCTTCAAGTTATACAGCAAGTAGTCCCTTTCCAGCTGTGGAATACAGGTTCAGCAAACACCTGCTAGAGCAGTCTCCTCTTCTGTTTGCAGGCTGTCTCCCAACACTATGGTGACCCCCCACAAGAAGAGCATGCTGGGGAATGGGAACTATGATGTGAACGTGATTATGGCAGCACTTCAGACCAAAGGCTACGAGGCAGTTTGGTGGGATAAGCGCAGGTACTGACAAGCTGCGTAATTCTGGAGGTGGCTAATGTTTGTAAAAATGAGAAAGAGATTGAAGTGAAAGCACCAGAACGTAATCTTGTTGATGTCTTGTTTTCTGCACTCTTTCAGGGATGTTAATGCCATTGCCCTGTCTAACGTGATGGGCTTCATCATGAATCTGCCCTCCAGCCTTTGCTGGGGCCCCTTGAAGCTCCCCCTCAAGCGACAGCACTGGATCTGTGTCCGGGAGGTGGGAGGCACCTACTACAACCTCGACTCCAAGCTCAAGGTGCCCGAGTGGATTGGAGGTGAAAGTGAGCTCAGGTAGGATTTCCTCAAATCCTTCCCTGTTGGAGGTAAGAAATCTGTCCTTAAACAGTTGGCAATTGAAAGGTGTATGGCTGACCTTCAGTAGTAAAAATTTGAGAGTAATAAGGTTCTTGTGCCTCCGCTTGGATTTATGCCCTGTTTGTGCAAAGCTAGGGAAATGTTTTGGCAGTGGTGTCTCTATGAGCTCAGGAGAGCTCAACTTGGCCTCTTGCGTGTCTGGCTCTGTCAGTGGTGAAGGTAAGAGACCACTTCTGGTATTAGTGGGTGACACCTGCAACAAGATGTGCTGTGCCCTGCACCCTCCTCGAACATGAGAGTATTAGCATTCTTTGTCTCTGTAGTACCAATCTGTATGTTTCCAGCAAAAGGCTTTCCAGACTAAAAGTGCAACCTTATCCATGACAGCAGTGAGAGCTGTTTGTTAGGAATCACTTTTCCTATGTAAGCATATGCTGCCCTTCTGTCTTGGCTACCCTCCCCTCTTCAATCTTAACACAAGATAGTAGTTGTAAATACTTTGTAAAGTTTCACCTGCTCTTGATTGCTGTTTAGCTTCCATTCCATTGTGCCGTAAATCCTACTAGCAGCTTTGGTATCTTGACTAGACTTGTTTTGAGATAGGGATTGCACATGTGTATTATTTGCAGAGCCAGCCATGCCACTGAAGTTTTGCTAAATTTCTGGAGTAAAGTAACTCTCTTATGAAACTACTGTGCAGAGATTCTGGTGGATTTTATCCTAGGTCTATTGTTCTTCAGCAATAAATAAGGGCTTTCTCTACTGGGAGTTTTGGAAATCTGGACCAAAGGATATTGGAGAAAACATTGATTTGACTTTTGTATTTATTGGAAGTAATCCAAGTTTGGTATTAGAAAAAGCTTAGGTGCAGAATGGGTTTAAAAAAACACGTCAAATGACCAGGTGGTACAGTGCTGCTAAGGACATCTAAATGAAGGGGTGTTCTTTTTTCACAAGGAAAAGATTTTTCCCAAATCTGTTGGAATTATTTTAAGTTATGGTGGGATTCTTGATCTTGGAAATACGAAGAAAGTAAACTTGGTTTTAATTCTGTTTTTCTTGCCTTGGCAAGTAAGAAAGTAGCGTCTATATAGACTCATCTCTGCTGAGGTTAAGATAATGTCTGTCTGATTCTGAGAATTTTCTGGGTAGAGATGGTTCAATCTATTGGGGCAAGTTTGTTTGTGGGTTTTTTCTGTCATAAAATAACTAAAGACTGGGGGTTCCCCCCTTTTCTTGTCAATAGTTAGTTGCATTTAGTTGTTGTTGCAGATGACGAAGTTCTACATTCAGTAGCATTTGTTTCTATTTCTCTTTATGATAGGAAATTTTTGAAACACCAGCTGAGAGGAAAGAACTGTGAACTCCTATTGGTGGTGCCAGAGGAGGTGGAAGCACATCAGACCTGGAGAGCTGACGTGTGACCTGGGCTGACTCTGTCCTCCCACTACAGTTCTTCCCCTTTACCAAACTCCTGATGTCCTAGAACCTGGATAATGGGTGCCCCAACTCTTCTTGTCTGGAACTTCCTTTGTTAGGCTCTTCTCTTCCTTCCTTGGTGCAATAGGGCGATGGAGCAGGACATTGGGGTTGGTGGGTGGGGAAGAACTGCGGGCAGGGTGGAGGAAACTGGAAGCCAATCACTTTAATTACAAGATTGATGAGCTGCAGTGCCCTTTGGCCAGCTGGAAGGCATCGTGCTCTTGAAAAACTGGGCTGGGGGAAAGAGTGCCTGGAAACCCCTGGCCTCCCTTTCCCCACGTGGTTCAAGGCTGCGTGTGGTGGGACACTGCTCCCTCCAGCACGCGTCAGGAAGGAGCAGGGGCTGAGCACACTGCCACCTCTTCACAGTTCTCTCCCTCCAAAACAAGTTGTCGTGAAGACATTTGCAATTGCTAAGGGTCTCTCAGGACACTCAGAACACTAGGAATGGTACGGTGCTCAGCACGACCCTCTGCTTCTTAGGGCTGGTTTGTGCCAGGAATTAGGAAACAATAATAAAACCAGTGTCATCTTCCAAGAAATTCTTCAGGTAGCTAGAGGACTCTTCCCCAGGGTCTCCAAGGATTTATGTATGTGGTGAGCGGTTGTTTGGCAGTGTGTGTCTGGCTAAGGTCACGTGGAAACAGCAAGCGCAGGCTGACTGAGGAGTATCAAGTTTCTGGACTGGAGAGAGGCCACAGTCTGCTTGGGTTTCTTCGTGCTATGGTGGGGGTTTTTTTTACTATTTTTTAAAAGTTATTTTGGTTTTCTGCATGGTCACCCAGTAGTTTAGGGGCTCCTTGGAGAGAGGAATAAAGCTGAAGAGGTTTTCAAAGAAATTAATTCCCTTTTATTTTCCTCTCTCCAAAAGTGTAGCCTACAGTCACGGCTATCATGTGAAATGAAAGAGGTCAAGTTATAAAATAAAAATGGGCTGAGGAGGGAAGCCTTTATAGCAGTCAGTTTTGCCCTTTTGTTGCTACCAGCCGCTGGTGTGGGAGCTGCAGAGAGTCCGCCAGAACTTCCAGGCATTGGAGACACCCTGGCTTGGTAGTTGAACCAACCTCTCCTTTAGTGTTGGCCAACAAACATTCCATTAATGGGTGAATTGCTTTTTCCTGCCTTCCATGGGGAAGAGAGACTAGACATGGAGACACCAAGAGGAATCTCCACCAGCTGTTTCCCAGTCACCCAGGCGAGCTGTAGCTCAGCCATGCCTTCCATGGCAGGAGGAGGAAATGCTGAATTTGGGACTGACTTCATTGTGTTTAGCACTTCCTGGCTGAGCTGCTGTTTGCTTCCATCTTTACATGTCTTGGTTGAACAGCAACCTCTGGGACCTGATGGAGCTCGAAGAATCCTGTTCCATCATGCAAGAAACTCATTACTGATGTTTGAGCTGGTGAAAGGAGGGCTTGTAATGACCTTTTCTCAGTTATTTTTCTCTTCAGAGCTCTGCAAATGCATGAGCAGGTGCTCGAACCTGAGAGACCACCAAAATGGCACCGTCCCAACAGAGAAGAGAGGCCACATGAGGACGGGACAGTGGTGTTTGCTGACCCCTGGACACCTGGAAAGCACTCTTTTGCAGTCCTTTGAGCACAGCCTCCCATAGTCAAGGGCAAATGGCTCTTAACATTTTAAAAAGTCCTATTTCGTAACACATTCCAATGACCAATACCAGCTGGCAGAGTTTTTAAACACTTTCCAGGCAGGATGTTCAGCCTGCAGGCATTCTGCTCCTGACTTGAAGCCATTTCTTCAAGAGGGGAAAATATTAATCTCAACAGCAACATTTTCTATGCTGATTGAAGTTGCACTTTGGAGAAAAACCCTGTTTGCATGGAAACTGCAAGCCAATGGATCAGTGCACAATATGCAAAGATGTTCTAAAATACTTTGGGGCTGCTTTCCTCTCCTTGTATGTCAGCTGCTTTCCCGGGGAAGAAACAGTGTGATCCAGCTGCTCAGGTAAAGGGAAAGTGTATGATCACATCCCCGTGGGAGGTGAAGCTGCTGTGCCCGAGGGTGGGTGAGCTGGTCCAGTCCCACTGCTCGGGAGTGGGGAAGCCCCTCTTTGTTTTCTTGCTTGTTTGGTTTTGTTAGAGCCTTGTCTTGGGTTTGTTTACAGAGATGTATTTTGTTTAACCAAATATTAAAAATGGAAAAAAAAAGTTTCCATATAAATGTCCTATCACTTCTGTATGTTCAATTGAATTGTTCTGTAACAAAGTATGTAAAGGATAAATAAATTTTTTTCTTTGGTTATAAAACCACCTTTTTGTGAGTTAAGAACCTCGAACGGCGGACACTGAGGCGGCTACTGAGGTAGGATCACCTCCCTGAAAATTCCCTTAAGCCATGCAAGGCTTCCCCACCCATCTGAAGGTGACAAAGCCATGTCAGTCCCTTCTGCACTGCCAGGCTGTGCATGAAATGGAGAGATCCCTACCCAGAAATCCCCCGACAGCTCTGGAAGAACTGAGCCTCCCTCAAGGACATCTATTAAAACCACACTGCTCAGGTTGGATTTATTTAATATTCCATACAAAAAAATACGCAGCTGATGTCTGTTCTACTGTATGAGGCAGAGAATCTGCGTGGATGTGATCGTCTCAAACCTGGCCTGCTGTTCCCTCGGTTCTCACACACACACACAGCTGCAGTGAAAGTGTTCCTGCAGACGCCTCTTCCCAAAGAGTATTTTCCATGGGGTATTGATTGCCACCGGCACCCCTCCTTCCTCTGCTGGGAGGCACACTTCCTGCCACCACTGTCCTTCAGCTCCAAATCAGGCAGGAAAGCATTTGTTCTGTCTGACTGCTGCTTTTCAAAGCCTGACCTGTGCCCCAGGGTGTTTTGTGGGGGCAAGAAGCTGGCAGAGGAGCTCCCCCGGTCCAAGTCTGTAACTGGTTATGGCATAGTGATTGAATAAAAGGAAATACCCATGATTTCTAAAGGAGAGGGGGATGCAGACAGGAGCCATCTTCAGGTCCAGAGGGGGGCTTCCCTCCCTCGTTATGAACAGGTCAATGTCCCAAAGGAGAACCAAAAATAAAAAGAAAAAAATGCTCTGGCCCAACAAATCAACAGTTCAATATATCATAATCGCAAGGTCTTCCCACTTGATGTGAATCCAACTCAGCTTCTGCAAATTAGATCTTTCCAGACAGCGGAGGCAGGGCCCCTGGCATTCCCCCTGAGAGCCCCGTGTTGGGTCCGAGGAGGATCTGCAAAGAAAACAATTCGTTGAGGGGTTTCAAGGACACAAGACAGCTTCCCATGCTGTCCCCCCACCACAGGTGCCCCTTTGCAGCACCAGTCCCATGCCTGCTGCAGCAGCCAAGGTCAGTGCCTGAGAACAGCCCCCATTTCAGCCCCTCACAGCATATTTTGGCTGGTGAAAGCCAGGTTGTGCTTGCCAGGGATTGCTGCCAGCCTGGCACTGCAAATTAGCACGATTGTCCTGTTAGAACATCCAGACAGAACATCTGGTGGGATGCGTGAGGCCACAGCATACAACGGACTGCACCCTTCTCCCCAGGCTCCCTCAGCAGCTGCTCACAGCAGGCTATGCAAGCACTCCCGGCCAGTTCTGCAGGGCCGGGAGAGAGGGCTGGGCTTTCCTGCCTCACCTGTCGCTGCTGCAGCTGCTGCTGTTGCTCCATCTGCAGTTTTTCGGTTTCAAAGACGACAGGAAGAACCAGAATCATGAAGGAGGTGGTCCCAATCCACAGAGCTGCCCTAGAGAATCTACCAAAGAGAAAGAACCTTAAGAATCAGGTCTTTAGCTGCTTCTTATTGGCACAATCCCGCGCTTCCCTTCCGTGCCTCAACCATCAGCCTTGCCCCAAATCCAACCCCGAGCTCCGGGGTGTCCCCTTATCCCCGCCCTTCCCACGCCGCCCACAAACAAAAACCGTGGCTCGCCGCTCCCCGCAGGCCCCGCACTGCGCTACCCGCGGCAGAGCCACCAATAAAGCCAGCGGAGCCGCCCCGCGCCCCGGCTCTGCCCGCCGGGCCCGCTCCGAGGGGCTCCCGCCCGGCCCGCCGCCCCCTCACCTGTACATCTTCTGCGCTACCGTCAGCGACAGGTCGAACGTAGCCCCGGCCGCCGATCGGACGCTCTCGGGGAACATCTCCGTGAGTCCCCACAGCCGCTCCGCCAGCGTCTCGTCCAGCTGCGGGCGGCACCACCATGTCAGGCCCCTCCGCACGGCCCTGCGCGCCCCGCGGGGTCACCGCGCCCGCCCGGCCTTCCCCGCCGCCCGCCCCGATACCTCCTCGTCGTCCTCCTCCTCCTCCTCGAGCTCGTCCTCCAGCTCCTCGGCCTTGCCCGCGCCGCCCTTGGGCAGCAGCTCCTCCGGGGACAGGGACGCCGCGGCCGCCATCGCCACCAGACAGGACGGAAGGAGCGGCGGCTAGAGCGCCGCCGGAAGCGCGGCGGCCCTCCCGCCACCCATCCCGGGCGAGGCAGCGGCCCCTGGCGGCCCGGAGGAGCACAGGCCGCCCCCCCGGCCCGACCCCGGAGTACAGCGCGACGCGGTACAAACACCCTCAGAACCGGGTTTGAATTGCAAGGTTTTATGTAAAATATGCAAAACTCTCGAGAACGAGCAACTCGAGCATCCTGCTCGCCCAAGGCAGACGGTGAGGCTTGTACAAGCACCTGCAGGTTCCCCAGGGGTGGCGGGCAGAGGTCTCCCCGCTTTTGTAAGCAGAGAAGGCGAGGAGGAGCCCTCATGGAGACGGATCTTCTCCACCGCCCGCTGTCCGGCTGCCTTAGAGAAGAGGGTACCTACGCTGGGCTGCGGTGAGGAAACGCATTAAGGTAAAGTGCTCTGAGGAAAATCGTGTTAATTAACAGCGCCTGTGGTGCCAAACCAGCCATTAGCAGTACCCGCGGCACCACACGATGCTGGAGGCATCTCAGCACTCGTGGTCCCATGAAACAAAGTACCTCCACACAGTACCAACATGGTTGGAAGGCCCAAGCCAGCCCCAGCATCCCGTGGGCCAAGACCCAGAACCAGCCTGGCCACCTCTTGTTCACTTCTTCTTCCGGCTGTGCTGCTTCAGCTCCTCCAGCTCCTTCTCCATCAGGTGGGACTCAGCAGTGGTCTCAGAGAGCTGGAACACACAGCAAACAACAACAGGAGTGAGTTAAAGGCTCGTGAGGCTTCTCCAACCTCACAGCACAACCGAGGTTTACAGCCACAAGCCAGGACCTGCGGGAGGGAATTTGTTCCTGTTGAGCAAGGGGGAAGCTGCCATGTCACACTTTGCTGAGATCGCCTGGAACACCTGGAGAGCAGCTAGGGCTCCTGCTAAGTGTTCCAGCCACAAAAGCCACTTTCCAGTTTTAAAACACGTGAAGAGTAAGGAAAGAAAATATTTGTTCAGACTGACATAAAGGCTAAATCGCTTCTGAACTGAGAAGAGATGTGCGTTCTATTTCACTGAATGTCTCCCCAGATTTTAAGCATGAAAGCTGTGATCTCTGGGTAAGGTTGAATTTCAGTTTATTTACTGGAAATCCTTTCATCCACAGGTTTACACGCAGAATAGATGTCACACCCCTCATGACAGCAGACGGAAGCTTTAATCTTCTGTGACCAGAAAGGGTGGCTGTAACTCAGTTTCAAAGTTAGGGCAGAGGACAGAGTGGCAAGAAAAATGCCATATTCTGTGCATAAAGGGAAAGAGGAGACATGGCACTTGCAGGGGCTTCTCTCTCCTCAGTCACAGTGTTCACAACAAGCTCTGATGTGGGGGGAACCATCCCCTCTTCTCACAGAGGGGATCAGGCTTTACTCCCACAGCCACTTTGCCATTATACCCTGTGTCGCATGGCAAGGTAAAGCAGAAAGGGGGATGCAGTGAGAGCAGCCTTTTCCAGGGGACCCAGCACCCCTTGCTCAGGCATGCCCACTGCCATGGGCAGGCAGGTGTTGGGCAAAGGCTCACCATGTCCAGCAGAATATCCACTTTCAGCCGAAGTAGGTTATTTTCTTCCTCTAGCTGCTGGTTTCGTTTGCGCAAGCGCTGCAATTCCCTGCGATCCCCCAGGAAGCTTCCTGATTCTTGGAGGAAAGAAGGAGGTCAAAATACAGATTGTCAGCCAACCGTGGCTACTTCAGACCAGAGCAAGCTGAGCTGCACTCTACCTGTCACCCACTGGCCATTTTCAAACTTCAGGCTCTGGCCAGCAAGGTTCATTGTGGGGGTGCCGTATTCCAGGCCCAGCTCAATCTCACGGGTGGATCTATCCAGCTGCAGGGAGAAGATCACACTCAGGGTTTCACAGAATTCCAGAGCCACCCCCTGCTCTCCCACTTCTTAGTGACTGGCATTCCAGTGGAAGATGCTGGTCCAAATGGCCCTGGAGCCTGGAACCCTACTTTGGTCATGTACTGCTGCAGTAGATAGAGGACTGGCTCCTCTCACTACCATCCCTGCACTTTCTCCCACCCACACACTCATCTCCCTGCACTTGGAGACCACTGTCAGTTTTCAGTGACACAGTTCTGGACTGCAAGTGTGGTGATGATGATTCTTCCCTGAGCTATTGCATTTCTAGCTTCACGTATAGTCACCAGCAATCAGGAATGGTGCTGCACCGCAGGAAGAAAGCAGCACAGCTGGAATAACAGAATATACTGAGTTGGGAAGAACCCACAAGGATCACTGAGTCCAACTCCTAGCCCTGCACAGTACCATCCCCAAGAGCTACACCATGTGCCTGAGAGTATTGTCCCAACACTTCCTGAACTCTGTCAGGCGTGGTGCTGTGACCACTGCCCTGGGCAGTCTGTTACAGTGCCCAACCACCCTCTGGATGAAGAAGCTTTTCCTGCCCCAGAAGCAGCTGGGAGCTCTTGTAAGGATTACGGCACTCACAGCAAGAGCCGCCCACCCGTGCCACCAAGGAAGCACTCCTGCAGCAAACCGCGGGTGCTGGGACTCACCAGGTGCAGGTTGGACAGCGAGGCCCATTTCCTGGGGGGGGTCTTCTTCGGGCTGAAGGAGTTCCCAAAGAGAGGCATCGCACGCTGCTGGCCAGGCTTACAGCGGGCTCCTGAAGCAGCAGGAGAGACACAAGCGGTCTGAGGCTGCGGGCCAAGAGCAGCGATGTGGCAAGGCGGCCGCTCTCCTCAAGCAGAGCCCCCCGGCTCTCAGGCCAAGATGGCGATNCCCCGGCCGGTACCCCCAGCGCCACGCGGCCCGGCACCTAGGGGGGGCACGGGCCGTACCACCCTACGGGCACGCCCACGAGCTGGAAGGGGAGCACCGCGGGGCGCTTCTCCCCGCACGGGCCACCACCGGGATGCTCCTTTTTTCTGTTTTCCCTGCCGGCATCTCACTGGCGAAAGCAGCGGGCTCGGCAAGAGCAGAGCCGATGAAGAATACCCCCCATCCCCCCTCCGCCGCAGTGGTAGGGTCAGCCCCGCGGTGCGGGGGCGGTTGGGCCGGGCTGTTCCATCGAGCTTCGCCTTAATTCCGGGGGGGCCGCACCTCTCCGTCGGGCCACGCCTGCTCCCGGCGCTCGCCGTCCGCCGCCGGTGGGATCCGCCGCGTGTCCCGGGAGCGGTTTGCGGCCGCCGCGTTGCCGTGGCGACGGGATCTCCGCTCCGCCTCCCGTGGTGGAGGGAGACGGGAGCGGAGGGGCCGGGCAGCGGGCTTGGGGGTCGGGCTCTGCTCACGGGTGGGCTGCGTCAGGCTAGCGCCGTGCTGACCGCGTGTTCCGTAACACCCTCCCTGAAATGCTCCACTCGCTTGGAAGAGTTTTTCACATTGTTTTTGGTGGGGATTGTTTGTTTATTTTTGCAGATAAATAACTAAACGCCATTAGGCAGAGGACCCCTCCTTGCTTGGGAACGTGGGAGTAGAAGTGGAGGAGGTCTGGGGTCCTGGACTGCACGGGTTCGGGGGATGATGGGTGAGGAGCTGGAGAGAGAAGAATCATACCGAACCACAGAATCAGTTAAGTTGGAAAAGATCTCTGAGATCATCAAGTCCTGTCTTTGACCGAACACCACCATGGGAACGTGACCGTGACACTAAGTGCCATGTCCAGTCTTCTCTCAAACACCTCCAGGGACAGTGACTCCACCGTAGCAGCTCCTCACACGCCTTTCTTTGAAGCACTCCCAGCATCCCGATTTCTGGCGCACATTGCAAAGTCCCCCCTTTCTGCACATGATGGAATAAATTTATACTCATTGTGTTACTCGCTGCCTCGTATTCCATGGGAGGTGGCAGTGGCAGTTGGTTTGGATAATATTTTGAATGAATGGCACGAGTGTGTAACACGTATCACCAGCACTTTTTATGTTACAGAGGCAAACTGCCACTCCTAAACTATAAAATAATTCCCCAGTATGTTAGAATAGTGATCTGAAGTTACTCGCTTCATTGTTAAAAAAGCTTATGTTGAGGACTTCCTGGGGCTTTCCTGAAAAATTTTGGATTAATGAGATACTAAGATGCTGACTTTAGTTAAAAGGGTACAATAAAGACAAGGAAAGAAAAAAAAAAAAGAAGGGGGCAGGCAGATAAAAGGAGGAGAAAAGAAAAGAATCACCAACATTTGAATTTGGTTTGTACATGTATTAATACTCCAGGAAAAAAAAGAATTATCTAACAGTCTTTCATTCCCAGAGTGCTTAATTGGCACCCTGCCTTAAGTGAACCAGAAAATTGCTCGCTTGGAATGAGAATTGGAAAAATAGCACAGTTAAACCCAGTGACTTGAGACAAGAAAAATCTCTGGTGCTGCAGTATCTTTTGGCAGTCCAGTTAACCAATATCTGGTTCTTGCACGACACGTGCTATAAAACCAGTTGCCTTCTGACCCAGTGTACCAGAGTCTGTGCACTGGAAAGCAATGATTTTTGCAATAAGAGAAGTCATTATAATGGGGTGGGGGGGGAAGTCAACACCCTTAAAAGTGGAATAAAAACTCATCGTTCACAGCAAGGTATTAGTGAAGTAGCTGTGGCTTCTATCACCATTTAATATCCATATGTGCCTGCATATATTGGAAAAGAAAGATGAAAGGAAGGTCCAGATAAATGAGGGCGAGAACTTTGGAAGAAAACCTGAGACAATGACAATTTTGAAATGAAAAAATGAAGGCAGCTCACCTGGGTGCTTGTAAGAGCCAAAGACCATAGAGGATAGTGAGGGACTGAGCTCTTAACACTCACATTGGTTGGGGTTTTTTTCCAGTAATGTTCACCTTCCTAGAAGAAACCAGCACACTTGTTGCTTGAGTTCTCCTTGCATTGAGCAGGATGACTGTTGTAGTAATACACTGTAATTATTGTAAAACTAAACTGTCTCATGCATCTAGGGTCTCAGTGATTCTCTGACTGCCTCTTTCTGTGGAGCAGAGACCTGGAAAAAGCCAGGCAGCCCATCCCCACTGCCTTGGCATGTGAGGTGAATGCTTCCTTCTGTGCCTGGTTGCTGTGCCCACGCTGGGTAATACCTGTGTGAATAGTCTCGTGGTTGGTAGGACTTGTCAACAAGAGTTCAGAAAACATCCCCTGGAGACTAAGAGAAGGAGGTTCAGTGTCTGATTTCCTCTGTGATTTGATTCAGGAATCTTTCTTCTTCTGCATGGTTTGAGTAAATTTCATTTCTTGCCAGACTCCATTTCCTTGAAAAATGCTGTGGAATTTCCTCACTGCACCAACCTCCCAGGGTGTTTTGGCAGCAGCTTTTCATCATTGTTTCTCCACCTACACCAGGTAGATACCGAGACAAGAACTGGCTGTTGTTGTTTCTAGTATTGTCTCTCAGTATATTGCAAATACATATATACAGATATATATATATATAGTTTGACATATGATTTTCAGCTATGTTAAAAGCATTATGGTGTTGTACTGTGCATCCTTCTGTGTCTGTCACTCTGTGGGGAAAAAAACACTTAGCACACACTCTTTTTCCTAGGACAATAACTACAGAGATCCCTTAGGAACTGCAAAGCCCATTAAATGGTGAAGAACCTGTATGTTACAGTCATTGTGTGGGGAGGCTGCCTATGTTCCCAGGAAGACATCTTTGGGAACACTGGTGGAAGGCTGAGAGATTGACAGGATGAAGATAGGGCTGTAGCACATGGCAGTGTGGAAATTTTGGAATAGACCCAAGCTGTTCTTGGTAGCCTGATTTGGAGCATCTTCTTCAGTGTTTTTGGCTCACAAGTGATAGAGAATCTATAGCTTAGATGTTCTCAGAGCTGCTTTTAACTCCATAGTGTTCCTCTTGCCTTTTTTCATGTGAACTGTGGGATTATTATTGTTCTCTGTTATATCAATAATTACAGGGAAACCCCATTGACTGGTGAATTCAGTAGACTTACTCTAGGCTTACTCTGACGTCAAAGAGAATATTTATTTTAGTTATTGTATTGAAAATTGCTACATCTCGTGGTGGGCTAAATGAGACTGACTTTAAAACCTATAAAATGAAACTTTTTTGGCATATTGAAATTAATTCCCTGCCCAATTAAATTTTTCAGCAGTGAGATAATTCTTGTTGCCTCAGTGCTGTGCAGTTAATGATGTCCCTTCTTTTAGAATCCTAGACATTAAATACCTCACCTATATGTTATTGACAAAGCCGACCCTTCTTTTTCTCTCTGTTTCTTTATTTCATTATAGCTAACTCAAGAGATAAAAGAACAGCCGTTTCACTGCTCTGTAGAGAAATGTGCTTTCCTCCCGCTTGACTGTCACAGATTCCACCACCAGGAGGCCCTCATTCCAGTGCTTATAGCTAGGCAAAGAAAACACAAGGAGAGTGAAGAGAAGTGGAGAAACACATCCGCACAAGAGTAATCTGAAATTAATACTTATCCGATAAATAGAGGTTTTCAGAATACTGTGCAGGCATCTATTAATTAATTATTGCAAGTATCCTAATATCCAGCTATTTTGGATGCCATGACTTTTGGAGATAATGAAGTGTCTGTCACAGGTGGTACCCTTCATTGAACAGCCGAGTGATAGCCAGGAAAGTTGATGTCTCTTGTCTTCTGGATGGATCTTAGTAACCTAAGTAAAATAATAAAATGCAGTAAAGCACAGGTTATA
The DNA here is from genome assembly GCA_013398055.1 of Ifrita kowaldi. Classification (NCBI taxonomy): domain Eukaryota; kingdom Metazoa; phylum Chordata; class Aves; order Passeriformes; family Cinclosomatidae; genus Ifrita; species Ifrita kowaldi. The sequence continues at coordinate 343,088 of VZRS01014609.1, read as the reverse complement.
CTTTTCATTCCTCATGTGTGCCCTCTATCACCCAACAAATATGCCTTCACCTACTTTGCCTCTACCTTTTCCCTTTTAGTTACTTCCATATTCACAGGTTCTTAATTTTCTTTTACTTGTCACAGCTAGCTTTTATCATCTCCTAAAAGTTATAAATATCTGCACTAACACTCTTTCTGATTGTTCTATTTTGCTAACCATGCCTTTAAAGAAAGGAGGAAGGAGAAATGTTTTCATCCTTATTTTTTTACCAAATCACGTACTTCTTCCCTACTGGCTTTTCAAAGCTGCAGTTGTTACTTTGGCTGAAATGTAGACTTTGTAATTCAAAAGAACACTGTGTACATGATTCTTAACTAAAAAGTATATAGAGTTGTCATTCTTTTCTCCTTAAGCCCTATTTTTTTTCTCTTCACTGCTGAGTCAAGCCTTGTATATCTGCTTCTGTGCTTGTTTCCCACGGTCACGTTTCAGTACCGATGAGTCCAAGACACAGCTTTGCAATGCAGTTTCAGAATGGATGATAGGTGAGAACAGTTTTGCTCCTGTCAGGAAATGCAGTTCCTGCAAGCTGTAAGTTTGCAAACTGAGTTAGCCCTTGTCTTTCAAACTCAGTTCCTGCCCTCCTTCCCTGAATTCACACATACATACTACATGTTTACATTTGTTTACTTGGGCCTCTCCAATATGTGCTAACGTGGCAAACATATCCTCTGCTCTAAGAAGCAGAAAAAGTGTAAATGAAGCCATGATGTTGTATGCAGGCAGTTGAGCCACACACATGCTCTGGAGAGAATCCATTGCTTCCCTGCCAAGAGTTTGCCACGAGGCTGTCCATGGTGTCTGGGAGACCAAAGGTTCAGAGGTCATGTGCCGCCCACAGCAGCGAAAGCTTGTGTTAAGCTTTATTTCACTCTGTTCCTATTACCTGGCTACTCTTTGCTTGCTTTCACATCTGTATTTCATTAATTTCCTTGCCTCCTACTTTCAGAGTCATCTGTTTCCATGGCTCACTTAAGATGTCCTTTCCAGGAAATAATGAAATATTAAACCTCCAGTCTGTAGGTTCCTGATGAGCAGATGCAGGGAAAGGGAATACCAGGGAAACGGTCTCAAGCATCTCACTGTATGTGTTGGCGTTTTGGTGCTGTTGTAACCCTTCACCACTGGCAGCTGCTGCAGAGAAGATGTTGGGCCTTTGGACTGCACTGCTGTGTTGTTTATAAGGGACAGCAAACAGGGCCTGCATTCTAAATTCCCTTCCAAGCTGATTTCATCTCAGGCCTCAGATGAACATAAATTGTGCTTTGCTCGTACAAACAAGTGCACTCGTGTACTCACGAACTGCATTGTGAAATACTGTGAAGCTCAGTGTGTATAGCATGCTATGAAGATGAGAGAGAAGTGCTAAGTATTCTTTCCTCTTCCATGTTCTTTCACCATTCCTTCTACATCTTCACTTAGGCACACTAACAGCTCCAAGAAGCTACACTAACTGGGACTATTCCCAGTTGGAACCAGAAAAATTCAAGATGAACAAACTGCTGTCACCAAAGGGAGAGTCATACGAACATCGAGGTAAGCATTCTCCCTAGACCCTGCTAATCAAAATAAGAATTTTGTATCCAACCCAGGTGGTCATTTTTTCCCCCTAGGACGCCTTGATCTATAGGTCATACTCTACACCAATTCTTTGTGTTAGAAAGGTATGCCTGTGGATGGCCTCTTATCAAATGCAAAAATTGGAAGTAATGTGGTCTTTAGATGATGTGGTGTCTGCAACAACATGACAATGGACTATGTGGCCCAGAAAGTCCTTTTTGGTATCTGCTGCCAGCTCATATGCAGATGAGATTGCTTTTCAGGCTTTTGAGGAATACAGATGACAGCTCACCCATGGTCTGCACTACTCCAGGATGCCAATTTAGAACCCATTCCTATGAGACCTGTGAAGGCCAGGTACAGTAGTATTTACAGCAATAAATGGGAGATCTGGTTGGTTTTGGTTTCCTGTCCTAATTCTGTATTGTTCCCTAGGGTAGCAAGGGATGCAAATATGAGACCTATTAGGACCAGGTAGAAGGTGATCTTGTAGCTCAACAGCTGTCATACAAGTAGCAGCACAGTGTTAAGTGTGTTCAGCAGCAGTAAAGCAAGATCTTCACTGCTTCACAAGGGAAAGCAATACTGAAAAGATAAATTTTGAATTTGCATTAAATGCCCAAGCAAAATGAGCCTTAATGGAGGGTGCTCTCTCTGCATAAACTTAAAATAAAACATAAACTAAGTCTTGGATTCTAAACTTAGGAACTGTGTTCTTCATTCTGCTTCCCTTCCCCAGATTCCTTCAAGATGACAAGCAGTTCAGAGAAGACTGGTAAGACTGGTAGGAATGCAGGATAAAAATATATTCACAAATATGTGCGGCCAACATGTGGATGTGTCACAGAAGGCTCAGGCTTTCATTAAAAGTATTCATTGCTCTTAAGGAAACTTTCCTTGTCTGGCCATCCAGAAGCCACTCTGTCAGTCACACTGGGACTGAAGCCCTTTCTCAGCAGGCAGCTCCAGTGACCCAGCGAGTCCCTCACTTGACTCCCTACACCCCCCACACTCACACACTCAGACCAGGTTTCCTTACTGGCTTGAGCCAGGGTTTCCCTTAGCAGTCTCTGACATCTGGATCATTAAAATAATTTAATCATGGTGCAACAAAAAAATAGCAGCTTGAGCTGGGTGTCTCCGAGGAGGCATCCCAAAGAAAGCCCTGGGTTTTTATACCCTCCCAGTCTCTGTGTGACAAAATCCTGGCTCTTCCAGCTGAGTCCTGGCTCCTGCTGTGTCTCAGTGTCCGGTCACCTGGCTGTGCCACAGGTCCTGTGTCCTCTGTTGTGCAAAAGGTTAGTGCCAGTTCCTGGCCTCTTGCCTGGGGCTCTCACCACCCGGAGCTCAACCTGCGGCTGACACTGCAGCTGCACACCGAGCTACCTGCACTGAATGTGTTCCTCAACACTCCTCATCTTGTTACTATAACTGACAAGTTTATCAGTTTGGGTCTGTTGGATTTTTTT
>VZRS01014609.1:301636-339993 GCA_013398055.1 Ifrita kowaldi | reverse complement strand
TTTTTTTTTTTTTAATCAGTTTGTCAGATGACATGAAACAGGAGTTGTTCTGTTACAATTCAGAAAGGTTTTCTTGAAGTCCTCGTCAGATGTTCTATCACCCTAATTTCAAACACATTCCCACAAGCACCTTTTGCACGTCCTCTGCTGTTCAGGGATTCTTATTTATTGCAGGTCATCATTCCCCAGGCAACACTCGGTGCCTATATTATACTTGCTAGCCAAGATCCAAGATAGACATACATACTGTATGTGGCAAACATTTCCTTTAGAAAAGAAGTAAGGGAAGAATGTGGTACAGGGAAAATTGTACTTAACTTTGACTTACACACCAAGTGCTTAAATACTGTGAAGAATCTCATCTTTTTAATAGGAGGGAAGGCATGTCATATTTAGAAACTGGTTCCCAGCTCACACATCTGTGTAATTTGATTCATTTTGGAAATAAAAGCAAATGAAAATCTGAGTCTCTGAAGATTTAAATCTTGTCACTCTGAAAGAAAGGGAAATTGTTTTCATGGGTCAGCAGACAGGCTGTTCTCACAATTCATTCATTCATGTACAGTTGAAGTAATGTGCTACTTCAGTTCCAAGATTAAACAACTGGTAGTGATAAGTTGTTGTCAGGGATCATGTCAGGATGTCAAGCCTTGTGTAGAACACAGGAAAGCTTGTAATCGAAATTGAGACAGGTGAGCCAGTGTGCAGTGGGCTGCAAATAAGGATAATCTGCCAGTAAAAAAGGGAGATTGCAGTATCCAAAACAAATGTCCTAATTTGATATTTAGTCACCAAGGCAAGTAGTGACTTTCCAAAATGCTCCATAATAAGCATTTATTTTGCAGACAATGGGAGCTGAAGGTGCTCACCACTGACCTTTTACTGTTTAATTATGAGCCCCTGATTTAATTCCTGGTTTGATATCTTGAGACCTGAATAACCTGGATGATGGAGTATAATGCAACAGCATGACCACTGTAGCTGGGTAGAGAGTAGCAAATTACTTTGAAATGTCTAACAGAAAACCATGGGAATTCCAGACATATTTTTTGTTGGTGTTTTAGAAAAAAGGAAAAATGCTTATTTGTCACACAAAAAAGGGAAAGGCTCTAAGCACAGAGAGCAAAGAGAGTAAGGGAGAAGGAAAAAAAGCAAGAGAGGGATATTTGGGCAAAGCAGCATGGAAGAAAGAATGAACGGTGGAAGGAATGGTAGTGGTAAATGTACACAGAGGCTGCATTGAATCAGAGGCTGGGAACGCTGAACCGGATACAGAAGCCTGTGAGGATATTCAAAGCCAATGTTGCTAGAGTCAAACATTTATTTCTCTAAAAATGCTTCAGAAATAAACTGAATTATATTGCTCTTAAATTGAAGGTAAGAACAATGCCTATATTATGATACAATTTGGGAGTTTTGCTGTATTGTACATTGAAGCAGGGAGGGGAGGAGGGGTGAAAAGAAATAGATGATCAGTCACAAGTCTGTCTGTTCTGTTAAAATCCAGAGCCCTTGAAAGCAAGCTGGCAGGAGAGCAAGTTATTCTCTTTAAAATATGAAATTAGGTATGGCAAACATTTTCTTTTATATTTACTCATGCTGCTGATGACTTCTCTCGGCACAACACACAATTCACTCAGTTTTCAACTTGCTGATTTCTACATATTTTTGTAATGAAAGTTTGTGCTGTCAACAAGTGGAAACAAAATCTTTTGTTTCTCTTGACCCAGCTGAATTGAGTTTGGTTTATTTTTTCTTTTAATAGTCACTATTAGAGCAATGCTGTTGGAATCCAGGTCACTTTTTATTTTTTGGAATCCCTGTCTTTGCTTATGTTTAAGTATCATCACAGTGACGTTGCCATGCTGCCAGCCACATTCCTCCTGCCACAGGCAGAGCATTGCCATTACAGCATGTTAGAAAAAGCCCTTTAAGAGGTGCTGCTTTGTCACCATGGAGTGGCAAGGGGGAAACATATTTCACTGAGAAATTATGCAAGGAGTGGAATTTGGGAGAGATTAGTTTGCTTATAAAACTGTCTTAGAAAAATACAGTAACCATGTGACGCTAGTGCCACTTTTTATCCAGACCGGCAGACTGAAACGCACAAGTAGGTTGTGATTTGTTAATTTTGTTAAAGCAGTTTATGGAGTCAATAAATCTTGAGGGAAGAAACATTCCAAACTCATTTCTGTTGGAGACAACTGACTTGGCTGTGAGCTTTATGGAATAATTCCATGAGTTGCTTTTTACTAGATAAGGACATTCCGTGGTGTCATAGCTATTTTGCAAGCCTACAATTGCCTTCTATGACCCTGAAATTTCTCCGGCCATTTCAGCAGGAGAGGATGCTTTTATTCCTTTTCCCATGACTGCAACGTGGTGCTGCTAGCACCAGCGCTGCTGCATTTTGCCCTAGAGACAGCTATGTTTCACTTGGGGGTGGGCCAGGCTTTTTAAAGGGAATGCATGAGAATTAAGGCATTAATCTTAACAATATGGTAAATCGCTGAAATTTTTTCTACATTTCATTTCTCTTGAAAGAACTGAGACATGGACAAGCTTCCAGCAAGTACCATCCTCATCAAACAAGCAAATCTTCTAAGTCCAAACAGGTAAAATATAAGCCAGTGACTTTTCCAGGTATATAATGGGGAAGAAAAGGTTAAATACTATTTGTTTTACTAAGAATTTTCAGGCTTCTTGTTGTGAAGGCCGTTGCTACGCTATAATATGTGCTCCCCAAATGTGAATCAGGAGAGTGTGTATATACAGATGTGTATGTGTTTGTCAATCCCAGACAGCTGGCACCCATCAAAGCTGCTTGTGTATGTGTGTGTGTGTGTGTTCCTTTGTGTGCCCACGTAGTGCAAACAGCTTCCTCAGGTTTTGGATTCACTGATATGCGCTAGGCACAGGGAATCTGGACTGCTAATATTTAGTATTTCAGACCTCCACACCCAAGATGCAAAGCTTGAAAAGGACAAGAAGGAAAGCATTTGGAAGCAGTCTCAACATATGTTTGAAATTAGAGGACTAAAAATAGCACCTCATCCTGGAGAGGTAATGCAGTGTTTGGAGAAGGATAGGACATGATGTCATAGATTGAGTTAATTTTTCTCTCTCCTGCTGACATAGCTGATTTGTTGGCACCCATATACGCCCTGCAATACAAAAAAAAAAAAAAAAGAAAAAGATTCTTAAGGGCAGTTGCTCATGTAAAGGCAGTGGGGAAGTGGGATTGCTTTGCACATTTTAGAGTTGCTTTTTTGTCAGTTTTTCTCACAGATTCTGCCCTTAAGCCAATAAGGTCCCTCCCCGTCACCACTTAAACCTTTTTGTCTTCCTGAGAAGAACAGGTGAGAGGACCTTACTCCTTTCTTTGGAAGCAGGTCCTTTATCCTTTCAAATAGACTTGAATTCATCCTGAAGTGATACCTGGAAAAATCACCCCGACAATTCAGAATCCTGAGCTGATCTGCAGATGCTTTTACTTTGGAAAATGTTCTTCAAGACCACTCAGTCATTTCTTACAAATGCCCAGGATGAAAAATGGTTGTTGTTCTCTTCAGCTTCTTATCTCCAATTTGCTTTTGCTGCATCAGCACTGTGACAGCTGAGGCTGGGGAACAGTGGCTGGTCAGTTAGGAACATCTCATGGCTGCAGTTCAATACTGAATACAATTTTGAAATCAAGTATTTGAGTGTCTTGTGACTTCCTTCTTGTTTGATGCTCATTGCCCCAAGAACAGAGGTCATGGGTGAAATCTGGTCTCAAAACCCTGATCTATTCCTCTGTCTTGGATTGCCTTACTGTTAAAACAGGAAGTGCTGCCTTAATAATCCAGTGGAAGAACAACAGTGGAGGACAGACAAAATAGGAAGAAAGACTGCAGTAGAAAGTACTGGGGTATATTGAACCTTGGTGGGAGTTGTTATTGAGTAGGAGTTGTGCACCTGCACAGAGTTTCAGAAACACAGATATGTCATTTATAATCACCAATCCAGCAAAAACATGAGAAGGAGAGATTAAGAGCTTTTTTTTTCAGATTTGGGCAGAGAAATGTTTAATAAAGAACTCACTTCCAGTAAGGCTGGTGAAGAAACCATGGTAATTCAAGGAAAGGAAAGCAATGGATTAAAAAAAGAATAATCAGGCTAATGAATATCTGAAGTTTAAAGGTTTGAGATTGAAGGAGATGATTAGCTGGACCATTACTGAAAATTAAGACTCTATTGTAGCAAAATCAAGGAAAGAGTATTTTAAAGCCAATTACAATTCCTGAGACCTTTAAATATAATTCTGAGGTAAAAAACCATGAATGATGATGCACTCAATGCCTATCCAAGTTTTGGGGTTTGAAAAACCAACTGCTTATGATCTCTTGTAGCCAATAACCTGGCAAACATGGAATACAAATGGAGCAAGATGGGGGTTTTTATCTGTGGTTTACATACAAACTCAATTGCAGAAGCAGCAGGCAAAGCCAAAAGTAGAAAACTGGCCAAAGAAAGAGCATGTTCAGTTCTGCAGCATGGTTGGTTTAAAAGGAAAGCTGATACCAACCGAGAGGCTAAGCTAGAAAACCTGAGCTTTTCCAAACTGATAAGGAATGTGGAAAGACTGTTAAATTTATTATTTTTTCAAGTAGAGGCTCTTCAAAGTTTGGTGGGGTTTTTTTAATGAAGAAATGTCTCAAATACCAGTGCTGAATTTCTCCCAATGTGAATTCAAAAATGTTTTTCTGTAATATGTCATTTTTCGATGTGACCAGTGAAATCCACCGTGACCCAGAAATTTAAAATTTTCTATCAGCTGCACTTTAAATACATTCTTCTTTCTGAAGCATGCTAATGAAAATTTGTCCTGAGTACAAAACAGAGCGGTGTACTCGAAGTCATCATTCACCCTACTTGACAACAGAAGCACTCAGCTTCTTTGAGCTGGAATGCATTAAAGGGGGAAAAAAACCATTCAATGAATTATGCTTTTTTCAGCTGTAACACTGAAAACTCCGCTGTCCTATGTTTTGTGCATAAAGCTGCTTTGCTTCATGCCGTTTTCAGACTGATTTTCAGTGCTAGTGTGTGCATAAGTTAAAGAAGCATTGACTCTTTTGGCCATAACAGTTAAGACAGTATTTGCAGTACTTCCAACTTTGTTTGCATTAGGAGCCAGAATCTCTTTGTGAAGAATACACGCACAGAGTCCTATGTTCTGCAGCATAGCAGATGCATCCGTGAGACGTTTTATTAACTCCCTTTCTCATGAGTTATTGCAGTTAAATCAAATTTTCTGACTCAGCTTCCTGCAACAAATCCTCGTTGCTTCTCTTTCATTTTTTATTGTGCACCAATGTGTTCAGCTGCTGCCAGACAAATTCTACCCCCTGTATTTGCATTCAGTCCCAGAGAAGTCCCTCTGTCTACAGAAACAGTGACAGTCCTCCAAATTGCAAAACCAATCCAACACCGTGCCGAGGCAGCCTTTCCCTCTCTCCCCCATCTCCTAGCTGCCTGATTCCATCTTTCCTTTTCTACTGTTCAGATAAGCACCAGAGGGAATACAAATAGGAGAAATGCAGATCATAATGCCTTGCTGGGTTAAAGCTAAGCTCAGGCTCACTCTGGGAGCTGGAACACGGGGCATTAGTTAGGGCAGCGTAGGAGCCTGGCCATGCTCTGTACTCTGATCACGCCCCTGGTGCCAGGGACTGGCCATGTGATGTACTTCATTCCCTTGGGGAATGGCTTCCCATTTAATCTGTGAGCAGAGGATTGTATAGTCAGTTCTTCTGGTTTACTTAGTGAAATGAAGATATTCACCCATGGACTTTAACCAGGCCTCTGACTGAGCTTTGATTCAAATGCAAGCTAGTCAGCGGCATTGTCACCAGATTTGAAGACTGATAACAGTTTCATATCAAACAAATTTTATTACTGCTTTCTTCATCCTACTTTTATCTGATCTTGGAGGTAATTCAAATGAACAAAGATATATGCAGCTGCAATCACTACTCCCACTTTGCTACATATGTGGGCAGTCTCATTTCATAATTAGTCTGTTACTTCTGTTTATCATAAAGTTAATATTAAGCTGAAGTAGAACAAGGTGCATTTATTCCAGAACAAAAAACTATGTATGTGGAGTTAGTCAAGAGCAGTTATTTTGGAATTTGCAACAGCTGTTTAGAAAGCTCTCGCAGTTTAAAAAAAGACCTGCACTTCCCAAAGTATACATTTCATGATTCAGAGTAATATATTTTACCAACTGCATTTCATTTTTTTTCAATAGAGATTAAAATAGAGATTCAATTTTTTGGTGTAGAGACTGATAAACTGTAAAAGGTCACAGCACCAGTTGCTCAAGCAGAAAGAAATGTTAAAAATGAAAAAGCGGCTTTAAAAAGATATATTTTTAAAAATATCTGTTAGCATAGGTTAGAAATGTGCTTAAAGGGTTAGGGTAGTGGTTAGGGGTAGGGTTAGGGTTAGGTTTAGGGTTGAGAGAGTCAAAGAGCCTACAGCTCCAGGAACACTGGGGCTGGAAAAGGCATGCCAAGGTGATCCTGGCAGGGCCCCAACATTGCTGCACTTACATCCCAGCAGCACCAAGCTACATCTGATTTTATGGCATGTAGTCCCTATTATGAATGTTACCTTTTTTTTTGTTTTGGTTTGGGTTTTTTATTTGTTTTTTTCTTTGGTTGGTTTTTTGGTTTGTTTCGGTTTTTTGGGTTTGTTTGTTCGTTTGTTTTTTGGTTTTGTTTTTGGGGTTCTTTTTTGGCTTTTTGTTCTCTTTGTTACCCCTAAATCTAGTTCCAGGTCAGCATTTCTTTGACTGATCACTGGTGAGTTGTTCACAGCCATCGGGCCAGCAGTGCCAAACCTGTGCCTCGCCTGTTACATTTATATCCCTGTATTCCTCAGAAAATCTTGTGCCCCCACTTGTCGAGGCTTCTGCTATTGCACCAGGCCTGCATTTCTCTGCACTGTATGGTTGTGCTAGTCATAAATCTCTTTTTCTACACAGAATAACTGCTACTTTTATTTCTATAAAATGATGGCTGTACCATCAGAAGTAAAACAAATTAGCTGTAGACCTGGTTAATTATGGAAACTGCTGTCACAGCTAACCAAGGAAAATATACAGAAGGGTCGAGAGAAGTTCAAACAAAGCAAACCTGACAAGTCTCAGTTCTGAGGCCTTGCACATTCAGTACAAAGCTTTTGGCAAATTACTGAGTGGCAATACTCTACTCCAGGGCTGCAGGTTTCAGCCCCAAAGGTCCTGAACAGGTAAGAGCAAGCTGTACACTCTATTACATAATCCATCATGTTTGGCCATTTCTAAAAAATTGCTAATGCTGGCATTTTTTTCTCTTTTGGGGTAGAAAAAAGCATGCAAGAATTAGTCTCAGTTATCTGAACTTTTTAAAGTAGAAGTTAGCTCAAATATTGCATAATTTTTACAGATAAAATTGCACAGTGTAGTGAAGGGTAGACAGCAAGGGAAATGGCAAAGATAGGCAAGCACTGAAATTTTCTGCTTCTTTCTCAAAACATAGAAGGAAATCCACAGCCTCCCCAGGCAAATGAACATCTGATTCTACTTTGAGCTAGATAATCTCTTAATGTCCCTTTCAGCCCTATTGTTCTCTATTACTAGTTTGTTTTCTTATCTTAAATAAAAAATTCCTTGTGCATTCTCAAAATGGACAGTTTTTCTTATGTCCTTTGTCTTTTTGATAGATCACATGTGATATACTGATGCATGTCTCCACAAATCCTCTAACTTGGTTTAGGTTTGCAAAGCTTGAAAGTGGCCTTGTTTGCTTTTCTTTTAAAAATTTTATCATGTCATTCTTAATTATATATATAAAGAATTGGTAATTTCACAATCACCTATTAAAATAGTGAATCTTGTGGTGCTTGGACTGCTATCACTTACTGTGTTTGTATAGTTGACATACAGATTATTTATTTTTCATTTAGAAAAATACCCATTCCTGAATTCTCTAGTTGATGTTTTGATATTACTGTCATCTTCTTTTCCAGTCACATATAATCTGTTGTGTTCCTTACTTGACCTGGCATCTCTTTTATATCAATGGGCACAGCGCTCTAATTCATCACTTCCTCCATAGATGCAATGCTGAACCATGGTCTGGACAGGCCATCTTGATAGACAGAAGAGAGATCTCTAATCCTATAACATATCCTTAGTGATTAACTCAAAATAAATTAGAGGTAGCAAAATCTGTGTCTTTTGAATGCAGGATCACACCCAATACTGTAGTATTGAATACTTTTGTCAAGGCTTTGCCTGTGGATCTCAAGACTGCTATGGAGACATAACTCAGTCTCCCAGAACCATCTCTATTCCTTCCAGTAATTCCATTTTAACAATAGAGCTCTCCTGTTACTCCAGTCTGAATAATGAAGCTTGGCTGATCTGATATTTTGCCAGTCCTACCCTGAGACCCATTGCACGGAGCTTTTGCAGTTCATCTTAGTTCCGACCAAAGAGACAGAAAACAAAACCCCAACAAAACCAAAACCCCTCATGATTTCCCTATTGCAACCACGGATGAAGTTCGTGAGGATGAAAAAAATTAGCTGGATACTTAATATTTTATGGTAATGGTTTGACTTGGTTCTTGTCTAAACTAGTACAAGATCTCAAGTAAGAGGAAACGCGTATCAGAGCGGTGTGTCTCATTCCAGTACCTCCCTCAGAGTTGGAGATGCACTGGTCAGCAGCAGAACCTGTAAAATGGAAGGAGAAGACTGAGGGATACCTCTACTCACTTGGGCCAATGTGTAAGGGGATGGGCTCTGTGGGGTTATTGTGCAACACCAGCTGGGAGCTGAATGAGCAATTAATGATCACACAACGTTTTGAATTTGTAGAATGTAATTTATTGCCCAAAGTAGCACTTTGGAGTGGGAAATGGTCTTTAGATTCTGTGCATTCATTGACCTTTCTGAGAACCATTTTACAAACGAAAAGGGTAATGAAGGGAAGGTTGTTTACAGAGAGAGGTATTATCTGCTGCAGAGCTGCTCAGCAGCACCAGAAGGGTCACCCTCTGCATGTGCATTCTGTTCTGGAATAAAAGCATACTTTGTGAAGGAATTCGCCTTTAAAGGGGCTGTCTGCCTAAGTGCTCTTCTGGAATAGCTCTTGCGGAATAATGTGGTTTTCAAAAGCACTGCCAGCCGCTTCCTCTGTATAGACAAAGCCTTGGGCTCCCAGGATTAGACTTTTGGTATTTATATAAATCGCTTGATGTTTCGAATGGGGACCCTGCGAGCACTCCTGTGGTGTGCTGATGATGGCACAGGGCCGTGGGTTTTGTTGCTTGGTTTCCTGACTTGGCTAAGAAATGGCTTGGAAAAGGTGCCCTTAGCCTCCCACAGGCAGAGGGTGGGGAAGTTTTCACGAGCCCCTTGAAACAGGCTGAGATGCTGCTCCAATGCCTTCTGCCATTTCAAGCCCCCACAAGGGGCAGCCAGGAACTCCTCCTGCTCGTCTCCTTGACATGCAGTCCTGTACCAACTGTGCTACCCGAGGCAAGCTAAAACGGGCGATTGCTGTCCAAATACTGTCTCCGAGAAGACTGCAGATGTCTCGTAGAAGTGTTCATATCCTAAAAAGCACCTTTTCCATCCTTTTAAAATGGCAGATTAAGTCATGTGTATGACTCAGCCTCATTTTCTTGTCCTGTGACTCCAGGCAAGTCACTTCTCTTCCAGCTCTCTGACAGGTTTTGGCCATCCAATCCAAAAACGCCGTGTGTGCCTTGTCGAGGAAGATGCGTGAGTGGCACCCTGGAAAAACAAAAGGCAGAGCTGCGTTGAACTAAACGCCTTCCAAACCAACGTGGTTTTAACTAAGGCTGCCTTTTCCAGCTGTAGAGTAAGGGCGCTGCGATACTCCTGGGAGACGGCGAATATAGCAGTCGATAAATCACTATCAATGGACGATGGAGTGATGGAAGACGGCGATGGAAGTGTTTTTCACCGGGGCGGGGGTGAGGGAAGGCGCGGTGCCCGTCTCCGCCGGGAGCCCGCGCCCGCCCTCACGGCGCCCCTCACGGCCCCGCCCTCGGCGCCGGCGGGAAGGCGGCGGGGCTCTGCCCTCAGGAGGACGAGGAGGGAAGGCGGGCGGCCGTAGCGAGCCCGGAGCCTCCGCCCCGGGTACTGCACCCACCCACCTGCCCCGGAGCTGCCCCAGCATGAGCTGGGGATTTAATTACAATGCTAATTTTGGTGGGGAATTACGGCGCTCCGCGGGGGAGGGAGATTCAGTGATTCCTCGCCCTTTGGGAATAGAAATGTACATCTCATGAGGAGGCAGCTGGCAAAGAAAAGCCGAGTAAATCCGTGTGTTGATGACGATTAAACAGTTATTTTCCTCTGAGTCAACAGATGTGAGATCCGGCCGTGGAGCCCCTTGGGGCAGGTCGGATCGCCCCCTGCCCTCGGCCCAGGGAGCCGAGCTCTGCTGCCATTTTCTGCCAGCCCAAGGCCAAGGGGAATTGCAGGGACCGGCTCCCTGTCACACCCGCAGGCTGGAAGGAGTGTGGCATCCACGTCTTGCTCACTTACCCTTGGGTACTTGAGGTGGCACAAGACTGTTGGTGGTTTTTCATGGATTTGCTCTGTTGTCTCAGACTTTCACCCTTTTATCTGCTTCCCTGCAGGCAGTGGTGACTGGAATCCTTCAGGTGTGCCAACACACCAGCAGCAGGAGAACGCTCCACTGAGCAGGAGGATTTTTTTCGTACCCAAAGCTTTTAGTAGGGTGAGGTATAATTTCTCCATTTTCCCTTGTAGCCTGAAGGAAGGCACAGGTCTGGGTCTGCCTTGTTTTTCTGCTGTGAGATGCCAATTGCCTAAGGATGGGGAGTAGGAGAACAATCCCATAACCTGCTCAGCGGTGATTGAAGTGCAGGATTATGTGCATTTTGTGAGGACATTTTTAATGAAAAAGGAGATTGTAATATAGTTTTAATGCCTCTTGCATTACTTGTTTTTCTTCCTTCAGTATTTGAAGCGAAGGGATTTTTCAAATCTCCCAAAGTATTTTTTAATTAATGTTTTGCTGTAATTATGTGAAGACATGATTTGTCATTCCATAATTGTCAGGGTTCTGAAATAGAAATTAAATATATCCTGACACTATCAGAAAAAAACTATTTTATAAGAATATTTCCATTAAATACTAACAGAATAAGATCATTCTGAAATTCTGCTATTTTGTTCCTTGTTTTCCCAGCCTCTATATACATAAGATTCTTGCAAGCAAACTAGTACCCATTTAGAAGCTGAAAAAAAGGCTTTTTGCAGATATTCAGCCTAAACTATCCCAACCTCTGTTAGACTTAGCCCATCTTACAGTTTGTGGATTTTGTTAACAAGGATGAGCAAGTAAATATATGCACACATTTTGATGTGGTGGTCTGCAAAACTCTTGATCATCCATAGCTAGAACATCAAAGATAAGCTCACAATTTAAGCAGAAGCAACTTAACCCATTTACAAAACCACAAAAGTGATGCAGTAGTTTGGTTATAAGATCGTATTTCTAAGGAACTACTTGGTATTCACTATGCTTGCATTCATAAAATTTAAGGAGGTCACACTTTGCTTATTTAACCATGCTATCACTAAGTGCCTATTCCAGTTCTAGGCCTTGCTTATAGGGAGTCACATAGAGAAGGCAGTGAAGCCGTGGTGGAGTACAGACAGGACAAGTTAACCATGAGAAAACATGAAATGAGCTCTCTGTATATGGGTTTGCATAATAAAAGCCTCAGATTTTTATTACCCTTCTTTTGTTCTCTCCATGAAAGCGTACTCCTTACAGGCATTACCTGCACATCTTCAGCATTTATTGGTCATTTTGAACCTCAGCAAGAACTTCAAAACAAATACAGCTTTAACAGTATGCTCTCAAGATAAATCACTAAGGAGCTGTAGCCTTCTCAGCAGTGTTTTGTGAGTTTTCTGTCACATAAAGATGGGGAGGCTGAGCTGTTGCATTGCCTTTCCATTACCCATTCTGTCTGCAACTATGCTGACTTTTGTTATAAAAATACAGACTACCTTTAGCATTCTTACCAGAATAAATTCCACTAGTGGTAATTAATTTCAAATGTTCCTATGTCCAAAACTCATCTCTGACCCAGGATTCTCACAAGGGAATGAGGTCTCTTTTTCTAATACCTGTGAAGCCCTTTCTAGCCAAACTGGTTCATGTGAGTGTAGAGCCATAGATTTTCTCCTTTTGGGCTAGTAGGTGAGAAAATGCAGAGTTGGAAGCAGAATCCAAATTTAAATCCATATATGATGTCATACTGACAAGTTTCTATAGTTCAAGGACTTCTTAAAAGTCCTTTTACAGACATTTACTCATTTATTGCCTCCCCAAGACTGCCTTTATTTGCATTTCCCAGTAGCGATCAATACTTTATTGCGTGCTCTTTCATGATGAAGGCCATGGAGGATCAAGTAGTCCAAGAAGAACCAGGATACCAGGATGATGAGGTAATTTATGACTGATTGAAAACTATGTGCAGCAGATGTTTGAAGGTATTTTGGTAGTGTTACGAAATCCATGGAGGGACAGGAGGTCCCAAAAAACCATCAGGGAATTCAATGCGTTTAAAATTTTGTTCCAGTCTACTACCAAGAAAATCTCATTCCCCTAGTCCCTGTACAGCCTGGCTCTTCAGGTAATCTTCATTAACCTTTCAAAAGCAAGTTTTTAATGGGATTATAATTATTTCATCGTATTTTACACTTCTATATTAAATGCAAGGGGTTAGTTTTTTAATTTTAAATGCAGTTAATTTTCTGCTTCCGAGGAATGATCATCAGCATGGAAAGAGTGAGAAACTATAGAAAACCTGCAGATTATGATGATGATAACACAAGTTTTATTAGCACAGCAGAGGATTAATTGCCTGTGAAGATACACTTTGTGGAAAAGATGATAGGAAATGTGTAGGCCTTTTTGGCTTGCTATGCTTTGCTTATTTCAGTTGTCCAACAAGTTATGTATTATTTGTGAAAAATCAATAAATGTTTACAAATCTGAAACAGTCACATAGCGAGATAGATGTAATAACAAGAAAAAGCAACATCTATTTTTTTTCTGCTATTTTGTTTAGGAATCCTTTTTTCAGGATATTGACCTGCTGCAGAAGCATGGAATTGTAAGTATTGGCAATCACTTGATCACGCAGAATTTTCAAGGACAGAAGTCCTTGAAAAGCTACTGTAAGGTTGTTTCCAAAACTGTATACACATTGATGCAAATAACTGAAATTCCTCGTTGCAGTAAGTTCTAACTCAGCCAGCAGAGGCAAATTTTGCCTTTGGTGATAAGACAGATTTTTAGAAAATCTCATTCACATCAGATTCCTAAATAGAGTGTCAAGATACTCAAAGTATTTAGCACCTAGCACTCTTGAAAAACCAACTGCTTGCTAATTTATTTGAAAACTGTGTGATAGATTATTTCCTGTTCCTGCCAATCTTTGTAATTACTCCTGCATTTTTGGTGCCTGTGAAATTACACTGTGACAATTGTTGCTATACTATTTTCAGCATGCTGGTGCAGGGGGTAGAGTAGGAGTGAGGAAAATATTGGTAGCTAGAGAAATAAGTGGTTAGTTTTCTTCATCAAGTGTGAATTCCTATCATTGTTACCATCATCACATAAACATCACCTATTTATTTGAATTACTATTATTATATGCTTATTTGGAAGCTGGCTCATGGATTGGAATCCTATTCTATTCAGAGTTATAGAAGCAGAATAAAAAGTTGGGTTTGCCCGAAGTAATGTGAGATTTGACTCTAATAAAGATGACTACAGACAGATACAGATGGGGAGGACATGTCACAATGACTCATCATTAGTCAGCACTGTGGTTACTGGACTGGGCATGGCAGCAGTGCAAGTGTTGACATTTTTTTTTTATTGGCAGTTCACTGGCAGTTTTAAAGTTAGTTCTGAAGAAGGATCACATGGTTGGGAGCTCAAACTATGGGGCAACATAGGAAAAATAAACAAATTATTGCTTTAAAAATTTAACAACTTGATCAAAAAGGGTGCCCTGAGCTGGAAGGGAGCTGTACTACCCTGTTCAGTATGAAAAGAGGCATGGCATTCACAGAATGATACAAATGTATGAAAGAGTTTGAAAACTTAGAATAATGATTTAGGCTGTTCTTCTGGAGTTAATAAGGGTTTTCTGCTCCTTTCCATTATTTTTTTCTTTCTTCCAAGTGGTTATTCCCACACCTCAGGGGAAGTTTTTATTCTCAGCTGAGCTAGTTAAAAGCGTTGTGCAAACATATGATGACCCATATGTGTTAAATTCATTTACCTGAAGAAATAATTTTTGTGGGCTTGGATTTTTTTTCCAAGGAGTTAGAGAGAGAAATATTTACTTTATCTGCCAGTGTGCCCAAAAAGAGAATCAGATTAGAACAACTGAGACTGTGGTTCGGTGGTCAAAAGTGTTTGGTAGGATTTAAGGTGCTGTTACCCCTCAGCCTCTGCTGAGTGTCACACACATATCACAGGATGAGAAATAAGCTTCCAAATAAACATGACTAATTTCTCACACAACCCCCCTCCCTTCTTATGCTCTATGCACCCACACACTCTAGATAAATAGATGATCTGTCCAGGTCATAGGTTTTTTTTAAAGGAAAATCTTGGCTGGAAATGGTAAATTGATGTATTATCCCACACCTTTCACATAGTATGTTTTCTTGTGAGTAATCTGTTCTTGCTTTTACATTTCCAGTGATGTCAGAATCATAAAATGAGGTGAGGGAAGGCAAAATATGTCAGTAGGGTGCTGTCTGAAGTTGTGCTGTTCCAAATTTATGAAAAACTAGTAGCTCACTCCAGCCCAAAGTGTCAGTCAGTTCTGCAGGATACGTGTGTTTTAAACCGGACACGCAGAAACAGCACAGCAGTTAGACTCAGCTTCCAGTGATCCTCGTGAATCAGCTCCCAACTATCCACCATCAGATTATCTGGTTTACAGATCAACTGTGCTAAGGGACCAAGGACAGACTGAGTGTTACAGGGTGTCCTAGGTTGGGCCCCGCACTGTCTGAAATAATTCTGTACTGTTTCTTTACTACCAGCTTTGATCTAGAAAAACTGGCACTGGATGGAGAGAGGTAAATACCCGGACACCTTTCTCTCAAAACCACCCGGAGCTGCTCTCTGCACCATGAACCCTCACACCAATGTTACTCAAAATTTTGTTTTGTTGGTGTCACAAACTACACAATGAAGAGTTTACTGTAAATCTGTTTCTTTCTTGAAAACACATGCATATGAATGTAAACTTAAAATATGTTTCAAAGGTTTACTTCACCTTCCAGCTGTTAATTGTCCTGAGTACTCAACAGAAGGGAAATTTCTTTGCAGAACGTAGCAGATATTAAAAAGCTGAAGGCAGTTGGGATTTGCACAATCAAAGGAATCCAGATGACCACAAGAAGGGCGCTGTGCAATGTGAAGGGGCTCTCAGAGGCCAAAGTGGACAAGATTAAAGAAGCTGCAAACAAGCTTGTTGTAAGCCAGTCACTTTCCTGAGAGTTTGAACTTATGCTGGCCTCTCCAAAATGCTGTGCAACGTTTCCCTTAGCAGATTTCCCACTGCATCATCAAAATAATTTTGAAAATTATTCTGCCTGTTACTCTAAGGCATAATATTTTATACTCCACCACAACCAGACAAATGCTGTGGTGCTTTTTATACCCAACCCACGTGAATGAGGCTAGGGGGAAAAGAAGATATTTATGTGGGATATTGCACTTTTAACTTCAGGTTAAAGCTAAAATAAACCTCTCACGTTGTCTTTGGTCTTTCCTAGGAACCAGGCTTCCTCACTGCCTTTGAGTACAGTGAAAAACGGAAGATGGTATTTCATATTTCCACTGGCAGCCAGGAATTTGAGTAAGCTTATTTCTTAGATCCTTCCTTCACCCAAATGTTCCCAAAAATCATTTTCATTGTCTTTAATGAGACACAGAAATATAAGGGAATAAATATTCAGCTAGGACACATAGATCCCCTTGCATTTGGAGTTAGTGCTGGCTTAAAGAAGCCTGCATCAATAAGCACCAAAACCAACTCCTTTTCTGAGGGTAAACTGGACTTTGTACAGTCACTGAAAATAAATAATTGGCATCCGGAAATATTGAATGTACAATTTTTTCACCTACCAAAATAATCTGCAGGTTTCAGGTCAAAATTACAAGTCTTCAAGTCCTCCCTTGAGATATTTTTATGGAATGTTATCTTTTCAAATGTTATTTTCTCACCTTTCTTTGCAGTAATAATTTCTCTAGATCTTTCCCTTGCACACAAAAAGGGAGGTAAAGACAGAGTTAATTCTTTATAAATCAATGATCATTTAGAGCCCTGCACTTAATGCATCAAGTGAGGGGCTTTAGGGCAGAAATTACTTTCCTTAGAGTAGTAAAAATGTATCTTTTTTACTTTCCTCATGTAATTTGGGTTTAACTACATCATAATCCTCTCCCTTTCTGCAGTAAACTTCTGGGTGGTGGGATTGAAAGCATGGCAATTACTGAGGCCTTTGGAGGTGAGAGAACCCCATTAAATGAGTATTACTGAACAAAGAATTGCAACTTAATTTCGATTTTAATTCAATTTGGATTACTTCTATCAAATTTACCACATTGTAGTTACAAAAATGAGTACCTACATGAGTGCAAGAAGAAATAATCCACTTCTCTTAATGTTTTCCCATTTTTCCTCTGCATTTGCTTGCAGACTAAGTTCGAGCTGAGTAATCATTACTGGGCATGCTGATTCAGTACAACATAGCATTATTAAGACTATTATTAACATGCCAAAGTTCTCCCTGATGCAATGTGTCCCTTTCCAGTAACAAAATTGCCACAAAAGGTATTTTAGTTATGCACACTTAGGGTACATTGCATTTTATGTAAGATTTAGACATGACAATTAAGCTACTATTATAGTACACCTGATTAGTTGGTGCTTGACACTTCAGCAGTAAGAGTTCATAAAACACAGTACTCTTCCCTTTAGAAAAGATAAACTGGAGACTAATGTGATTTGATAGAATGAGACTAATAAACTTGCAAGCTTCTCCTTGATCATTTTACTGGAAATGAAACTGGACTAGGTTAATGGAATCAACCCCTTCTTCCCCCCCCTGCCCCCCCCCCCATTATTACTTTTCCACAGGTGCCATGTGGTTTTAACTTCTATACACAAGAGAATAAATCACTTTAGCAGTCAGGCACGATCAAATTAAAGCATTTCAGATTTTTCTTTTCATGTAACACATTTCTCCTGCACAGAATATGATTTAGAAACTGAGGTTAAATGATTTTAAAAGGTAGAGATAGAAGTGAATTTTGTAAGAGTGTTTCTAACTGCAGTAATTCCTGAATCTGTCAAAGTCGAGAAAAGAAACCCTGACTCTTTTTTTCTCTTTTCCTTTATTTAACAGAGTTCCGGACAGGCAAAACCCAGCTATCTCACACTCTTTGTGGTAGGTATAATACCTTAAAAGAGAGTGATGTTTTTTCTCATTGAATCCATTGTTTTCAACAATACCAGAATTAAACACATAGAGACAAGTCAGAATCTTTTATTTCTACAAATACAGTGAAACAGACGTTGGTGACTCTTACCTCCCTTAACTGCGTACTTGGTTTAGGCTCATATAAATTACTTTTTAATTACTGCGTTACTTTTTAATACTGCTCACATCCATGGAAGTTTTGCCATAAGGAGAGTGAAGATAATAAGCTGTCTTAGATAAACCAGTGAAACACACCATCTGGAAAAGCAGAGCACAAATACGGGTCACGTGTAGATGGGGGCATTGCTCAGAAAAGGGCAGAGGCAAATTTTTTTCTCAGCAACTCTTTGCCTGTCCTGGTTTCAAGAGGGTTTGCTGAATATGACATTCTGAAAGGGCACTGAAAGGATACTACTGGCTGTCAGTAACTGGATAAACAGACTTTGGCAGTCACCATATTTGGGCAGTGCCAAATACAGCAGGACTCTGATTTCCCAAAGATATCTCTCAATGTGTAAATAGTAGTAAACAATAACTTATGTAACTATTAATGCTGCTGGAATTACCAGACACTGGGTAGGCAAATTCTCCTAAATGAACCCTGTATTGTAAAGTGAAATATGGCATGTTCTGGAAAAATAATGCCTCTTCTGGTTAGTACAGTGTAATGGTCAGCAGAGTCATACCCTTTTGCATGAACGATTACAACTGGATTGAGTATTTTAGCTTATTCACTCCAAAGAGGCAAAAATCCACAATCAGCAGCAATTTGCATATCAGGAAAAATTAATATCCAAAGAATTTCTGATCATATGAGTTACAGCTGGAAAAAGAGTCTACTAAGCCAATAGAATTAATTTGGGTAGAGGATTAAGTGTATTTGTGTGTAAGAACTTACTAATACTATCCCTAAAATATACAGATTTAGTGATAGTACTGAGTAAAACAGTTTTGACACCATTAATTAAATCTCATCTGAGTTGCAATTGAGAAAAGTGGCTTGAGTTTATTCTCAAGATGGCAGTAAGACAAGATACTCCTGATTTTCACATGGATTAAAACTGACAGTTCTTTGTTGTATTTTATTTTAGAAAATAATAATAGATGGAGTAAGAAAATAATTTTCCTGCTTTTTCATTTTGATCTTCTATGATTCTCTGTAGTGACAGCTCAGCTCCCAGGACCAAATGGCTACACAGGTGGAAAGATTATATTCATTGATACCGAAAACACTTTGTATCTTTTTGACTGTTAAAAGCTACAGGCGTGATGAACTGGAAAGACAGTTTATTTTGTATAAGTAAATAGGAGGATCCTGATACCTTCATACGTGTAAAACATTATGACTGGCACAGAAATCCTGGAGAGCAGGGTGCATAGTGGCCCACAAGGAAGTGAGTTTTTCTTCTGTCATTTGATGTAATCCAACCTGGAAAAATTAGTTAGGAATTGGATTTTATTTTAACTGGGGTGGTTTTTTTGTTTGTTTGTTTGTTTTTGGGGTTTTTGTTTTTTTGAGATCTAGTAGGCCTCCTACAGGTTATAGCAGCTTTTCTATTCAAGATAAATATATCTAAGTACTAAACACTATTTTTAACACGTCACATTTGCAGTAGACTGTGTATAAACAGGTTTTGCTCAGAGCTAAATTCCTAGAGCACAGATATCCATATGTCAACCCCGCCACCTCAAACCCTAAACACAAAACAATTATCATCGTGAGCCCTAAACTATCTTTAGGGTACGTGGGACAGCCTGAAGACAAAAAGTCAGTCTTCTCTAGGATTAAAATAAATATTCTTCTTTTTCTTTTTCCCCCATAGTCCTATTTTGGAATGGAGTTTTATTATTTTCACAGCATGGTTTGCACAAGGAGAAATCCTTAACTCTGACTAATGCCAGCCGACCAGACCGCCTGCGTGACATTGCTGATCGCTTCAACGTTGACCATGAGGCAGTACTTGACAACGTGCTATATGCACGTGCATATACCAGTAAGGCCATTATTGCAACTGGCATGATATCTAGGTTTCTTTCTCCCAGGTACCCATTTTAATAGTTCTCAGTTTGTTAACGCTTCTCAGTTTATTAACAGCTCCAACACACTCTGTCACAAGACACCGCTTCAAAACTTCAAGAAAGTTTGAAATGGGACTTCTTCTTTGAGAGTGCATTATAAACATAATATGATTAAAACATGTTCTGTGTGTCATTTAATTCAACATGAAATTAAAATGTTGATACTGTTCTTCAGTTCTTAACACAACAAAAAATTGTGTTCATGCAGAGTGAAGATTTTCACAAAAAAGTTTTGTGAGATGAGTGAGAGGAAACTGGAACCTGCAAAGTAGATTGTTACTGGGCACTGGATTTAAAACTGCTGGCAGTGAAAATATAAGCAGTGCAGACATTTAAAGTGGAATTTTAAAGTTCAGGCTTTTGTTCCTTCACAGTTCTTTCTGGTCCTAAT
This sequence comes from Ifrita kowaldi, assembly GCA_013398055.1. NCBI lineage: Eukaryota > Metazoa > Chordata > Aves > Passeriformes > Cinclosomatidae > Ifrita > Ifrita kowaldi. The sequence continues at coordinate 319,895 of VZRS01014609.1, read as the reverse complement.
TTCTCTTGGCAACTCTGCTTCCCACTAGGTGAACATCAGATGGAATTGCTTGACTATGTAGCAGCCAAGTTCCATGAGGAAGCTGGTATCTTCAAGTTATTGGTACAAGACTTTTTCCTCTGTATGCTTACTGTTTTTAGAATAAGTGTTCCTATTTTCTTTCACTATATTTACTTATCTAGCACGATTACAATGCAGATCATTGACTCCATAATGGCGCTTTTCCGTGTGGATTTCAGTGGTCGTGGAGAGTTGGCCGAACGACAACAGAAACTAGCTCAGATGTTGTCAAGGCTCCAAAAAATATCAGAAGGTAAGGGAAACATTGCAAGATTTGGAAAACATGGACTGGAGTAGCTGTTGGTAGCACAACCACCTAGTAGTCCAAGTTTATTATCACTCAGGCACTGGCCCAGGGATCTTTCCTCACTTTACACCTCTGTCAGTTACCAAAAAGATCAAACCAATAATGTATTATTTCAAGATGACAGATTGAGAAAACTTCTGGACTTTTCAACATTTAGAGTTTTTCTAGAAATACTGTCAAGCCCTAAATGAGATAACAGGTTGTAGAACTGGACAAATATTCAGTAAGAGTAATTGTCCTCCCCAAATTTCGACAGTCTAAATACAAAAGAAAGACAAAGAATAGAAAATAGGATGAAGGCACAGAGAAATAAAAAAGCCATGCCTCTTGCCACTTTCTCAGTACTTTGCAATGCTTTGAGGGATGATGACAGGATGAATAGAGTTCCTTCTCTTTGGAATGTCTCAGAAATGTTGATGAGTAATGAATAAATGCTTTTTTCATGAAGTAAAAAAAAAAAAAGGCAAACAGAGAAAGGGAAGGAGAGGGAGCTGAGGGCAGGGAGCCAACAGAGAAGATGGGAACTGAGGAAGACTTGTTCACTGGAATTCTGAAAAGTGCTCATTTTTGGCATATTACAGCTGGAGCCACGCAGGAGCAAATCTAGGCTGTCTCCTGATTAACTGCAGCCATCAGTCATAAAGAATATTTTCTTCTCATTCATTTGAAATTTGAAGTGCTTCAGCAGAAGCCTTGCTTTTACCATGGATGAGAGAATATTTTGGAATTCTAATTGGATGTAGTCTACCTTCTTTGCATTGTTTTCTCTTGCAGAATATAATGTGGCCGTGTTTGTGACCAACCAGATGACTGCTGACCCAGGAGCAACGATGACGTAAGATACTTTTTCTCTCTCTTTTAAAAAAATTCACTGTATTTTGTATTACTTATTTAACAGGGATGAGAACTGAGATTGTATGGAGAAAGAGGCACTGAAATGAAAGCTCAGATTGGTCATTGTTCCCTGTGGTATTAGGAATCATAAGTTAATGACACCTGTAAGTTTCTCTCAGTTTTTGGAACGAGCTTTTTTATGTTTATGTGCTGCCTGGTATGATGGTGTGATTTCGCTGTGTCTTAAATGAAGAGAACAAGCTATAAAAAGTATTGAAAAAGCACCACATTTTCCTTTGGAGCAGCTTACATGTGATATTTAAGGTGTGTATTTCTTGAGCCTCTTGAATTTAATGACAGGAGAATGATGCCAGCATTGAACATTTGAACATCTTATCTTGAGGCAAGTATGTTAAAGTCGGGTTTCTAATGTATTTCCCTGTTGATTATTCATTACTGAGTTGAATAGGGCTCAGTCTGACAGTTAATCACAGTATTAACCTCTGGAATTTGCACAGTGAATCACCACAATTTTCTTGCTAATTCAGCTTTCAGGCAGACCCAAAAAAGCCCATTGGGGGCCACATCCTTGCTCATGCTTCGACTACCAGGATCAGTTTGAGGAAAGGGAGAGGGGAGCTGCGTATTGCAAAGATCTACGACAGGTAAACCACCTTTGCCTCACAGGAGGGAAGCTGTGTTACGAGCAACCCTAAGGTGACAAAGTTCAAGGTATTGAAGCTCTCTGGATGGTATGTTGGGATAAAATCTGAAAGGACAAACTAATTAACAGATTAAACAACTAATTAAAGTTGTCTTGCATATTACATACATTAAATTACATAATCTTTCATCATAAATCCTACTAGATGCTCAGCTCTTAATGAAGACCATCAAATACTTTGGTAGGACTGGTGGTCCTTGGGCAGGAAAATTCTGGACATGTTAAATTCCTGAGTTTTCCTGACACGATAATTTCACATTTTCTGATCCTGATGATATTGATCACGTCCTACAGTTTGCACGTAGGTATAAAGGCACTGATGTACTCCAGGTTGCTCACACCCATAACATTTTAGAGACTATTTCACAACTGCATTTTACATGGGGATTTGCACAAGTTTCTTGTTTCTTGTTTCTTTTTCTCCCAGCCCTGAGATGCCTGAAAACGAAGCCACATTTGCAATAACCGCCGGAGGGATTGGGGATGCCAAAGAATAGGTAAAAATATTATGTAAATATACAGCTAAAAAACAGCTGGGTAATTGGGATGAAGACTTGTGCAAGGTCAACGACTACCTGGCTGCATTTGTAGCTTTTGGGAACTATTTAAGATATTTTAGGAGAACACTGGGATGAACTTTGTACAGTTCAGTTTTCCTGAACTAGAATTTGTTTCATTTAGGATCTTCGTTTTTCAGTTGAACTTTCAGCACACAAAGATATAAGCAATAAGATTGTGAATTGTTCTTAGAATCCTTTTCCTATGTTTAGTGAAAATCAAACCTGTCCTTTCACATGAGAGTGAATATACTCTGTCTTAATTTATTTCAGAGAGAGTGTCTAAGTGGTAGAATTTAACAGTGTGAAATGCAACAGAATTGGAATAAACTCAGTTATAAAATCGACATATATAGATGGAAAAGGCAGTGGGAGGAACAACAGCTCAAGAACTTGATGGGTTTTCATGTACTGTAGAGGAACAAGTAGTTTTAAAAATACATTTTTAAGCGATTTTATCTTGCCTAGATAATGTTTATGTTTTTATTTAGCATTTTCTACTTTTTGGACAGAATGTTTTAAACCTGTTCTTATTAAAGTTTAAAATAAAGACTATGAATTAGAACAGAAGTCTATGTTTGGGTGCTTTGAATTAAACTCTTGTCAATAATCTCATTGAACTTTCATGAGAAAAATAATCTGGGTGCAACCCAACACCTTAAAACCTTTTGTCTAGTTCTCTAAAGAAACGAACTTGATAAAGTTGTCTTGCCATTCTCCTAGTATAAGCAAGACTATTAAAGATTACTATTAAATAATATTAAATATTGTTACTACTAAAAAGAATAAAACAAATCCTGTGGCTAGATAGGAGAGAGAGGCTGGCACCAGCACTTACACCAAGGGAAAGGCACTTAAGATTCAGCTTGCTGAGGGAGCCAACAGCACAGGCGCAGCTCCGAACTAGCCAGAGATGTAGGTCACAGGGGGCAAAAGAAGAAGCTGGAAATAAAGAGGGAAATCAGGCACTGGGGGCCAAAATAACAATTCCATTTGCAATACCTCCAGTGCTCATGGAACTGCTTGTTTTAAAATAAACTAAATAATACACATACACATACACACACATATAAAATGGGAAAGTCTTATTTTGGTCATCACAATGAGTCTAATTTTGGTATCTGGTCAGAGAATTTGTCCTCACTGGCAAAAGAATTTTTTCGTTTATATTAACAAATGTGTGTTAGATAACACCTAGTAAAAAGGCAGCAATGACCAGAAATTCATGCAAGAGAAGCCTGACATTTTAGCCAGGCTTTTCCTCGTGACAGACCTAGAGGACTTGCCTTCCTTAAGTGGTTTCTTAACAGATAGTTGGTGTTCCCAAGGTAAAGCACTATTTTTCACAGTGGAGAAAAGTCTAGGGAGTTGAATGCTGGGAGGCTGACTGATCTGAGAGAGCCAGGAATGGATCAGCCATTGTCATTTAATGCAGTGTCCAGTCCTTTGCATGTGCCAGGCTTTCCCACACTGGGCATTTGTATCCAGTGGCCAAGAACCCAAGTACCCATCAGTGAGAGCATGCAGTGTCACTTGACTCCCTGCCACCCACTTAAAAAGACCCCGGGTTCTTCCAGTATTTTATTTTAAGCACCAAGATTGCTTTTTGCTTTCTCACACATTCTTTACATACATACATATAGAGATATATATATATATATAGATATATATAGCACGTGAAACTAAAATGGTAATTTGTGTGTCGTTCTAGGCTGTTATTTTTATTCAAGGGTCTGAAAGTAAAGGGGACTCGCTTTCCCTTCTGCCAATATAACCAGTTTTTGATAACCTGACAGCCCAGAAAGCACTGCTGCTAGCGATAACACGGTGTAGGCCAAGGCTGGGTTTGGCTAGTGTAACCCCACCATCCATGGGACACGGCTCCTTGTGCCAGGACACACTGGCCTGGCGATAGCATATACACAGCACAAAAGGATTTATGGCCTGTGCCACGTAATCGCCTCATGGATTATTCTGTCTTTCAGCGAGGAGTGACATCTGGGGAATTCTCTCCCGGCTTGCTGGCGCTCAGGCGACAGCAAACATCATGGCCGCTGTCACTCTGCTCCTGACCCAGCGCCGCGCCAAGATCCCCCTGCTAATCTGACATGGAATAACCTCGGCCCGCCGGAGCCGCCACAGAAGTCCAAGGGGCCGCTCCCGCCCCGCCGCCCAGTGTCCCGTTATTGTCCCGCCATTGTCCCATCACTGTGACCCCAAACCCGCCGCCACCTCGGCGGAGCCGGCGGGCGCGTAGGCGACGGGCCGTATTCTTCAAACCTTCTGCGCAACCAGCGTAACCCTCCGGCCCGGCCTGCACTGTCCGTGTAAAACTGTTACGCCAAGCGCACCGGACTCTTCCCGCCCTACGCCAGCCTGAGTTACGCACCTTGCGTACGCCGTGCACTTACGTAACGGGCGCCTCAGCCCAGGTGTTCCCCACCGTGCAGAAGGGGTTACGGAGCGCGCTCCTTGCGCAGCTGACTTTGGGGAATAGCGTTACTCCTCCCCTCCGCCTTCCTCACGCGGGGCCCCGGCTCTAAGTAAAGAACGTTACGCACCTTTCGTAGCCCGCCTGCTACTGCACGGGGCGGTGTTTCCACGAGCGCGCCTAGTGCGTAGTTGGGTTCCGTGAATAGGCGTAGGTGTTTCGGAGGGCCGCACTTTGCGCAACGCCAGGCCGCCCGTAACGTAAGCGGAGCGGGCCGGGGCGGCGGCGGCCATTTTGTGCCGGGAGCGCGGAGGAAGAAGGCGCTGGTGNTGTTGGAGTGTCGGTATTGGGGGAGCCAAGATGCCGCTTGTGGGCATTTTCCCCCCGTAGATTCTCATGTGGGGGCGGGGGTAGTTGGAGATGTAGCTGTCACCAAGTCGGGGTGGTGGGTTTTGAGCGTTTTGTATTTTTAAAAATTTTTATTTATTTAGCTTTTCCATCGTTCATGTATAACTAATTCTGAAACTTGCCTGCAGTTTTGAGGCCTGCATCCACCCTGCCCCCTTAATTATTTTCTGCCAGCCCCCTTATTTACCTGTGGTACCCTTCCCCCCGCAAGCCACGAAGGTGTCGGTGGCCCTGGCAGAGCTGTCCGTCTGTCTGCCCTTCTGGTTGTCATTGCTCCTTCTGGACTTACTGGAAAGATGGCAGTGGGGAGAATATCTCTCTCAGCTGCGCTCCCAGGCTTATCGTGAGAGGAAATGGGATTGGAATCGCTGCCATGCGGGGGACTTGGGTACTCGGGAGGGTGATCTCGGTGAACACGGTGCTGGACCACACTTGCCAAGCTTACATGGCGCTACAGAAATTGTTTGTGTGGTTCTGTAAAGGCCTGGTGCTTGNCGCGGGTGCCCCCACCCTGCCCGGGCCCGGGAGCCGACCGAGAGCCCCGCCGTTCCGGCCGCTGACGCCCAGCGGGTCTCGGACCCACTGACCACCTCTTCTCCTTTTGTGTCCCACCAAAGAGGCGAGGTGGCGCAAAGCGAGGCCTCCGAGGCGCAGCCGCCTCTGGCTGGACCCTCTCCCCGTACCCCCAGCCCCTCGCCGTCCCCACGGCCGGCGTTCCGCTGCCTCTCGCCCACCCCTCCGGGGGCGATGAGAGGCTTCGGGGANTTTTTAAAAATTTTTATTTATTTAGCTTTTCCATCGTTCATGTATAACTAATTCTGAAACTTGCCTGCAGTTTTGAGGCCTGCATCCACCCTGCCCCCTTAATTATTTTCTGCCAGCCCCCTTATTTACCTGTGGTACCCTTCCCCCCGCAAGCCACGAAGGTGTCGGTGGCCCTGGCAGAGCTGTCCGTCTGTCTGCCCTTCTGGTTGTCATTGCTCCTTCTGGACTTACTGGAAAGATGGCAGTGGGGAGAATATCTCTCTCAGCTGCGCTCCCAGGCTTATCGTGAGAGGAAATGGGATTGGAATCGCTGCCATGCGGGGGACTTGGGTACTCGGGAGGGTGATCTCGGTGAACACGGTGCTGGACCACACTTGCCAAGCTTACATGGCGCTACAGAAATTGTTTGTGTGGTTCTGTAAAGGCCTGGTGCTTGATACTCTTGAATCTCTTATTTGAAGGAGGTTTGGCTTGAAAAAGGCTTTTGCAGGTTTGATTTGATATGATTTTTTTCTTTTGAGAATGACAGCAATAAATACAGTGGCGTTATACTACATAACTAGATTGAGGTTAGAGGTTTTTAAGGGTTGAAAGTAATAAGGCGTTGGTGCCAGGCCTTTTTAAAGAAAAAGTTAGAACTGATTTCTGAGAGTGGCATTTTCACATCACAAGTAGTTTTCAAGGATTAGCAGAAAACATAACGTGTAGGTTCTGCTATATGGTAAGCTAGATGTCAATTTATGAGTCTTCTCTCCATTTTTGTCCTTTTTTTTTTCTCCCCCACTTCCTCTTCCTCTTGTTTTTCCTTGCCACTGGGAGATTAAAGAATATTTTGCTATACATTGCAATGCTCTTTGACATTCAGCTCCTCGTTGTCTGTGGAGGGAGATAGTTGTATCATTGCTTTATCTTACACCCACATTCAGCATTCTGAAATTAAAAGGCACTTTCATTTTTTTTTTTCACAGAGAGGAGGGTTCTGGTGTTTTTCTGCTAAGAGATTTCAAGCTCAGTTTAACACAAGGACATTGGAGTAAGCGCTTTGGCTAGTCTGAGATAGATCAGACTGCTGCTGGTTTTGGAGTTTAGTGAGTGAGTTTGAGTATGCAGATCTATATACAGTTACTTAAAAGAACACTGGCCAGAGCGTTGACACAACACTTGATGTGCCTTAAAAGTAGTGTAATTTCATTTTCTGTAAAGTCTTTAATTATAGTGGATGCGTCTCTTTTAGATCAGGGGTTTTGCATAAGTAAAAGAAGTGCCTACGTGCTTCTTTGTGAAGTTTTTGGACATTTGCATGAAAAATCTTTTTTTTGGCATATTATCCTGGAAGCTTTAATGCATCAGGATTCAGTTTGTTGTATACATCCTTTTAAGGTATGAAAATATTTGTAATCACTAACAACCATCTTACTTCATAAGTAATCTCTGTAAAGTGTTGGGCCACCCAGTGTGTTGGTTCAGCACCATTTGAAAGTTTATCACCACTTCTTCTGTAGGCTGGTCACATACAAGCTTTCTGGTTTCTTGTTGTCAGGAATGAGCTGTAGGTGACTTCTTAGGATGGAAGATTGTTATGTTCTGCTCTGGAATATATCAGGTTTACTCAGTTCTGTCCTGGAAATGATGGCACCAGTAAAATTAGGGAAGAAAGTTTTGAGCCAGCCTGAATTTACGTTTGAAAAGAGAGCTGTTGGCAAACCAGGGGAATACTAGATTTAAGTCAGCTTAATTGGAGTTGGAATCTCATTTTACTTGGAGTCAGAATGTGAAGTGTCAGTTACTGCCAGTTTAGCAGATAAGCCCCCGCAGAGGCAGTGTTTAAGGGCTGCTGTAGGGCTCCTTTCTTTCAGGTCAGTATCCAGGCATATTGTATATAAGAGTGGAGAAGTGAAACTATGTGCCTTCTGTGTAAAATATATCATTTTTTCCCCCTGGATAGCTGTGGAGCAAGTATTCATAGTACCCAGCTGTTGCAGTGTCCAGTCTTGCAATCAGCCCTGTCATTTGTTTCCTTTTGTTAGGGAACACTTGGACCCTTTGAACCTCTGGTGGACTTGAGTGAGGCTATGGGTTTTGTAGGAACTACTTGGGTACTGAAATTGTTGACATTTTGACCTCAAGTTAGCACGATCAGTGAAAAACATCATCACTAAAGGTGAATGTCCCTGTAAATGAAAGTCTGTGCCTTTCTTTTCCTTTGTCCTGAAAGGAAAGGTAATGCTTAAATGCATTTTTGAAGTTGTGTTTCACAGTCTTTTTCATATGACAAAAACTGATGACTGTGCTGTCTGGGGGATCTGATAGATACACTGATGAGAAAATAAGGGATATTTATAGGAAAGGGAAGAAGCCTAATGCACAGTTGCAACACAGCAGACATTTTAAAACTAACTTAGCAGGTTTTAAGTTTAATTATATCTACCATACTTGGCTTTTCCAACAATTTAACCACTTCTTCTTGTTAGAATGTTGATTTGAGTTGTGTTTCTTTGGTCTCTTAGTCATTGTAATCTGTAGTTTCCATTGGGAAGTGATTTAAAGAACAAATGCATTTAATGTTTGAGCAGATAGTCTTAAGATAATTCAGAAATGTTTTTTTCAGCTCTTGTTTATTTTTTGGTAACTCTTCCACCCCCTCCTTCGTCCACAAGTTACTCCTGTAAGAAAGTTGCTTAGGGATTTTTGTTGTTTTCAGTTTGTTTCATTACCAGTTTTTTATTTACTAGTGGATTTACTACCTGGGTAAGGTGCAGACTCTTTGGTTTTGCTGTCTAAAAGGTGTTTCTAACAGGCATGTCTCATGAATTCATGTTTTGCAGAAAGCTGTAGCTTTAGGACAAAAAATGGACTTGATAGCATTTGGGAAAGTACCTTCTGCTGAGTTTGTACAATACTGATGAAAGTGCTGTAACTTTTTTTTTTGGTGTTATTTTAAAATCCAATTCATGATATTTACAGTAAATAATCATTTCATGCCACTGAGTTATTAGTTACTCTTACAGTTTACTGCCAGAAGCTCATGTTTTGGCTATTGCATTAGCTAGTCATTACACTTAGTTCTTAACATTTTGAAGTGTGTAAAATTAACTGGATAAAGAAAACTTAGAGAGAAAGACCAATAATCTTTGAATTGTACTGCTAGTTAGGAATTTTTTGTGGACATTGGCTTCTTACTCTCTTCAGTCTTCATCACAATGCACTTGAGAGCAGATATGGCTTTTTCCAGGTATTTTGTTTTCTTTTTTTTTCCCTGTTAGGCTGTGTTTTAAAAATAAATTTTTAAAAAATTTTGTTGATTACAGAATTACAAATGGACATGCAGGCTTGGCTGGACTTGTTTACTTTCTGTTCGTCACTCTGTTGTTCTTCATTTGAGGCATACTTCCTGATAAGAAAGGAGAGAAGATGTAGAGGGGGGAGATAGTGAAATAGCTGTTTAGGGTAAAACTAACCTTGAGAGAGGGAGAAGGAACCTGCAAGGAGAGATTTTTCTCATCCCTTTTATGTAACTACTTTGTAAGTGCACTGTTGGTTTCAGGGCAGGTGCTGTAGGTATACAGCTATAGGTGTACACACAGCCATGTCCTAGAGACAGGAGCTTTAAAGGAGTGATTTACAATAACGTGGTTTTAGGTTCAGAACCAACCTAAAGCAGGTTTATGTTACCTCAAGAAGTTTTATACCATCATAGTGATTGGAGGGCGTGACTTGCTAGAATGTTGTGCTCAAATGTCAGCTTGGGGAAAAGACAATGGAAAATGGTTAAGAAAATTCCGGAGTAATTTTAAAATAGTTTTAAATACTGGTAGTATTTTTAAAATAACTAACATTCACATTCACAGGTTTGGAGCGAGTCGTGGAGGTCCTCTTCCTCCAAAGAAATTTGGTAATCCAGGGGAACGTTTGCGTAAGAAAAAATGGGATTTAAATGAACTGCCCAAGTTTGAGAAGAATTTTTATGTGGAACATCCAGAAGTGGCCAGGCTTACTCCAGTAAGTTCCATTTTTTGTCTACAACAGAAAATGACTCAAGTTGAAAAACTTGTCCTAGGAGGTTTGGGACAGCGTGTAAAATAAAGCTGACTCTTCATTAAGTGTGTTTGGCATGTGTACTCTGCAGGATACTGGTTCTAGTTGCCTTTACTATTTAACTATAGCAAAGGGTATGCTTTTCTTCTTAGTTGTTTTTATATGAGTTATTTTATATTTTGTCATTTGTAATGTGTCATCATCATGCTTGTCTGGTCTAGCAATTTGTCAGTGGAGATAAAACTTAGAGAGTTACAGTACTGGAGAAGCCCTGAAAAAACCTAGGATAATGAACTGAAAGTGACAGAAATACATGAGAAATGTTTGAAAGTAATATTTTGTCTTAAGAGTAATCTGGGCTGAAAGAGGCCTTGGGGACATCTCTAGTCTAATCCTCTGCTCAGAGCAGCACTAACGGTAGAACTAGAGCAGGTTGCTTAGTGCCTTGTCCTTTTGAGTTGGAATGCCCCCAGGGATGAGGAGAATTTATGTCCTCTCTGGGTGGCTGTCTCAGGGCTTAATGTTTCTCATGGGATTTTGAACATCTTTCCTATAGCGACCCATCAAGTAGTTGAAAGTAGCAGTTAAAGGCCGCTGTTAGCCCAGTCTTTCCCAAGCTAAACAAATCCGGGCGCTCCCAGTCTGTCTTCATATGGCCTGTACTGCAGCCTCCAGCTTTCCCCCATAGTTGGACATGCCATGTTAAAAAAAAGTCCTTCTTACATCAGGGACTCAAAACCAGTTGCAGTACTTTGTGTTTACTCTGTCGATACAGTGATCTTACCTTCCTACCTAACTTGAGTCTAGTCTTCTATTCTCTCTTGCAATGTATTTTTATAATTAGAAATTAAGAGATTTTGTTCTTAATGTGAGGCAACAAACAAACAAAATGTCATTCTCTGATTGCATAGACTTACAGATCCTTATGTGAAATAGGCACATGGCATAAAGGAATTGAAGGGGGTATCGACTTCTTAAAGATACCACAACTTGAGCTGCTGAACCATGGTTAGCATGAGCTGCTGTAGCTGTCTTTGGCTTAGCCAGCTAAAAGGATTTTCACATTTTCCCCAGAAGTCACTTTCTTTTTTTCACCTTTTAATTTAAGCTCAGGAGATTCTCAGAAGTAGTGAATCTATTGCTTTGGTTAAAGTGCATATTTGGTATTGATGTGTCTCCATTGATTTGTAATAAGCATTAGAATAAGGTTATGAATTGTCAAAGCATGCTGCAAAGGGCATTTGGACTTAAAAGATAACCTAGACAAAAATAAAACACTTTTTCTAATCCTGAAATTATGCTTATGTGGCTACACATTTCTGACATATTACAAGAAGTTCCTTAAAAAAATTGTGAGGTCCTAGGGTATCATTGTGATGTTGTCAGAGCTTCTTTCATTCTCTGAAACAATTCCAAGCAACATTTGAGTTGCAAGTTATCCAGCAAGAACTCTGTATTTATCTACCTCTGGAATGTGTTAATTGAAGGAGAAGGACTGTCCTGCCTTCCATTCATGGTATATTAGGACCTATTTAGTTTGTTTGATTCTTAGCACTGTCACATAAAACATGTTTCTTATCCTCTGTTTCCAATCACTTTTGAAGCTGTTGGTCATTTCTGGGTTCTGGAAAAATGCCTAAAAATGTTCTGTTAACTATGCTTTTCATTTAAAAGGACTGGTTGTAAGAAGAGATTGACATTAATCCTTCTAGGCTATGTAGAGAGCTCATATCTCTGAATATTGGAGAAGGTGTATACAATAAGTCAGTCTTAAAGTAAAACCTTTTGGAAAGCAGTCTTTTTTACATCTCTGTTTTAATTTAGTTCTCTAACAAAGCTGTTATCCAGAGATGAGAAGAGAGTTAGTAGTTAGAAACACGCACTTTTAAGTCCCTGCTGATATTTGGCATTTATTTTTTTCTTTTTTCTTTCTTCATAAATAGTATGAAGTTGAAGAATTGCGAAGGAAGAAGGAGATAACAATTCGGGGAATGGAGGGCTGCCCCAAGCCAGTGTTTGCCTTCCACCAGTGTAGCTTTCCACGTAAGTATTTTTGCCATTCTTTAAGATCATGAAGATTGCTCAGAAAATACCTGAACAGTTACTGGTTCTATTCTCTAAAATGTTCTCTAAAGCCTCAGTTATTCTTTAAGAAATTTTTTTTTTTCTTAAATTCTGAAGAGTATGTGATGGATGCCTTGATGGACCAGAACTTCACAGAACCCACTCCAATTCAGTGCCAAGGCTTTCCCCTAGCCCTCAGCGGTCGTGACATGGTGGGCATTGCACAGACCGGCTCTGGGAAGACCCTAGCAGTGCGTATTCTTTCCTTTTATTTCTTCAGCTAGCTTTCCTGGTCACCTGGCAGAAATTAACTGTGGGTTAGTTTTTGGCCTTGCCAGTAGTAGCAGTGAGATGATTACGTTTTTAAAGCTTGTTGTATTGCATCATGGGGGACAGTTGAGTTCCAGCTCAACTACAAGCCTGTTGTACTCACGAGTGCGTATTTTGTGCGTGTCTTCCTGTTTGGATGCTTAGTCAGTTCTCTTTGGTCTATGCTTACATTGTGGTTTAAAAAACAGGACATTCTCTTTAGCACATTTGCTTCATAAACTATGCAGGTTAAAATAAAAAATGGTTGAGTTTTAGCATGTATATTAATTTTAACTGTAGTGTTAAAAAGGATTTTTATCCTTTATGAAAAACATTGGCTAGGACCCGTGGTTACTCAGTTCTGCTAACTTATGCTCCACATTTAAGTGAGCCTTGCTTTCAGAGGTGCTGAGCAGCCACATTCTGTGCTCATCCGCCAAAGCGGATACAGCTGGTCAGCAGCTCTGAAAATCTGTTGTGCTGGATAAATGCAGGTATCTGGTTTTGCAGAATTACAATTTATATATGTTACAGAATACTGTTTTCTTTTATTTTAGTACTTGTTGCCTGCAATTGTTCACATCAACCACCAGCCGTATTTGGAGAGAGGGGATGGCCCAATTGTAAGTGCTTATTGATTATCTTCATTTTTGTAGATACAGCATGACATTGTTAATGAGATGGGTGCTTTATTTAATTGATGTATCAGAATAATAATTTTTCCTATCCTATTTCTATCAGAATAGGAATATTTACTATCACAATGTGAACATCCACTCAGTTGAAATTCTGTGCAATTGCTGATGTAGTCTAAAGATATTTAAATGTTTTAGCTAATAAAGAGCAGATGGTCCAACTTTGCTTATGGTTTTATGTTAGGGATGTGTATGCAGCTTGACTCTTCCTGAATCATTTCCTTTTGCAGTGTCTGGTTCTGGCACCTACTAGAGAGTTGGCCCAGCAAGTGCAGCAGGTGGCTGATGATTATGGCAAATGTTCAAGACTGAAGAGTACCTGCATATATGGAGGAGCACCCAAAGGTCCCCAGATCAGAGATTTAGAAAGAGGTAATTTTAAAATGGGTGCTTGCAGTTTCTGGAGAAAGTGGTATTGTAAAATCTCTGAAAAAAAATCTTCTCTAAACCTGTTTGGAAGGGGGTGAGAGTGAATGAGTGTCTGTCTCTTTTTTCCAGTTGCAATGACAGTTCATGAGGTAGTTCTCTTTTTTGTTGTATTGTGACTTGGATATTAGATTTTCTTTCTGATTGCTCTTTGAACTTTCCACTTAATAAGATCATCAGGGTGTAGAAAGGGGAAAAGGAAACTTCACAGAAATTTCCTTTCAGGTTCTTTTCAGGAAATGCAATACCAGCAGCGTGTTTAAGGAAGGATTTTTCTTAAGGCAGATTTCAAGTTTTCTGCCTATGTTTTTTCAAATAATCAAGCTTTGTTTCTGAATCTGTAAAAACTTCTTTGGACAGCAGGAGGGGTGTGTGTTTTTTTGTTTGGTTGCAGTTTTTTTGTAGTTTTTGTTTTTGTTTTTTAAATTGTTCTTAAGCACTATGTACCGTGTAAGCAACTACTGTAACACAGTAGTGCTTAAGTGACCTATAATTTCAAATGCAAGAATGTGCTGATGACTTTCATCTTCACAGACTAAAAAATGCAATAGAATTATGTGAAAAGATGCAAGAATTATTATTAAGGCAGACATACATACAGATCTATTCAAGAAAGCAGAAAATTTTGCTACCCACTGCAGTTTGCAGGATCCTTATTGCAAACTGCAGTAGTGGGATAAAGGCATGCATGGTAGAAGTCTGTGGGATATGATATCTCTGTTCAAGAAAACAGCGCATTCCAGTTCAAAAATAGCATCTTCAGTGGAGGAGTCCAAGGTTTCATGAAGGGTCCTTGGGAGGATCAGCTTGCTGGGTTTTGCACCCCTTTCTGGAGTGCTGTAAAATAGATGTTCTGCTTAAGAAGAAAATCTTTTTCATGCCTCTTCTTCCTTAAACCTACCTTCTGTGGACATTTCAGTGACACTGAAATACTCACCTGTATAATCTGGGAATTGGTGGAAACCAGATCCTCTTTTTAAGGAATGTGTGAATTCCCCAACCCGGTATTAGTTAGGAATATTTGAACTTTCTTCTTATCCCCACAAACGTTGGTGGGATGGTCGTCTCTCACTATTGGTGCATAACTGCTCAGTTTTAAAGCCCATGCTTTGGCTTTTTATATTAAAAAAAAGTGGAAGTAATTTGACCCATATAGAAAGATGAGTACTTCATGTTTGAAAATGACACCTCTCTAGACTGCATAGTTCTGGATGACAATGGGTCAGGCTTGAGTAGAAGCTTGCTTCACTTCTGATTTTTGGACAGCTCTTCACTGGTGTTTTTCTGGTAGTAACCTTTTAGTTTCTGTACTGCATTTATTATTCTAATGGCACTGTAACAGTAATTTCAGAATGGAAAAAATATTAAACGGAACTGGGGCTTCTACTGAAGTGACTCAATCTTGGGTACGAATGAGGGTGGTGCTTTTTTTTAAAAATCATTTTTCTCTGGGAGGTGATTCATTCTGACTAAAAATACCAGTTGACATTCAAATGAAGAGCCTTACTCTTTTTCCTTATTCTGTTCTGAAGGTGTGGAGATCTGCATTGCTACACCAGGTCGCTTGATTGACTTCCTTGAGGCTGGAAAGACCAACCTTCGTCGCTGTACATACCTGGTGCTGGATGAAGCTGACAGAATGTTGGACATGGGATTTGAACCACAAATACGTAAAATTGTTGACCAGATAAGGGTGCGTTACCCTTATGGAAGGACAGCCTCCTTTGTTTTCCTGTTTGAAATCTAGTATCGTGAACAAATCTGCTTTCCCTTTTCCTTAGCCTGACCGCCAGACTCTGATGTGGAGTGCCACCTGGCCAAAAGAAGTGCGCCAGCTTGCCGAGGACTTCCTGCAGGACTACGTTCAGATCAATGTGGGAAACTTGGAGCTAAGTGCCAACCACAATATCCTGCAGATAGTGGATGTATGCATGGAAAGCGAGAAAGACCATAAGTAAGCTGATGTTCCCACCATTTCACTTTCTTTGGTTGTACTTAAAAGCCTACGATGCTTTGTAAGCCTACTAGGAATTCCAAATATGAAGTTACTTGTAGTACTATTTAACCTTTGAGTGTTACAAAGTAAGTCAGTCCTGTAATTAACTAGTCTCTTGTGTATATCTTGACCCTACCTTTGCACAGCCAGCAGAAATTTCTGTGTGATACTAACTTACATGGATGTGTGTTGTGTGTGTCCTCAATGTCCCTTGCGAGAGAGATCCTTTATTTTGGTATGTGTGGCTATACATCTTGGCTCTCTTGTCTGTTTTAGACTGATACAACTGATGGAAGAAATTATGGCAGAGAAGGAAAACAAGACTATCATCTTTGTGGAGACAAAGAGGCGATGTGATGATCTCACTCGAAGGATGCGCAGAGATGGGTGATTAGCTTCTCCCCTTCCTCCACTTCTTTCTAGTGGGAAACAAAAATTGTAGTCAAAAGCAGTAAGGTTTAAATGTTCTTGATGCTATTGTTGGGAACAACTTATCCATTATTTTCTTGGCTGAATTCAGTCATTATTTTCCAGAAGATTCCATTCCATCAAAGCCTTAGTGCAAGAGAGAGTGTTCATAAGTGGTGCAGCTTTTTTAGTGTATCAGAATCCTGATATGCTGATAGGGACTGTATCAATATAGAAAATGTCATTTGGCTTAAATGGCTGTTTATGTAGGTAGTGGGTTTACAGTACACATGCTGGGTAGATAGAGGCCAGAGAATAAAATATTTCTCAAATCTTGCAGTTTTTCCCTTTTAAACAAAAAGCCAATAAAGCTTCCTGTTTGCTTTAATGTATGTACTTTCTATCTATACTAATGTATATCTCTGTTTGGCAGTTGGCCAGCTATGTGTATCCATGGAGACAAGAGTCAGCCAGAAAGAGATTGGGTGCTTAATGGTGAGTCCGTCACTGACGGGAGAATAACTTGGGCTGCTCTACCTAATTTACCTAGATGTGTTTTTCTCTGGTCTGGTTTTGGTTTTTTTTATCTCTAGACCAAATACACACATTTAAAAGGACTTCTCTTGCTTTTGTACTCTTCATTTCAGTACTTGTGCCTTTTTTTGGTTTGTTTTGATAAAACAAAGTGAGAAAATTGCTTAACGCAGCTGGATTTTGAAAAATCGTTGAGGCATTATATCCTGACTTGTGGGGGTTTCTGGAATTGACCCACCTTATGTAGCTTCTGGAAAATGAGCATTTAGTGTAAATCAAGTTCAGGTAACTTTATCTTTTTGAAAAATCTTACTTCATAGCATGCTTTGTTTTACAGAGTTTCGTTCTGGAAAGGCTCCTATCCTCATTGCTACCGACGTTGCATCTCGTGGGCTAGGTTTGTACACATAGACCACTCTTGCCTACTGCTGCATATTTTTCTTCTTTGCACTGAAAAATGTTTCTTTAAAAAAAAAAATTCAAAGCGTGATTTTCCCCCACATGTGAAATACGTTTTTTAACATTAATCTTTTTTTTTTCTTTCATATTCAAAGTCTCTTCCTGCTCCTAATGAACAGGCTTTGGTCTGCAGCAAGGCCTAGGCATGACCAATCGATCGCCAAGAGGGAGAAGAGACGTCCAATTATGCAACCCAACCCTTCCACCACACTCACTTCTTCCCCAAATCCAGCTTTTGTTGCTGGATGGTAGGGATGGATTGCTCTCAGTTCAGAGCGTGTCAGATAAAGTTCAAGTAGGAAGTTGTGGGAGAGCATTTCGACAGCAAATAGCGAATATTCTCCCCATATGACACACCACAGATTTGAACATACCAACCCCAGTGTACACGCATGTTTACCCTACAGATGTATTCACATCTGAGAAAGCACTGCTCCAGATCTTTGCTCTTGACATGTAACCTTCCCTCCTCTGTGTTCCTTCTAGGCAGGACCACTGAGATGATATATGGCCTTTAACATCTTGTTACCCAGATGTGTAATTGAATCAAAATCGCACAGCTCTGTTCTGGTGGTATGAAAATGATCTGTCTGGATGCAACAGTTGTGCCCCCTTTTATAATAAGCATACTTGTGTTGTGAAACACCGTGTGCTGAGCACAGTCCTTATGCAACTGCCCACCCTAGAGGAGGAGGATGGCTGCTGAAGTGCTCTGAGTTTAATAACAGACATTGAATACTCTGCCCACCCTGAGTTTGGTAGACAATAAACTACTTGGGAGTCAATGTCTCATTTTAGTAAATTGTAGACAAAATTACTGCAAATCAGTTGAGATTTAACTCAGAGAATCTAGTTTGTTGAAAGCCTCAGTTACCTGAGCTTTGTATGCCGAAAGGGTGGCTGTGCTGTGCATCATATGGTCACTTTAATACAGGCAGACCATTAATAGGCTTGGCAGCCTTTGTTCACACAACCTTCACCCCTCCTTCCCCTCCCCCCTCAAAAAACGTCCAGCACTTCGTCAGGAAGTGATTATATGGACTTCAGTCTCTGCCCTCTAGGGTCATGTCTGGACCTGTGCAGTTAGAACTTGGGCCTGTTGGGAGAAGGGACTGAGGCCTGAAACCAGTTTATATGAAAGAGAGCTGCTTTCTCTAGCAGCATTTTTTAAACAGGCTTGCTATGTGCTGGTAGCTTCTTTGTGCATCTTGCCTAGACATTTAAAACAGCCTCACCCCCCTCCAAAA
>VZRS01014609.1:273593-301631 GCA_013398055.1 Ifrita kowaldi | reverse complement strand
AAAAAAAAACAACAAAACCAACACCCTTCCCCAAAACGACTCAATTGGATAACACTTCAGAAAACAGTCTCCCCACTTCCCATTGTCCACTTCGCCCAAGCTAAGGGGGAAAGGTATCAGAGTCTGTTTCTTGTTACTGAACAACATCTCTGCTTGTTTTGGGGCCCTGAGTTTGCTGCTTAAAATAAGTCACTTAACTGGCAAACTTCTGGAAGACTTCTCCAAGATCCTGGAAAGTGAAGGCTTCTACCTAAATAACATAAAACAGGGGCGCGCGCCTTTTGGCTGAGTCACCAGGGCTTTCCCTCTTCCTAATGGAACATTGGTTTCAAAAAAGCTTCTTTCAGGTAAGTTCTGAGTCCCATAATGACTTCTTTGTGATAATTCCCTGGAGTGAGGTCCTCTCTCTGCACTGATTTTTTTTTTTTTTTTTTTATATTATTTTTTTTTTTTTTTCGTTCTATAAAACAAAAAANGCACTGATTTTTTTTTTTTTTTTTTAAACTTTATTTTTTTGTTCAGTCTATTAAACTAAAAACATTGAATTTGTTTTGTTTTGTTTTCTTTAACAGAAGCTTTGGTATCAGCTGCAGATCATTCTCAGTGCAGGGGTGGGGGCACATCTACAATGATGATCTAAACAGCTCTCTAGGCTAGCATGTTTGCTAGTTTATATCTGTCCCGTTTAATAATTGGAGACTGTCTGTGCCATATGGTGTTCTGATGGTCTGACAAAGGGAATGTTTCCCAGGTAGCTGTTAAAAATGATTTACAGTCTCAATTCTTGATCCTGCTACATTATCTTCTAAAAGTGCAGGAGGATTGCGAGTGTGCGCAAACACTTTGGAGCATGCTAGACTGGAGAAGCCGAGTCTTGCACCACGCTCTGGTCTTCAGCGAGCTGCGTGCTCTACCAGGACCACTTTCTAGTCTGGAAAACACCCTTGCATCTTCCTCTTCCTGCCTTCCCATTCTTTCTGCTCCTCCCCAGTCAAGGCAGTTCTGTCTGCATTGGTAGCTACAATTCCTTGTGCTTTCTGACAGGAAAGCACGTCCTTGTATCCTCTCTGGTAATTCAAGTCACTTGCTACTGGATGTGCAAAACGGGACTGGCTGAGGACCATATAGCCTGGAGCTTGTCAGTCTAGCTACACCCCGGCTGTGAAGATGCAATCTGTCACACGTACTCCTCTCTATACTTCACTTTCCCTTTTTAAAAAAACTGTTGCATCAAGGACCCTAGCTGGAGACTCGCGCAGCCCCCTGTGAAACCTGCCTTCTCACTCCCTTTTTTTGGTGTGATTCAGGACTTTGGAGTCAGCAAAGACTGAGGAGCCCCCCCTTTGCTGTAATAAGAAACAGACATAAAGTCCCCCTCTTGTCACAACAACCCTCATGTTTTTATTTTTCCTACAACCCCTTTGAAATTGATGCAGTCTGGGCAATAGATGCAGTCTGACCCTTTGGATGTAATTTTTGTATCTTCATTTTTTTGACAATTGCCCCTAAGAGCCCCAAATAGGGGACAAAAAGCGTTGGAGGACCTGAAACTTTTACCTGAGCCCAGGTTCTCCGGCGCTTCACAACCAAATGGGGCTACAGAGAAGCGTCTAAGCCAGTTCACAGAGCGAGCGTGTGTGGGGACTTCTCGCTGCCACGGACCCTTGATGCATGCTCCCCGCGCTCCAGTGGTCCCGTGTCAGAGGGCGGAGTTTTCGAAAGGAGGCCGCCAAAAATAAAAGGCAAAGAGACGGGATCGGCTGCAGCGGTTTCCCACAGGAGGAGGGAGTGTGCATCGGTCTGGTAACAAACAGAGAATGTTTCTCTCTTTAAGACAAAACAAAAAAAGGAAAGGAAATCACAAAAATCTGTGTTTTATCTTGGATATTTTCAGAATATTCTCGTTAAAATGCAGATTTTAAATTATTTTTTTATGAGCTGTTAGGGCACTTATTGTAGAACGGTGCATTTGAAAATACTGTATACTATAGCAAGTAGGTGCTTTTGGTACTTAAGGCGCTTTCACTGAAGCGTTGCACTAATATTTACTTAGGTTCTGTCCCATAAGTTTACAAAGTCTGTCTTGTCTTAAAACACAGTTTGGATTTCCTAAATTTTAGAACTATTTTGCCTACAAAGCCATTTTGATAATTTTATTTCCTGCTTCCATTTGACACTGGAAGTAGGGAATTGCTTACGGAATTCAGGATTGTCCAAGTTATGCAAACTTGCCAGAACTGGACAGAGCAGCACAGAAATGTTAGTGCAATGCATTCTAGTGATAACTACAAAGCTGAGTTAAGATATTTTAGGTCTGAATAATTTTTAATGAGTTGGCTGAGTAAAACTAATGTATTTGAATACCTGAAGTGTTAGGCTAGGGAAATTAGTTCACTGTATTTTATTAGTACTATAAAAGTAAATATTTTTAAGATTGCTTTTTATTTCATGTTGCCGAGTGGAAGGTAAGTGATCTCATTACTGTTGTTTTTTGTTAGACTTCTCCCAACAGAGTAAAAGCTTCACCATGGCAGTTCTGCCCTTCCTCCACCCCAGTTTGCTCTGTCTGATGGTGACATTTTCACTTTACAGATTGTGTTAAAAAAAAAAAGTATGAAATTCAATTAGCTTATTCACAAACATCGGTGTCTTTGACACAGGAAGACAGAGAAATGCATTCCGGGGAGGATGACTTTGAGTGCAGGGCAAAGCTGCTTTAAAATTGCCGTTCTTTTTCAGGACACTGACCTTTGTTCCTGATGATCTTAAATTTCAGTCTTCTACTCTTTTGGGATGAGTCTGTCTTGTATTTGTTCTATGCAATTACTAACTTTGTATTTTTTTTTCTTATTACTGTCACCTGCATTCGTGCTCCCCACCTTTCGTTGGCACGTCCTCTCTTCTTCTCCCCTTTCCTCAACCCCACCCCTTCACTGTGCTTCGCTCCTGGGCACTTCACAAGACGTGGAAGATGTTAAATTTGTGATAAACTACGACTATCCGAACAGCTCCGAAGATTACGTGCACCGTATTGGCCGTACCGCACGTAGTACCAACAAAGGTACTGCCTACACCTTCTTCACACCAGGAAACCTGAAACAAGCCAGGGAGCTTATCAAAGTCTTGGAAGAAGCCAATCAAGCCATCAATCCAAAGCTGATGCAGCTTGTGGACCACAGAGGAGGAGGAGGTGGTGGTGGAGGTAAAAACACAAGGGAGAAGGGCTACAGAGGGAATATGTTCCCCATTTTGAGGGAGGGAAGATTAAAGGAGGGTAGGCAAGTAGTAAGTGCAGGTCTAAGATGAGAGATTAGTAATAAAGCTGTTCTGTACTTGAGGTCCAGACAGTTGATGTAGACATAGCACTTCTGTCCCAAGAGAGAGGCAGTCCCCTGTTTTACCTTAGCTGTAGAATTTTTTTCTCCTCATAAGGTCTTCAGGGAGCTGATTTTGCTTGAAGTAGTTACTTCCCCACAGCTCCTACTAAGGACAGCCAACAAGGTGCATGTGCAAAATTGAAATTGGTAAAGGGATACGCTGGCTTTCAGGAAATGACACACTTTTTCTTCACATTCCCTGAAGGAATAAGAAGTTTCCTTATATTTCCAAATTAGTCCTGAATTTCTTCCGTTTCTTTGTCTCCAAGCAAATACATAAAGAACCCTTGTTGAACTTCATGTTTACACCTTGAACAAAATGAAGAGGTGTATGCACAGCTGTGCAGGGAAGTTACAGTCAGTCAGAAGGAGGTGCTCCTTGGGAGTAAAATTTGGGATGTAGAAGGGGGAGAGAGGGTGACATAAGTGTGCCAGAGATCATTGTTTAAGACTTGTTCATAGTACTAAATTTTAATGTATCCATCGCCAGGAGGTCGTTCTCGTTACCGAACGAGCAGTTCAGTAAACAACCCTAACCTGATGTACCAGGAAGAGTGTGACAGGAGGCTCCGGGGAGTGAAAGAGGGCCGGAGAGACTCAGGTGGCTTCAGAGACCGTGAGCGTGGTGAAAGTTATGCCAACGGAGCCAACAAGACCTATGGCAGTGCCTACGGGAGCCCAAATTCTGCTTTTGGGGCAGCACAGAGCCAGTATGGTTACACTCAAGGGAGCTATGGAGCAGCTGCCTATGGCACAAGTGGCTATGGCACTGCAGAGTACAGTGCTAGTGGCTACGGTGCCAGCACCACAGCTGCCACGGCTGGGAGAACCTCACAGAGCACTACCCAACAGCAGTATGCAGGGATGGTGGGGCGCTCGGGCCAGCAGCCACAGCCGCTCATGTCNCCAGTGTAGACCTCTTGCATTTAAAGGAACCTTTTCTTTCTCTTCTTTCCCATTGTGATGTCTTTCATGCAGGCTAGACTTAGAATTCACTATTCGAATCCCTCGAGCCCATCAAAAATCGAGCCCAGTCCACATTAATGACCCTGTCCTCTTCTCTTTTTTTTGGGTTTTTTTTTTTTTAAGAGATACATATAGTTGACTGGAAAATTTATTATTTTTGTCTTGCATGTTGAGGAATTTGGGAATTTTATTTTCTCTAAAAGAAAAGGGTATAAGGCAGATAGGTGATAGCTCGATCATCTTGGTGTCTAAGGTTTGTGTGAAAACTTGCTTTTGAGGGAAAGAAGTTTCTATTCTGTAACACGTTAACTTAATGTCAGGAAGTACATAGAGAGATCGGAAACTGGGGGAGCCAAAAAGCACTTCATTTAAAATATAAATGCAAGGGAGCAATGCTCACTTCTCCTAATCTTAATTTTTTGTTTTAAATAGCTCACTATTACTGCTTGTTATCTTACTGTAGGTGACTTTCCGTAGGAAAACTCTGTTGATTTGTCTGAGCTGGGTGGTGTTCAGAGTAAAGCCTTGTGTACATTGTTGGCGATTTCTGTGGGTCTGGAAGTCCCGTTTTCTGCTACCTGTATCAGCCTGCAGTAGGGAGTTTGGGATTAAAAACCCAGTGTCAGAGACCAAACCTGTCTTGAATTCAATACCTGAAAACCAGATAGTTGCTGAAATATTCAGCCAAGTAAGTTCTTTCCCTACGATTGTTAAATTGCAGCATCGCAAATGTGTGGAGCCTGATTACTGTTAAATTAGTTAGTGCTCTCAAATTTCTGTTGTTGGGTTTATTGTGAAAGAAGTCATCCTTGAGAGCCTAGAAATTATGCAGAACTGAATTGATGAACGGCATTATCTCGTTTGTCTGTCCTTCGCAAACAAGCTCCCTTTTGCCATGGGGAATGTTCTGAATGCAGCTCTGCTCGATAAAATGTGACAGAGTTTTCCACACTTAAATTTAAAGAGGTTTGAATAGGGTGGGCTGGGGGGAGGGCGGGGGGGAGGAAGGAAGGAGGAGATTGCCTGGGGTCTCCTTCTCATGAGGTAAGCGGTGAGCTGGTTAGTGCATCTTGATTCTGAAGCTTTATTTCTTTTGTACCTTGCTCTGACTATTGCTTTCTCTGGCTTTTGAGTGCATTTCCCTGCTCCATTGGTCCCTTTGAGCTGAGCTCTTGCAGGTAGGTAGTATTTTAGAAAATGTTAGAGAAGAGTGAAATTTTAGTAAATACGTAAATAAAACTTGTTTATTTTACAGGCTAAGGTGGGTGTGAGGGGGTTTTCCCCCTTTAGTAAAGCATGTTGTTGACTTGTTATTTCTAATACCAGACGGTTCAGAGACAGTAGATGATAACAGGAGTTGGCTGCTCTTGATCTGATAAGATGACAAAAGGATGGATACATCTCCTGGTTTGAGGCACGCTCTTTGCATTAGGAGAGTGCAGGGGGGTTGTGGGTTTTTTCTGTTGGCGTTCTTGCATATGGATGAACAAGGCAGCCCACTCCTTCTGTAGCAGAGTGGAACTTCTTATAGCCCTGGAAAAGAGCTTGCTTATACAGAAATGATTTCTCTTAAAATTTAATTTCTTCCCAGAGTAAAATTTTGGGGGATGGATGCGCTTTTTTCTCTTTTTTTGTGCAGTACACAGGTAGGTTGCTGACAGGGAGAAGGGAGATTCCTTCCAGAACCTCAGTTCCCTGGTTCCATTTTATAATTCCAGTGCATGGGCAGGAAGTTCCTTTGCTTGTGTTAAGTGAAAGCCAGAAACATTTTGTTTATCCAGGCACTGACTGATATGTCTTTGGCCTCCCTCGCAAGCAAATCTAGAGCTTTTTTTTTTATTATTCCTTTTTTTTTGTTTTAAATTTGGGAGTAGAATGCAGAAATGTGTTTGAGGGGTGTAGGAGTACGACATCTCACTGACTGGCTTTAAAAAGGGTCTCTGGACCGCCAAAGCTGCCTTATAGTCTGTTATAGCTTTCACTTTTGGAGGTGACTTGTGCATGTTTAAACATCGATGCCAAGTCTTGGCAGTGCTTTATTGCCATTGAGGTCAGCTGAAGTCCAGGGTCTCGGTTCAGTTCAGAGTGTCAACCATACCGCTGAATGCACCGTGGCATGAGCTGCCCCTGTCCCACCTGGTGCTCTCTGCTCTGCTCCATGTACCAGCTGGAGGGCCCTTGTTGATAAAGCATTAGCCTGTAGTGTTGTTTGCATTGTTTTCAATCTGTAAAAAGTTTGTGGGAGTGTCAGATATCTGAGCTGGGTGTCTCCTCCCCTCCCACTTCCTGAAGCAATTTACTGTTTGGACTTCTCTGAACAATGGAAGGATTACTAGCTTTGTGTGGGATCAGCATCTTGTTTCACACACCTGCTGATCTCTGAACACATTCCTGTTGTATTAACGAAGACTTGAATTGAGAGATTCATAGATCTGTGGTGTTCAGGCACAGGATACTAAGAGCTATGTTACTATTCTTAGTTTGTAAATTGTCCTTTTGATACCATCTTGTTTTCTTTTGTAGGTATAAATAAAAACACTGTTGTCAATAAATTGTGAACTTTGTCTTTATTTTTGGGATATAAAGCCGTCTTTGCTCCTGTTCTTCCCAGTTCTTAAAAGTCAGATTCAAGGAGATGGAAACACTTCTTGGCAGCCCACTGAATTTTCATTGAAATTGGTCCTGTCTGTTGATTACAAGGAAACTGATGATAAGTGAGCAGGGAGGATGTTTGAATACTTCCAGAAGTAGAAGATTTGTGTAATTCAAAGGAAATGTGTTTTTCTTGAATGTTACAGGGGCCTGAATAGAGAGAGGGTTGGGCAGAATTAATTTTCAAGAGCGTGTTAGTTCATACAGAGTTAAAGTAACAGTTTGTAGCATCTGCTGTGTCAGACATGGCCACCTGTGAAATGGGTCAGTTGTCTTATGTTAACAGACTCTATTAGTACATGTTCCCTTTACCATGGGCACTTGCTGAAGGACTAAAGGGAGTGACATTTTCCCTTGTGCCACCTCAGGGTCAAGGTAGAGGTGTGTTTTGGACATAGATGCTGGGAAGAGCTGGGAGAGAAGAAATTGTACTACTTCAGTATTGGCCAGCACTAGCACCAAATTCAAGTGAGTAGAAATAAAAAAATGGAGGGGAAGAGTCTGATGGATGAAAAGCATTTCAGTTTTCCAAGCCTTGTCTTCCTGGCACTGGGTTGAAACTGAGCCGAGCCATCCGTTAGTCAAAAAGGGCCAGGGAAGGAAAGCTGTGATCTTAAACAGCTTCATCTTATGGGACTTCTTGTGCTGTCTGTGGGATGTCTTCAAACAGGCATGGGAAGGCTTAGCTTCTTTCCTTTTAGGACTGCGAAGAGAAAGAGAAGGTAATTAATAAATTTAGTGGAATTCAACTGTTTTGTTGTTCCAATAATTTTATGTTTTCTAACTTGAGATTTAGAGTGCCAGATAGTGGGGTGCCAGGTTTGCAAACTGTGAATGGGAGACAACCACAATGAATGCTGCTGAGAGGGGAAACCACAACCTACTTATTCTCCTTTATGCTAAAGGAAGAGGTTCTTGTTTGTCTTGGTTACTTGTTCTCATGGGTGGACCATACTTTTTTTCTTGATGATGTGCTATCCCCAGTGCTTTCCCCTCCTTTTGATACAGAGCATGGCCTGAATAAATGTCTGTGGCCAGGCCCGTGCTGAGCCCATCCCAGCCCATCTGAGCTGAATGTTGAGATGGCAGGGATGCCCAAGGCCCGTAGGCTTAGATGGGGTGGCCGGAGCAGGGACTGCCCTGGACGCACAGTGGTCAGTGGTGCAGATTGGCTGTGCCTGGGATGGGGTGGTACCGGGGTGGGTGCTGGGGCCTGTCTCTGTTGGGTGCCAGAGGGAAGGGCACTGATGTGCTGAGGATGCACCATGCAGGAGGGCCTGATGGACTGGACGAGGCCCGAGGCACTGTGCCAGGCTGGAGAAGTGGGCTAGGGAGGCCTTGTGAAGGTCAGCCAAGCCAAATGCACATCCTGCCCCTGGGGTGGAACAGCCCCAGGCACCAGTGTGTGCTGGGGGCTGCCCAGCTGGGAAATGGCTTGGCGGAAAAGGCCTTGGGTGTGCTGGTGGACACCAAGTTGAACACAAGCCAGCAATGTGCCCTTGTGACGAAGCAAACAGCCTCTGGAGCTGCACTGCCAGCAGGGTGAGCGGGGAGTCCTTCCTCTCCACTCAGCCTTGGGAGGGCACAGCTGGAGTGCTGGGCTCTCAGAACAAGAGACGGGGACACCTGGGTGAGTCAAGAAGGACCACAAGAGCATCTTGATGTGGGAGCACAGGCAGCAAGCTGAGACTGTTCAGCCTTGAGTAGGCTGAGGGGCATCTTACCCATGTGTACAAGTGCTGGATGGGAGGAATAAAGGGGACAAACTCAGACTCTGCTGAGTGGTGCCCAGTGACAGGGCAAGTGGCAATATGAAATTCCACTTAAACTTCTGAAAATAATATTTTATAGTGAGGGTGGTCAGACACTGGCACAGATTGCCCACAGAGGCTTCATCCTGGAGACAGGCAAAACCTTACTGGACGGGACCTTGAAAAATGTGAGCAGGGGCATGGTTTAGATTATTTCCCCCCCTCCACCCTCACTGCCCACACCCCATGCCATTCTGTGAAATACAAGCTTTGGGGAGCTGAAAGCTTCCTCAGGATATCTTTCATGTCCTTGTGTTAAACAGAAGGGAGCTCATCTAGTTTTGAAAACAAGATAAAAAGAAGTAGCATTCTATAAAAATCCCTTTGCAGTGCTTTGGTATAGGCTCAGAAGTCTTATTAAATACATTTCTTTATATAACACGTTTTTGCTTTCTTTTTTCAGCATCACTGCCCTTTTTTCTGAGCTCTTCAGTGTTAGGAAATGTTTTGAAAAGTTGGGTTTTTTGAAAGAATGTAAGAGATGCAACCTGCTATAATATTGCCGGCTCTCATAAATGACTGCAACATATTTGCATGTCTTCAGACACCATTTCTCTCCCATGATCCACAACATTTGTGTAAAAGAAAAGAGAAAAAAAGCAATTCTCTTCCTGCTGTGATGTTCCATCTACAAATGTTTTTTCTTCTGCCTCCTGTATCATCTATATTTTGCAGCTCTGTCACTAGCAGTGTGAGATTGGAAGCCAGCAGTTGTGTTTTTTCCCCCTTTTGTTCCACCATCACAACTACAAAGGGTATGGATTTCTCACAAAATACAGAAGGACACAGGACACATGAATTGAGTGGAGCTAAAATTGGAATTAGTTTAGAAAAGAAAAAAAAGGAATTGACGTGGAGCACCTTGATGGCAGTTTTTGAAAGTATTATTCTGGCTACAAAAATATTTAATGACAGAAGGAAGTCTTAATCTGCCAAGGCCAGCCACCTGCTCGGTGCTCCTGTCACCTCTCTATCAGCAGGTGTATTGCATGAAGCTACCAAAAATCCATCCCTTGAAACATCAAACGTGGGCCATCATTACTGCTTTTGGCAGACTGGTTGGGGAAAGTGAAGAAGGAGGAAAATTGTTGTCCACTTAGCTAATTTCATCTAATTCCATCCTCCTCACCAGAAAGTGTTTTAAGGTGTACTTCAGCCTCAGCAAACCACAGCATGTTCTATAGGATTTATGCCCTTGGTGCACTTGTAAGCTCTGCTGTGTAGCCATTTACCAAAGCATGGCACTGAAATGCAAGGGGCATCTGATTTTGCAAAACAGGGGTGTCTTGTCTGTGCAGATGCCCATCTTCCTACAGAATCAGTTCTTGATAATCAAGAACCTGATCTTCCCTATCGAAAGAAGAGTAGGTTTAATAATATCTCCATATGTCTGCAGTTGCTTTCTCAGGTACATTGTCTGCCTGCAGCTATTTTTTTCCCCTCAAAGTGTTGGGTTTTTTTTTTTTTTTTTTTTTTTTTTTTTTTTTTTTTTTGTGTGTGATTCATAATCTTTCAGAATGTATGTAGAATTGAATGTACCTCAGTTGTTAACTTCCTGAGGTGGGGTTAAACCAGGCTTAACTCTGGTTTAATTTTTGCTGTGTTTCACGTGCACATCTAGAGCCTTGCAAGCAGAGATGCCCACTTGCAGGCAATAGATGCGTTTTTTTAAACTAGACACAAATACAGCAAAAAATAAAGTCATGTAAGGATTAACACATGGCAAGCTGCAGCTCCACCCTATACTGCAAGAGTGTTGAATGAACATTCAGTGTTATAGCAACCTGTTTGCCTACCTTTGGTGACGTAGAGATAGAAGAAATCACAGTAGAAGATGGTTTGTACCACCCCAGAAACGACAGCAATCTGGTCGTAGAAATTCTCCGTGTGGTAGCGCCAGACCCAGTTGGCAATGTAGAGAGCACGGTAGAGGCCCAGGAAGAAAAGGTAGTGTGTCGTGATGGTCTCTGCTTCCCCCGTCTTGCTGATCATGAAGAGCTGAGGAAGGATAGCCACGGACTCCAGGTAGATGGAGAAGGTCCAGAGTATCTGTGAGGTGCAAAATGGAGGCAGTGGGGAGTCCGTGCTGGTTTGTGTGTGTTAAGACCCAAAGCTTTTCATTTGGCAAACCACTGATGTGTGAGGGGGATGAGCAGTGCTGCTGAAGTTGGGGAAAATGAGCTCGCTGTGCTGGGAGTGAGAGGAGGCAGCACTGAGCTGCTCTATAGATGGTACTGTCTTCAAGGCCTGCCAACTTTGCCTTTCCTGCCTGCTTTTGCTGTTAAAAATCTCAGCTATTCAACATGCTGCTCACTCTGCTGCCTAGTGTCAGGCTGCTGCTGCTTCCCTTCCCTTTTCCTGCCTCAGCTTTGCCTTACCTCCAAGGGGGTGAAGCTGTGGTTCTCCAGAAATGACAGGCCTGTGACAGGGACCAGCAGGAACTCGAGGCGAAAGGAGTCATTCTCGCTGTCAAATGTTTTCCGGAATTTCACGTAGATCATATACACGGTGACGTAGGCACAAATCAAAAAAATGACCTGTGGGACAGAAGGGAGATGGCAAAACCTCACCTGCAATTGCACTCTCCATGCTTAAAGAGAGGCTGGCTTTGCCAGAAGTCAAGATAGTGGTGAATGCTTTGCCTGTGTTGGCTTAAGGATTGAGTTCTGCAGGAGATAATCCAGTGTTCAGGTAAAGCTTGTCCCACCATAAGAATCACACGTTTGAGTCTCTCTGGGGCACTCTGTGTAGAGGTTGGCTTATTGGCAGCTTTATGTTAATGCTCCTGCTGTACAAGGACACCTAGGCTTGGTTCATGGCGTCTTGTTCTGGTTTTAGTGGTGCTAAATATGGCTCAGCTCACTTACTGACTGTGGCAAGGGGGTTTTTTGGTTAATGGAGGGACAGTGGAACCAAAGGAAGCATCTTTATCTACCCTTCCTGGCTGAAAAACTCAGTGACTGTGTACCCTCACCTCCCCAAAAAACCACAGCAAGCTGAGAGTAACCTCTCCTGCTGCACTGCCCTCTCCTTACCTTCATCACAGTGTTATAGACAGAGATGAAATTCGTGAACAGGTCCAGGTAGCGGGTTGTGAAGACGAGGGCAAAAAGTATCTGACTCTTCCCAGAGATTCCTGCGTGGCAGGGAGATGAAAGGAAAGTAAAGCAGATGAAGGGAAGGACCCGTGGGATGGTGGTTTCCCCTTGTGCCCCCTTTGGAAGCATTTGTATGTAAGTGTGTTGTTTCGTGAGCCAGGGCTGGTGTGGGTGCTGAGGTAGCTCTACCCCAGGAGTGGCCAGGGTCTCCCAAGTAACAGGGCAGGCTCACCACTTTGGCCAGTTCAGTCCTTGCTGTCATCAAAAGACCTTTCTCTCCCCATCCTTCCCCCTTTGCCTGCCCACCTTACCAGGGATTGTGTGATGTGACATCTCCCACAGGAGGGAAGAGCTGCAGGACCAGCCCCAGGACGCTGATGGAACTTGGCCACTGCTGGCAGAGAGATGCGGTCAGGCCCACCCACTTCTGTACCTGTGATAATGGCCACAGCCCCAGCAGCCCAGCCCCAAAATCTCTTGAGGAGGGAACCATGAGCAAAATCCTCCTGCAGGAAGCTGCTGTCCTGATTTCCTCGCCCTGGGATGGGGCAGCTGTCCACCACCACAGGCAGAACCTCCAACCTAAAGCAGCTTCCTCTCCAGGTTGTTGGTGTTGGTGCTGCCACAACCTCTCACTCTCATTTTCCACCTCCCTCCAGCCTTGCTGCCCTCTCCTTCACTTCGCCACCCTGAGACCAACACCTGTGTGTGCCTTGCCACATCACATCCTTCCAACACAGCCCTCTCCTGCCGGGGAGACCTCCCAGAGGAAGAGGATGACTTCCCTCCAAGAGCCCATGCAGGAGGGCTGCCCGTTTGTATGGGCTATCGCTGGCCTTTCCAGCACCCATTTTGTTGTATCCTTCACAGAGCTGCCCTCCGAGAAGGGCCACCCTCCTTCCCTGGAGCATGGGAGCACTCACCAGCACAGGACTTGGACTTCACGATCTTCAGCAGGAGAATAATGATGGCCAGCAAGTGGGAGACATCCCCCAGGATGCGGAAGATATTCATGGTGCCGGGGGGACTCCTCTGGCGTGAACGGAGTGGGGATCTTTCGGCAGGCAGGGATGACAAGGGCAGGAAGTTTTTCTCCCCCGATCCTCGACTGAATGAACAGTCTCCTTCGGCTCAACTTTCCTTTTTCCCTGAGCACGGAGCCTTCCCTTCTTGTAGCGCAAAGTTCAGGCTCTCCCCTCCCGTGGCTGTAGATGCCTTTCCCCTGCCAGGCTGGATGTCTCCCTTGTTTACTTTTCCACCGAGGTGGATTTTCCCTCTCCCAGCCTAGGGCCTTCCTCTCTCTGCTTTGGGCTGAAAGTTGGAGTTTGTCTCCCGGAGAGCTCCAGGCTGAGCAGCCCCGAAGCCAGTGCTGGGTGACGGTGACGTGGCTCCTGGCTGGCCGGGGAGGAGAGAGAGGAGGAGGCGGAGGCGGGAATAACTGCGCTATTTTCCCCTTTTTCTTTTTTTTCCTTCCTCTTTTTTCTTCCCCTGCTTGTCTCAAGTTACACACGGAAGTGTGGTTAAAGGGGAAAAGGCAGAGGGAGCAGGATTCCCATCCTCTGGCCTTGAGGACACACCCTCCAGCGAGGGCCAGTGCCTAACCTCTCTGCACCTCTGGGCGCAGTAACCTCTGTCCTGCTGCCAGTCGGCAGCCTTCTGCTCTCTGCCCTTCCCGGCCCCATCCCACCTCCCGCACCTCCTCACCCGTGCTCCACCTTGTCTCCTGGAGCCAAAGAAGAAGTGGGGAGATATTTGAATTACCAAGCCGTTGCAGCTCTTCCACAGCTGTTCATGCACAGCCACTCCCTGGTGTCTGCCCCACCAGGCGCCCCTGCCTTCAGGTATCCTATCTGGAGCAGCGTGGATCCCTGAGCCCAGCCCTGGAGAAAACGAAAGATCCTCCCAAGGGCTGGTTTGAAACAAACTTCACTGAAAATATTAATCCTGGATTCCTGCAAGAGGGTTACAAACACCATAGGGAATGTGAGTGAACTAGCACGTGGTTGCTGCTGGTTTTATAGATTTCACAGAAAGGAACCCAGTAGTGACTGTTAGAAAGTTTTAATATGTTTGAAAACAGCCCTGGGTGAGCAGTTTGGTTGAATAAACCTTGGCCTTGGAGCCGGAGTTACGCAGGGAGGTCTCATGGCAGCAGTGGGGAGCCCCCTGCATGGAGACCCAGCAATTAGATAGTCAATGTCTAATCACTAATATAACATTGCTTTAGTACAACCAAATGGAAGATTTAATTTGTCTCTTTGTCCCTGAGCAAATCACATCTGGCCATGGATCTAATTTGGTTACTCTTGGATTGTGTGATCCTGCCTGCTCTTGTCCCGGAGCTGGCTCGGGCTGCTGCCCTCCCTGTCCCCAGCCATGACCTGTGGCTGTCCCCTACACACCTCTCTCTGTCCTCATGGGCTGGCTTGGAGCAAAATCCTTAACGACTGAAGTGTAAAAATATTATTCCTGGTGCTCTCTGAGAGGATTAACAAGCCTATTAGCATCACCGGATCCCTTTCTGAATACATTTGCATACATTTCCTCCCTGCCCATTAGGTTGGCGGTTGTGTTTTCCCTCTCTGACGCTCCAGCACCTGCATCATAGGGCTTTTCCAGATGGATTCACAGGCTGGGCTGGAAAACACCTGCTCGGCCCCACGAAACTGGAGACATCCCTGCCTGCCCCCAGCCAGGGCACCAAGGCAGGGCTTGGTGTGGTGGGAGAAGGGTGGGTTAGAGCAAAGGAGAGGATTGGCAAAGGGTAGAGGCTGGCCAAATTGGGTTTCCAGACGTCAGAGTGGAGCTGCCTGGGATTTCAGCGGGGCTTTGCAAGGCCATGTGGGTGCTGGTGAAAGCCAAACCTCAACCCAGGCCCTGCAGCTCCCTGGTATCCCAGGTCCTTTTGCAAGTGGGCAAAGAGTTTTGACCCATGGAGCAGGGATGTGAAGTTGGGGGGGAAGGAACAG
Organism: Ifrita kowaldi; assembly: GCA_013398055.1. Lineage (NCBI taxonomy): Eukaryota > Metazoa > Chordata > Aves > Passeriformes > Cinclosomatidae > Ifrita > Ifrita kowaldi. The sequence continues at coordinate 286,758 of VZRS01014609.1, read as the reverse complement.
ATTTGGGATCCTCTCTTCCAAGAGATCCCCTTCCAATCCCCTGGTGTGCAAAATCTGAGAGCCCTCATCTTTCTTTTGTCTTTGCACTCCTCTTTGCAGCTTCTTGTCCCACCCAGGGAAAGAAGCGCCCTGCAGAGGGGTAAAACTGGTGTGGGTGGCAAAGGTTTCTTCTCTTCATCTTGCACCTTCCCAAACTGATGGGCTCCAAGTCCCAGCATTATCTCCCGCTGTGGCACCAGGAACCACCGGCTGAGGTGACCATTAGAGGGACTTCATGGGAGCAGCCCAATCAAGCTCACCCAGCTGGAACAGGGTGGTAAGGCTGGGGTGTCCCTGTGGGACATCCCTGTGTGGCACATGAAGGCCACAGGAATATTGTGGCAGGGCAAGGGACACCCGGGCTCTTAGGGAAGAAAAAATTGGCACATGGAGTAGGACCAAGTAAAAATAAACCTTCCCTCCTCCCACCCTGCCACAATGTGAAGCGCCTTGCGCCGGGTGTCTTCCTGCCTCCCAAAATAATGCCGGGTGCTGCCACCACCCCGCACGGTGATGCTCTCTCCATGCCTCCCGTTTCCATGGTGATCACAAGGAATGTCGCCAGGGTGACAAGGAGGCAAGTGAGCTGGGATTTGATATTAAAAATGAGATTTTGGGGTTGTTGGGTTTATTTTTCTTCCCCCCTCTCCCCTCACCCCCCTCCTTTAGTTCTATTTTTGGGGTTTCCCTCTCTGCCTCTGCTGGTCTGGAAGGCTTCTCCTGCAGAGCCCCTGGGACAGGCAGCAGCAGCTTCATCCAGGGCCCTGCTCCACCTCTGCCTGTCCTGTGAGGCGATGGCTATGGGATGAGAAGAAGGACAAAAGGGGGTTTCCTTGTCACTAAAACATTTGTTTCCTTCTATCAGGAAGGCTTCTGTGTTTTTTCCCCTGGTGGTGCTCCAGGTGACCCCCTCCATTTCTGCTGCAGGAGGTAGCTCAGGCTGCATCCAGACCTGGGAGAGTGTGCCGCCTCAGGGATTTGTCCAAGAGAGGAAAACGATTCTGCATTCCCAGACGGGCTGGGGAACATGGTGGGGTTGAGCACCATGGGCCACCTCTGTGTGTCACCATCTCTGCCCCCATGACCAGGTCCGTTTGGCTGGGCAGTTCTGGAACACTGGGGACAGAGATGAGATGGTTGGAGGAGGACGGCAGAGGGAGCCTGGCAGGTGCTAAGGAGTCCAGAACTTTGTTCGCTGGTTTAAACACTCAAAGTCAAACCTGCTCGGGGCAGAGAGGACTTGAGGGTTTGTGCTGGCTTAGCTGGTGTCTCAGGAATGCAGGACCACGGGTGTCCAAGCAAGGACATGACCTTCATGACCAGGCAGAAGAAGGGGCAGGCAGCACTTGCCCACCTTCCCAGGAACTCTTGCTTTCTGCTGCACCCATCTCTCCATCCATCTCCAGCCATCCCTCTCTCCCTCTCCCTCTCTCTCCATCCATTCCTCCCTCCATCTTTTCAACCACCCCTCCCTCCTCCTCTCTCCATTCATCTCTCCATTCATCCCTCCAAAGATTCCTCTGTCCATCTCTTCATCTCTCTTTCCCTCGTTTCATCCATCTCTTTATCCATCCCTCCCTCCACCCTGCCATCCCTCCATCCCTCTATCCCTCTGCCTCCCTCAATCCCCACAGCAGCACTGGGAAAGGTTGGCGGAGTGGGGCTATTTTTGGGAGCGTCTCCCTGGCAACGGCTGCCACCACCGTCTGTGGTGGCTTTTCCATAGGTGCTAAAATATTCCACACTTCTTATTAAAGACGGTGCTGGTGGAGACGGGCGGGGGTGGCGAGTGTGAGCCACCCCGCTGCTGGGGCCGGCGGCCATGGGGCGGTCAGGGCGTGGCACTTGGGGGGCACAAGGACAGCAAGGGGCCGGTGGCATCTCCAGTGCCACGTCCCCATGTCTCTCTCACCGGCTCTGGAAGTGCCAGCTGCCTCTTGGCAGTGCTGGGCTGCCACACTGTGCACAAGGTGCAGCTATCCATCCTCCTGCTGCAAAGGCAGAGGGAAACGTGGTGGGGTCTCGGGGGCAGCCGGAGACAAGGAGCAAGCGGCAGAGAGGGGGAAACCTGACCTGAAGCTGAGGCGGCCACAGGGCTGCACTTGGTGGCTTTGCCCGCTCCGGGAAGGACCAAGATGTCTCAGCCTCATCTTCGTCCCTTCACCACATGATGGGGAAAGGCCTGTCATGGTGCCAGAGGGATGGAATGCTTTGCCAAAGGGCAGCTGTGCAGATCCTGGTCAGTAGCTCTTGGGAAGCAGCCCCACAGGCCCTAGAGACAGAGCTTTTGGGAAAGTAAATACCCCTCTGAATCTCAACGAGGTCCTCATAGGGCTGGCTGCAGAGGGGATGGACAGGCTGGCCCCGCTCCATCCAGACGCAGCAGCTCCCCAGGAGCAGCAGGGAGCGGCCATGGGTGCACTGGGATGAACTGACCCACTCAGGAGGCTGATGCACTCCTGCTTTGCAGCTGCTCATGTGCATGGAGTTACCAAACCCACCCTCTGCTTCCCTGGCAGTGGCTTTGCCAGGTGGGAGTGGGCCGTGCTCGCCATGGCAGCATTCACTGGTGCTGGCGGGGGACAGCAGGCTCCACAGTGTGCTGTGCAGGGGTCATCCCATGTGCCACATCTTGGGATGGTTTTGGGAGGGAGAGTCATGGTCATTGCAGGATTAGGGACCAGAGGAGACTCAAAAAATGTTTTTTTGGTCTTTTTTGGCTTTTCAGCACAGGCCTTAACACTGTGGGCAGCAGATGAGACACCAAGACAGAAACCATGTCCTCAAACAAGGCCGTCCTGGAGCAGGGCTGTCCCCAGGACCCTGTGCCACAGCCACTGCCTGTGTGGTCAGGGGTGTCTTCAGCCTCTGGCTTTGCTGCAGCAGAGTCCCCCACCTTCTCTCCTTGTCACCAAGAAGCGACCTTTTTCAAGCCTCTGAGATGCTGCTGGCCATGGAGACCCAGAAGAGGTTTCCTGGACAGGTTTCCTGGCAGGGTGGCTGTGCACTACCCTGGAGCCCTGGGGGCTGGCCCCTCCGTGTCCACGCTCCTGTCCCAGCATTACCCATCCCGGCAGGAAATCACCAGCTCTGTACAGTGGGGAGGCAATGCCCCACAGCAAACACTCTGCATCAGCTGGGAGAGCCTGGTCCTTCCTCAGGACGAGGTGTCAGCCCAGCATCCCAAATCCAGGTGGGGAAAAACCCTCTGACGGTAGTTATTTCATCTCTGTGCAGCAGCCCAGGAGGAGGATTCACCTCCTTGGGGCACCTGGCGGCCCCACCATCCCTTTCCTGCTGCCGATGGTTGCTCTCGTCTCCCCCATGGCGGCTCCGCAGCTCTGAGCTCACATGCGAGGATGGGCTAAAGTAGCGGAAAGCTGTTGGATCCTACCACAGAGTTACTGACTTCTCAGCTACAGACTGCATAGCAATCAGCGAGGGGGAGAGGCAGCCAGGGAAAGGGAGCGGAGCGCAAAGGGAGGAAGAGTGTCAGAGAGAGGGGGGATCTGGGGACTAGAGCAGGGGGGCAGCAAGGGGCACGGGCAAATAATGCCAGAGAAGGAGGGAGCCAGGCAGGAGGGGGAGACCTGAACCCGTCGCTGAGCCACGGAGGCACATCAGCACTCCGTGGGATGGACGCTCCTGGGAGCAAAAAATTCTGAGAGGCAGAGGCAGAAGGAGAGCGCTGGCGTGGGCAGGGCAGAGTTAGGAGAGGAGCAGGTCGCAGCGGAGAAGTAGCTCTTCGGGAGGGGAAAAAAATAAACCTAGGCTGGAGGCGAGCGAGGACTGCAGAGAGACTTCCCTGATTCCTCCGGTCCGGCTGAGGCATTGCATGGTGAGATGGAGAAACCGGCCGCTTTCCCCTTCCTCTGATGCTGGCTCGGCACGGCTGGAGCCCTCGGCAGGACCCGGGTAAGAGGCGGTGCCCGGGAGCGCTGCTCTCCTCACCGGCATGAGAGCGGGAAGGGTTTTTCTCCCTTAGGAAAATAATGTATTGTTTCACTTGCGTTCGCCCCGAGGAACAGCTATAAATATAACTTAGGGAGAGATGCGTGGCTTCGTGTGAGCGTGCCAGTGAATAATAAAGTTGCCTGTGTGCATGGCGTATGCACGCACAGCTACCGGGGCGGCCGCGGGCCGAGGGGCAGGGGTGGGCTCCTGCCTCTAAACCTCCCCAACTTCCCTCCCCGCCCCCTTGCTGCCACCCTGACTTCGGTCGCTTTGCAGGTAACTTCTTCATTTTTTCAGTTCCCCGTGTTTTCTTAGAGTCTTCTCACCCTGGGCTGGGTCTTGCTCACCTTTTGTTTCTCCTGCTCTGTAGATTCTCCTCTGTGCTGGTCCCAGCCAGTTCACAGAGAAGAAGGCAGCTGGAGACCTGCTCTCCAAGCTCCCGGGTGCAAATGGGGCTGAAGGGGACGTGTTCGTTCTCCTGCTGTCTGTGGAGATTTTGGGCTCCAGACCTGCCCCCCTCCCCCTTGCCTTCCACCTCTCCTAGTCCCAGCATGCCTGATCCTGCTGCTGGTGGTCCAACACCCCCCAGGCAGGCACAGTGCAAAGGGTCTTCTGGATAGTGGGATTGGGTGAAGGAGCTCAGGAGGAAGCCATGAGCAAACTGCCAGAGAAAGTCTGCCTTTGCTCCCTGTTGGCAAGGTCGGCTTCCCCACCAGGGCAGGAGTGGGCAGGCAGGTTTGTATGGTGCTGGCAGATCCCCTCCGACATCCCTGGCCCTTCAGCCCCCAAGGCCCTCCCTCCTGGGCAAATTGCCTGGAGTCAGCCAAACCCTTCTGGCAAGAGCCTGGAGTTTCCTATCCCCGCTGCCCAGCCCTGATTCCATCCATGGCAAAGCAAACAGCAACTCTGGGGCCTCTCTCTTCTCCCCTTGCTCCCCTTGGGGGGGTGTGCTGTGAAGGGCAGACAGTGACAGCGCACACGGGAACGTGTGGCGGAGGTGACGTAGCTCCAAGGCTACCCTCAACCCCTGCTCTGTGCCCTCCTTGGCTTCTTGGGAGGAGGCATCCACAGGAGGTGGGAGGTGTGGAGATGAGCCCAGGGCTTGGGGTTACCCAGAGCCTGGGAGGGATCAGGCAGGTGCATGGGGAGTACATCTTGACAGAGACATGGGAATGTGTCCCTTCTCCATTCACCACCAGGAGTGGCACCCACGGAAGCCTGAAACACCCCAGCAGTGTGTGGCCTCTCCTGTTTGCAGTCACTGAAAATAATAATAATAAGTACAGGGGAAATATGTACCTTAGCAGGGAAGCATGAATCTGGTGGGGCCAGGGGGTGGTGGGGAAGAGGATGGATGGTGAGGATGGCCACAGATAGGATAAGCTGAAGAGGGCTGATCTGCAGGGAAGTGGGTTCCCTCTCCTCCACCTTTTTCTTCTTCCATCTCTCCCCCTGTTTGGGTGGTAAGATCAAGTGCCCCGACGTGTGGTGCTGGCAGGGGGCTGGCAGTGGCCCTCGTCCCTTGCAGCCTCCCGCCATGGTTTGCCAGGAAAACCGGAAAGCGAGAGGGTGTCTGGGGAGGGATGGAGTTACCGGGCAGGACCAGTCCCCACTGGCCCCTCCAGCCTCTCGGCCTCCCCAAGCTCAGCCATGGGCCACGCCCGGGAAGTGTCTGCGTCCCTGGGATGGTGTCAGTGACAGGAGGGTGCCGGCAAGGGGGAGGAGGGCACGGCGATGGACACCTGCGCCCGCCGCGCTCTGACATCAGCGCGGACGCAGAGCGGAGCAGTTAATGGCCTGCTGCCCTCCGCAAGTCCCCCTATGCTGCCTCGTTATTGCGCTGGGCTGGCTTAACCCGGCTGTGCGGCCGGGAATCGATAGATGGATGCTGGCGTCTTAGCAATCGATCCCTTACTCATCCACGCGGCTCCCAGCCTCCCGCTGGCGCTCGTTTTTCTGTGAATGGCACGGGCTGAGTGAAGCCGTCTGCGCTTGCCTCGCAGCGCTGCGAAACTGAGTCAGGCTGAATTCCTGCTCCTTGACGTCACTGCTCCTGTGCCCCTTACCCGGGCGGAGAGGCCTCGCAGGGAACCCCCAGAGGCACCGGCACCGGTTTTCCTCGCCGGACAAGGTGGTTTTAATGGAGATGGTTGGCATTGAAGCCCCTTCTTGGGAGAGATGCTGATTCTCGAGCAGTGGGGAGCTTGGGAGAGGCAAGGGCTGCTTTTGAGCTGGTTCTCACCCTCAGACCTCTCAGGCCCTTTCTCCAACAGTGAAGGTGGTGCCGTGGCACAGGTGGCTGAGGGATGGGAGCCGGCTGCAGTGTGACCATGTCCCAGCGGCCCCAGAGACCCATGTACCTCCTTGCCTGTCCTCCTGGGAGCCTGGCAGCAGGCAGCTTGCTTCAGGGACAGTTTTGGCATTAACCCACTGATTCATTTGGGGTGGAGATGCCCACCATCTCCCGGCACCAGTCATGCTGGCAACAGCAGCACCACTGCTGCTCTCACTGGAAATCAGAGAGTGGAGGGTGGAGAACAAGATACCCTCCAGCCCAGCACCTCCCCACGCCGCCAGCCAGGGGCTCCTGCCGCCGCTCTGCCCACGCTCCTGCCACCATGGCAGTGGGTCTGCCCCTCACAATCTGGATGGCTGTTTTATTTCTATGGCAACATTTCTGCTGAAACACTTCAGAGGGAGCCTGGTGCTGTTCGATAATGAGGGAAGCAGCATCCCCCATTCTGTCCCCTGCAAAAGGCTCAGAGAAACGACCCTGACACCTCTCCTCACCTCCTTCCCTCCCTGGCAAGCGGCACCAGCACTGGTACAATGAGCTGCTGGCCTTGTCCCAGCTGCCTCTCTGCTGCCTGTTCTCCTTTCCCCTGCCTTCAGCTTCGCTCTCCCCTCTGCTCTCGCTCTCTCCCTTTCTGCTGGCAGCCTGCTTAAGCACCCGCGCAGACTGACCAGCTGAAAGGAGTCTTAGAGTAAGTGGATGTCGAAAGTGACTCTGCTGTAGAGGAGGGTAAAGCCCCGGGAGAGCTGTATAGATCGGCCCCGCCAGCAGCACGGTGAGTGCGGGGCTGAAGGGCACTGGGGATCCCAGAGGCTGGGCAGACAGGCGCTTCATCCCTCTGAAAAGCTCGATGGCATTACGAAGAGGCGGTGCCTGCCACGGGACCAGACACAGCGGCCCCAGAAGTCCTCTCCTCTCCTGTTCCCGTTGTTCCCACCATCAAGAGCCTCGTGTCGGGGTGGAGGTGAGCGGGCAGAAGTTGCGGGCAGCACCGAGTGCCAGCAGGCGACAGGCAGGTGAGCAGGCAGGATGCCAGCGGGAGCGACTGTCGCAGCCCGGAGGAGCAGGGGTATGACAGCAACCCGTAGTGATGGCGGGGGGGATATCGCAGTCCGGGCAGTGTGCAGATGCAGCCGCCGTGTCCCGCTTCTCACTGCTCTCCCCCAGCCCCGTCCTGCCCGCGATGGCAGCCCCACCCTGTCGGACAGCTGGGGGGTAGGGGAAGGAGGGGGAAAAGGTCCTCCGTACGGGAGTTGGGCAGCACTTAGGCTTGACACTTTCCAGATGTGTTTGTTAAACCTGACGGATCAAGCTGCAGCAATACAAGTCAGCAAACCTGTAGCGGAATACTTGATCCGCGGGAATGTGGTTTTGCAGCTTACCTGGGATGCTCCCTTTGCTCTGCTCCTGGTGCCTAGCAGGCATGGCTGAAAGGGGAGAAGCTGGGGCCCTTTCAGGAGGCTCGTGACTCTGCTCAGCTCCTTGTTAGCACAGTGACAAGGCGGGTGAAGGGAGGCTTTTTTTCCCTGTCACTGATGGGCTAGTGCTGAGCAGTCAGGCCAGGCTGGGAACTCAGCTGTCGTGCGGCAGCTGGGTGCGGAGAAGCGGCTGCAGCCTCTCTCGACTGGGGGCTTGGCGCAGAGCAGGCTTTGCCCTGGTTATTGCTCGCCCTTGCTGCTGTCACTGTTGTTACCATCATTCATAAACTATTTGCAGGCACCTGCCTTGCTGGGCGCTTGGCAGAGTCACCGGCAGTCCATCCCTGCCCTGTCAAGAGCACAACTGCAGCAGGCAGGCAGATGACGTGAGCCACCCTCGCCCCCCTTTCCTGCACACCGATAATTATCCTTGTCCCCTGACTAGCCGAAAGCCATCAAGACACCCCGCACGGCCAGGCACTTTGTGCTGAAAAGACGCTGAAGCACAGGGATGCTGCTGGGAATGGCCTTACATCAGGGCTCCCACAGGGCAGGACGCCCAGTGAAGGGAGTTCCAGGGATGAGGGGATTAGGGAAGATGCCCTTTGCACTGTGCAGTTGTGCTGGGAAGCTGGAGGAGGTGACCTGACCACACTGCATCTGCATCTGGGTTGCGAGGACCTCAGGGACAGCCCAGAGCCTTCAGTTTTTCAGCTCTTGCAGGTTTTGCACCAACCCTTCGGGGTCTAGTCCGTGGTTTTGGCAGGCAGGGTGCTGGGTGTATGTCAGCCCCTGCGTTTCCTCAGGAGCAGGTGGGATGCGGTCTGCACCCTGGCTGCTACAAAAGCTCTGTTCCTTTTTGGCCAAGAACACCACCCAGGGAAGGCCAGGGGCCTTCTGAGCATTTAATTTTTCCTCTGATGCCAGCTACAAAGAATAACACCCACCTACCTCACTCAGCAAGAAAAAGCAGGGACTTCTCCCCACCTGCCACTCCAGCACCATCCTCTCCCTCCAATCCTGCTTCGTCAACCCCCAGCCCCTCTCTCTTGTACCCCCGGCCCCATTTTGGCCAGAGAAGAGTGGGTGAATGCCAATGCCAATCCCACCAGCCCCACCATGGGGTATCCCCCCTCTAGTCCGAGATCCTGGGGAGCAGGCAGCTGTTCTTGCAGCGCCATTGTCTGGACAGTGCAGCCGCAGCAAGGATCGCTGGGGTGGTGTGGGAGCAGGCAGGAGGTGATGCTGTCACCTTTCTATGCCTCTTCCCGACTTTGTCATCCTGGGGACCTTTGTGTGGTTCCCATTTTTATCTGTTTTTTTCTCCCTCTCACTCTTTCTCTCCTTCTCTCTTCGCTTTCTTCTCTCCCCCTCCCATCAGCATGTGGGCTGATCACTGCTCAAACTTTTAATTCAGATGGTAATTGGAATAATAATACGGGCAGAATCCTTCTGGCTCCGTTGCTGCAGCTGGCTTCAGGGAGCTATGAATAGCTCTGAGTCACACACTGAGATGGTTTAACTTCAAATCATTTTGTTTTGTTTTCATATTACCCATCCTCAGGCTCCAGAGCTTCACGGGGGAAAAAATATCCCCCCTTCTCACTCGACTCCAAAATATAAACCGGGCAGAGGCACATGAATAAAATCCTCTTTTGGAGAGGGAAGCTGGTCAGCGGATCGTGCCTTGAGGGGCAGATGGGGACTGTTGGCACTTAATCTATTTATAATTATTGAACGAAAAGGCAGAAGTGTGTATATAAAAATGGTATAGAGTTGATTACAGCTTCCTCCCCTCACCTTCCATATGTCACTTGCCTTTTTAATATGGTAAAACTCTCCTGCACGGTGACTGTGCCTTCGCGTGTGCCCGTACAGTGCCTGGCACCCTGCCCTGCTGGCACGGAGGAGCGAGAGCTCGGCCGCTGACTCGTGCGGCAGGACAGCCCCCCATGGTGCCGAGGTGCCCTGTGAGCCCCGGCACGAACCCTGGGAATATTCATGGCAAATAGCAGAGGAGATGGAGTTACAAAGAGGATGGAGAGGACACACGGAATGCTGTGGGTCTGCAAGGCTCTGCAAAAAGGCAAAGAGGACCCTTCTCAGCTGCGGGTGTTTCCGCCCCGACTCCCCAAGAGGCGAGAAGTTCGTCTGCCGTGTTGTCAGCGTGCCCGAGCTGGCAGGATGGGTCTGTGGATGCTGATCCCAAGCCAGCCGGTGCTACACAGCCGGGAACAGGGACAGAGGCACAAAGTGGAGCGCAACCAGCGGCTGCGGTATTGACCACAGACAGGAGGGAAGCATTTGCCAGACAACTCCAGATAAAGCAAAGACTAGGAGTGTAAAAATACCCTGGGATTTTTCCATCGTTGTCGCTCACAGTGTATGTCCCAGAGCACCAGATACGGTTGTTATAAAAAGAGAAGTGGGGGAGTGCTTTAGCGTGGACTTTTCTGTTCTGTTTCATGAGACTCTTCCATTGCGAATTTAAGGAAGGATTGACAATGTATGATCTACTCTGGCAGGGGCTGGAGAAAGACTGGGATGTGTGAGGCGCTGCACTGTGTGCAGGGGATGGAGCCACGGAGGCATTGCCGTGGCACCAAGCGCCTTGACCTTATTAGCCTGCAGATCCCTTGGAAAGGCACAGCAGCAGTGCAGCCCCACGTGTCTGCTCAGGGCCAGAGCAGAACCGGGGTGGCAGCGTGGGCTGGTGTGATGGCTTGTGCTGCTGGAGCACGGTGTCACACGGGAAGGAGGAGATGACTGCAGCACCGTGGTGGTGTCCCCGGCATTGCTCAATCTAAGACACAGGAGTGGGAAAGTGGTTGGGAAAGAGGGAAGGGTAGTGCATGTTTTGGGGCTGGAGGCAGCTGCTGGCCCCTGGAGACCCACCTGGCTGACAGTTTCAATGCTGCAAGGCAGTGGCTGTGATGTCCGTGCTGCAGCAGCTTCCCAAAGTGCTGGGGGCTTCTGCAGGCCACAAAATACATGGGTGTTCATGTACACCTGGGACAGGCAGCAGAGGGATGGAGAGGGATGGATGTAGCCTCCTGCCTAGCATCTCTCCTTGCTGCAACCACCAGCTTGGTTTCATCCCACTCCATAAGAGTTGCCACTGACCCTGCAGCTTCCTCCTCCGCATGTGGGTCCCAGGAGGCAGAACAAGTTCCAAGAAATGTCCTCAGGCATGCTCTGGATTCGTGCCTCTGTCCTCAGCCAGGCTTTCCTCCCCCTTGTCCATGTGACAGGCAGCTGCCTGTTCAGGATACGAATATAATCCCCTTCTGCTAGAGACACCTCTGAGCCTTCCCCTTTCATTCCATTTGTGTTCCGGGTTTCCAAGTTGCAATGGGACATTTTCACAGCCACTTGAACTACGTTTGCACAGGATCTGGGCTCCTGGTAAGGTCCCTGGCCTTGCCAAGCTGGCAGCATCAATTTTGCCAGCAGGGATGTCAGTGGTGGCCCTGGGCCACCACTGCTGAGGAGGGACAGTGACCCAATGTGGTAGCAGTCCCCAGCCCAGGGCTCCTTGCCTGCCTGCCTGTCCTTCCCATGGCGGCACCACGCGCTGTGGGGGTGTGTTGGGGTGGAAGTGGGAAATGTGTTTATTTTTGTTCGTCTCCTGGCTCGTGCCGCTCTGAGTTTGTGGCACTCGGTATTACTAACACTTCCCTGTGCCAGCTGGCAGCAGGGGATGAATCAGATTGGCAGCACCACAGCGTGGACCCTTCACTGGCCCTTCAGCTTGAAGTGGTGCCTCTGGCCAGAGTGCTGGTGATGTCTCCTGCCCCTGTCCAGGGTGAGCCCCAACCAAAATGCCAGTGGCTTGACCTTGCTGGTGGAGATGTCTCGGCACCATGTGGGACAGCCTTGTCCCCTCTGATCCATGCTGTCTGCCCGGGCTGGATGGTCCCTGTCCCTCCTTTACACTGAAGGTCTCAGGTGGCTTCATGAGCTGCTCTCTGCCCACTGGCAGCATCCCCAAGCTGGGGTCAGCTCTGCAGCCAGGAAAACAGCTTATCCTTCTGCTGCCAAAAACACCTTTTGCAGATGTTGTGGTTTAACCCCAGCAGGCAACTTAAATATCACTCCGCCCCTCTCTCCCTCTCACTGCCCCCAGCCCCAGGCAGGAGGGAAATCGAAAAAAAAAAGGTAAACTTTTTGTGAGTTAAGAACAATTTTATAATTGAAACAAAATACAATCATATTACTAATTACTAATCATATTACTATTATTATCAATAATAATAATAGTAATAGTAATAATAAGCAGAGAGAGAGAGAATAACAGGACCCAAGAGAAACAAGTGATGCACAACCCAATTACTCACCACCCACTGACTGATGACCAGCACATCCCCAAACATTCATCAGTCCCTTCCAGTTAACTCCCCCAGTTTATATACTGGGCATGATGTTCCACGGCATGGAATATCCCTTTGGCCAATTTGGACCAGCTGTCCTGGCCATGCTTCCTCCCGGATTCTTGCGCAGCTCCTCACTGACAGAGCATGGGCGACAGAAAAGTCCTTGGCTTAGAGTAACCCACTGCTCACCAACAACTCCAACATGTCTGTGTTATCAGCCTTGTTCTCATACTAAATCCAACACACTGCACTGTGCTGGCTACTACAAAGAAAGTCAATGCAGTCCTAGACAGAATCTGGACAGCAGTTGATTGCTTCCTCCCTCTCCCCTGCTTCTGACAGCTCAGCACACATGGAACTCGATGACATCACAGACCTCGGAACGTTGGTGGTTCCAGTTGTCCCCAGAGACAAGATGCAGAGGTATGTGGTTCTCCTCTCCCTCCTGAACATTCTGGTGTTCTAAACAGAGGGATTTTGGTGGCCACAACAAGCATTGCTGAGGCTGCAGAAGGTGGCACGCTGCTTGTCAGTGTCAACAGCCTGCGACAATTTGGATTCTCCTGCTTGCTGCAGCCCAGAGCATACTGAAAAATGCCGCGGCCGTTTAGCATCTTTGGGCTAATGATGACAGTCCACCCAGAATCTCAAGGCTTGGAAGGTGATGATGACGATGGTGGTGATGACAAGGACAGTGAAGAATCAGGGAACTCCAACCACTCTGAGCGTCCTTCACCCTTGTGCAAGAGCAATGATAGCACAGATGACAATCAATCAGAGGATCTGGGAGAACCCACTCCACATTCTGCAGCTCTCAGGCTCACTTACAAGGTAAAAAATAAACGAGTGGGGTTGGCCAAGCCTGCACTGGAATTTGAGGAGGAAGATCAGGAGCCTCAGGAGCCATTTTATGAAGACATGGGAATGTCTGACAGTTCGGCTGAAGATGAGGAGCCCAGCCCGACCTATCACCTTCCTGGGCATCAGAGGCTGCCTGCTCTCCAAAAGGCCAGTACAGCACCAAGTGGCTTCCATGAATCTTTCCAGCATAGCTCAGGCCAGTACCTGGGGACAGAGGCCACTGCCAC
>VZRS01014609.1:246468-273443 GCA_013398055.1 Ifrita kowaldi | reverse complement strand
CTCCTGCCCCTGTCCAGGGTGAGCCCCAACCAAAATGCCAGTGGCTTGACCTTGCTGGTGGAGATGTCTCGGCACCATGTGGGACAGCCTTGTCCCCTCTGATCCATGCTGTCTGCCCGGGCTGGATGGTCCCTGTCCCTCCTTTACACTGAAGGTCTCAGGTGGCTTCATGAGCTGCTCTCTGCCCACTGGCAGCATCCCCAAGCTGGGGTCAGCTCTGCAGCCAGGAAAACAGCTTATCCTTCTGCTGCCAAAAACACCTTTTGCAGATGTTGTGGTTTAACCCCAGCAGGCAACTTAAATATCACTCCGCCCCTCTCTCCCTCTCACTGCCCCCAGCCCCAGGCAGGAGGGAAATCGAAAAAAAAAAGGTAAACTTTTTGTGAGTTAAGAACAATTTTATAATTGAAACAAAATACAATCATATTACTAATTACTAATCATATTACTATTATTATCAATAATAATAATAGTAATAGTAATAATAAGCAGAGAGAGAGAGAATAACAGGACCCAAGAGAAACAAGTGATGCACAACCCAATTACTCACCACCCACTGACTGATGACCAGCACATCCCCAAACATTCATCAGTCCCTTCCAGTTAACTCCCCCAGTTTATATACTGGGCATGATGTTCCACGGCATGGAATATCCCTTTGGCCAATTTGGACCAGCTGTCCTGGCCATGCTTCCTCCCGGATTCTTGCGCAGCTCCTCACTGACAGAGCATGGGCGACAGAAAAGTCCTTGGCTTAGAGTAACCCACTGCTCACCAACAACTCCAACATGTCTGTGTTATCAGCCTTGTTCTCATACTAAATCCAACACACTGCACTGTGCTGGCTACTACAAAGAAAGTCAATGCAGTCCTAGACAGAATCTGGACAGCAGTTGATTGCTTCCTCCCTCTCCCCTGCTTCTGACAGCTCAGCACACATGGAACTCGATGACATCACAGACCTCGGAACGTTGGTGGTTCCAGTTGTCCCCAGAGACAAGATGCAGAGGTATGTGGTTCTCCTCTCCCTCCTGAACATTCTGGTGTTCTAAACAGAGGGATTTTGGTGGCCACAACAAGCATTGCTGAGGCTGCAGAAGGTGGCACGCTGCTTGTCAGTGTCAACAGCCTGCGACAATTTGGATTCTCCTGCTTGCTGCAGCCCAGAGCATACTGAAAAATGCCGCGGCCGTTTAGCATCTTTGGGCTAATGATGACAGTCCACCCAGAATCTCAAGGCTTGGAAGGTGATGATGACGATGGTGGTGATGACAAGGACAGTGAAGAATCAGGGAACTCCAACCACTCTGAGCGTCCTTCACCCTTGTGCAAGAGCAATGATAGCACAGATGACAATCAATCAGAGGATCTGGGAGAACCCACTCCACATTCTGCAGCTCTCAGGCTCACTTACAAGGTAAAAAATAAACGAGTGGGGTTGGCCAAGCCTGCACTGGAATTTGAGGAGGAAGATCAGGAGCCTCAGGAGCCATTTTATGAAGACATGGGAATGTCTGACAGTTCGGCTGAAGATGAGGAGCCCAGCCCGACCTATCACCTTCCTGGGCATCAGAGGCTGCCTGCTCTCCAAAAGGCCAGTACAGCACCAAGTGGCTTCCATGAATCTTTCCAGCATAGCTCAGGCCAGTACCTGGGGACAGAGGCCACTGCCACACAGGCCTGTGCCAGTGACCATTATGTGGGACACCCAGTCGAGGTGTCCTGCCACTACAAGGACAGCGAGGACAGGGAGTCCCCGTCCNCTCCTGCCCCTGTCCAGGGTGAGCCCCAACCAAAATGCCAGTGGCTTGACCTTGCTGGTGGAGATGTCTCGGCACCATGTGGGACAGCCTTGTCCCCTCTGATCCATGCTGTCTGCCCGGGCTGGATGGTCCCTGTCCCTCCTTTACACTGAAGGTCTCAGGTGGCTTCATGAGCTGCTCTCTGCCCACTGGCAGCATCCCCAAGCTGGGGTCAGCTCTGCAGCCAGGAAAACAGCTTATCCTTCTGCTGCCAAAAACACCTTTTGCAGATGTTGTGGTTTAACCCCAGCAGGCAACTTAAATATCACTCCGCCCCTCTCTCCCTCTCACTGCCCCCAGCCCCAGGCAGGAGGGAAATCGAAAAAAAAAAGGTAAACTTTTTGTGAGTTAAGAACAATTTTATAATTGAAACAAAATACAATCATATTACTAATTACTAATCATATTACTATTATTATCAATAATAATAATAGTAATAGTAATAATAAGCAGAGAGAGAGAGAATAACAGGACCCAAGAGAAACAAGTGATGCACAACCCAATTACTCACCACCCACTGACTGATGACCAGCACATCCCCAAACATTCATCAGTCCCTTCCAGTTAACTCCCCCAGTTTATATACTGGGCATGATGTTCCACGGCATGGAATATCCCTTTGGCCAATTTGGACCAGCTGTCCTGGCCATGCTTCCTCCCGGATTCTTGCGCAGCTCCTCACTGACAGAGCATGGGCGACAGAAAAGTCCTTGGCTTAGAGTAACCCACTGCTCACCAACAACTCCAACATGTCTGTGTTATCAGCCTTGTTCTCATACTAAATCCAACACACTGCACTGTGCTGGCTACTACAAAGAAAGTCAATGCAGTCCTAGACAGAATCTGGACAGCAGTTGATTGCTTCCTCCCTCTCCCCTGCTTCTGACAGCTCAGCACACATGGAACTCGATGACATCACAGACCTCGGAACGTTGGTGGTTCCAGTTGTCCCCAGAGACAAGATGCAGAGGTATGTGGTTCTCCTCTCCCTCCTGAACATTCTGGTGTTCTAAACAGAGGGATTTTGGTGGCCACAACAAGCATTGCTGAGGCTGCAGAAGGTGGCACGCTGCTTGTCAGTGTCAACAGCCTGCATGACCTGCGCTCCAGAAGGACAATTTGGATTCTCCTGCTTGCTGCAGCCCAGAGCATACTGAAAAATGCCGCGGCCGTTTAGCATCTTTGGGCTAATGATGACAGTCCACCCAGAATCTCAAGGCTTGGAAGGTGATGATGACGATGGTGGTGATGACAAGGACAGTGAAGAATCAGGGAACTCCAACCACTCTGAGCGTCCTTCACCCTTGTGCAAGAGCAATGATAGCACAGATGACAATCAATCAGAGGATCTGGGAGAACCCACTCCACATTCTGCAGCTCTCAGGCTCACTTACAAGGTAAAAAATAAACGAGTGGGGTTGGCCAAGCCTGCACTGGAATTTGAGGAGGAAGATCAGGAGCCTCAGGAGCCATTTTATGAAGACATGGGAATGTCTGACAGTTCGGCTGAAGATGAGGAGCCCAGCCCGACCTATCACCTTCCTGGGCATCAGAGGCTGCCTGCTCTCCAAAAGGCCAGTACAGCACCAAGTGGCTTCCATGAATCTTTCCAGCATAGCTCAGGCCAGTACCTGGGGACAGAGGCCACTGCCACACAGGCCTGTGCCAGTGACCATTATGTGGGACACCCAGTCGAGGTGTCCTGCCACTACAAGGACAGCGAGGACAGGGAGTCCCCGTCCCTGCAGCCAACCTATGAGTCGCTCATGCAGGAGAAGAGCATCCTCAGGTCAGAGAACGAAATGCTCAGGAATGTGAACCTCGTGCTCACGTCGGAGAACTTTGCACTCAGGCAGATGTTCAAAGAGCTCAAGGACCACAGCGCTGTGTTCGTGGGGGAGGACGTCATGCTCAGGGAGGAATACAGCGTGCTCAGGAAGCAGTATGACAGGCTCGAGGGTGAGAATGCTGCGCTCAGGAAGGACAATGCCATGGTCAGGAGAATGTTTAACACCTTCCAGAGCAACTTGAAGAGACAGGAGTGCATGGTGTCAAGCCTGCAGGATCAACTGAAGGCCAGCCAGGCTGAACGAGAGAGGGAAGTCCGAGAGCTCCAGTCCTTAGTCCAGCAGACTGAGTGTCATCTTCAGATAATGAGCCAGCGGGCTCTGGATTCCGAAATAAATGTGGAGAGGCTGAAGCAGAAGATCTTTATTCTCCAAGGACAGCTGGAGAAATCCAAGCTGGAGAATGAAAATCGGAGAACAGACTGGCCTGGAAGCAGTGAAGCACAACTTAGACTTCAACCGGCAAAACCCCCACGAGCTCATAATGGACAAAAATGGCTCCCTCAGGCAGCTTCTGCCTCAAGAGTGCTGCCCGTTGTTGCTGAGGTCCTTGAATCTACCAGAAAAATCCTCAAATTTTAAGCAGAAAAAGATCTATGAGTGCAATTCTGTGTGAGTTCTATGGATCCGTGCGTGGTCCGAGGCCATGGGTCTCCCACTTGCAGCCATTTACTGCAAATAAAAGCATTTACTTTCCTGTTCTCAAATGTGTGTGCTCAGACTGGTAGCCTTTATCCTTTGTGGAAATACTTGTGATTAAGCACCAATTGCAGGAAGTGAAGTGGCTTTAGCTGCTGATACTCTGTTTGGACACTGTGCAGCCAGCAGCAAACACTGCTCAGGCTCTGAGCTTCACAGTCCAGCCGTGATGCACTCTGTGCAAGAGGCTCTGCCACAGCTCCAGCTGACACGAGCTCCCGTGTGGGAGCCAGGAGGAAGCACAGCACCATAGGATGCAGGACTCTTAAACAGCATGTTTATCCCATTCCACAGCTGTACCAGCCTGAACAAAGTCCTTGTATTTCATCTGCTTCCTTTGCCCCTTCTTGGGGAGGAGGGCAAGGTGAGGAGCAGAGACACAGGTGTTGCTGCACAAGGTTTCACAAAGCTCCTTAAGTCCTCCTTCCTCTCTTTTGGAGCTGGCTGCTGCCTGGGCCAGCAATCCAAAATCTCTAGAAATGGTGCGTCTGTTTCCGCAGCTGGAGAAAGAGAGTTGTTGGTTGTAGAAACTTCTAGGAAGTTGTGAATTACTCATATGTGCGAGCTGTGGCAGCGCCTTCCCTGTGGTATTGGGGTCAGTGCTGGCTAAGGATGAACCTGGCATATCCAGGCTGGCTGAGGAAGATGCCAGTTGAAGAGGATGCCCTTCCTCTCCTGGCTGGGGCTGGCATAGAGGGGTGTACCTAAACTGCCGCCTTTGTCACCTCCCAAAATCATGTGGGACCCTGCAGTCAGAACTCACCATGCAATCACTCTGGTTAGCTTTATCCCAGCAGGACCATCTGTGGGTATGAAGTGTCCTTTCTTCATCACATCAACATTTCTGATTAATTTAGGTTACCAGCCACAGGGTCTGCTGTAGGTTTACCCAGCTACACAGCAAAAATTCCTCTATCTGGCCAAACCGACTCCATAAAGACTTGGAGGTTGTAGGACAGTGAGGGGGTGGGAGCTGGCAGAGTTCGGTGTCAAAGTGCTTTTTCCTGATGGGGATTTTTGGGCAGCTGTTCACTTTCATCTCTATGTGGTGAGTTGTGGGTTACAAGGCTGTTGTCTTCTCCTGGTCTCATGATAACCTTGGTCTGAACAACCATGTCTGTGTTGCCACGGAGCTTTTGCTGCCTCAGTAACTGGTTAGTCTTCACCCCATAGGAGGTGATGTCTGGAGTTCCTTCCTTCCTGCTTTCCAGTCTGTGCTCCTAACTGGGGAAAGCTGGTGGGCACCCCTGGCCACGTGCAGCCCCATTCTGCGTCACTGATGATGAGATAAGGATGGTTCTCACCAGCTTTTCCATCCTAGACAACATCATTTGCTGTTCCTCTCTCCTGTCTGTGCACAACCACTTGCAAGCAGCTCTAAACCTTACATTTGATCCCAAAAATCCTTGTATTTTCCCCATATCTGGCAACGAGTGGCTGTTCATTGGTGAGGCTGGGAGGAAGCAAACTAGCTGGCCCTGTCTGCATCTGCACTCCTCGCTGGCTGCTGTAATCCAAAGGCTACAGTGCAGGATTAGCATGGGTGTACAAAGCCCTTCCTAATCTGTGAGTCATTACCCCCTCAGTGCATTTCACTTCCCAGCAGCTCTGGGCAGGTGAAATAGGTTGGCTCTCATGTCTTTGGCTTTCCCATTCTTCCGTCCCGGGAGGACCGGGTTGGGACATCTGCTGGACATCCTCCCAGGACCCTGCTGCTGAGCTGCTCCTTGGATGCTGTACACAGGGCATGGCACAAGGTTTGTTTCCTCTAACTGGCTTCTCCTTGGCTACCCCTGAGCCCTTCCTTTCCATCAGTTCTTTTGCGCTCTACCCATTGCTTTCCTTCTTTTACTTGAAACAGGGCGGGATGTTCTGCACACCCTGGGGAAAAATCCCCTCAGGGTTAGGCTGGGCTGACGGGGATCCCTGAGGGCTGCTGTGCATTCCTGTGCTTTGTTAGCCCTTGTGTGCGAGGTATTTAGCCTGGCTGAGCTCTCGTCCTGGTGTAAGCTCTGATATTAATATAATGGCTCAGGGTGAGGGCCCTGTGAGCTGCTCAGCTGCTGTGCCCTTGATATGGAGAGCGGTGACCGGCCGGCCCTGCTCCTCTGCTGGCGGGAGGTGCTGGGGAGCGCAGGGTCTGCATCCACCAGGTCCTCACCTGCCTGAGCCAGGCTGCAGTGCCCCAAGGAGACCCCTGACACACCCTGGGCGAAAGGCTGGGAGCCCTGTGCCCGCTTTTCTGGACTGGGATGGGCGCTGTCAGGGGAGGCTCTGACTGGGTTTTGCTTCGTCCTTCTCTGCCAGGCGCGTGCCCAGGAGCAATCGCAATGGCAGCGCTGGTCCCTGCTGGCCAGAGGTGAAACCTGGAGCTGCCCAGTCCCACGTGAGTGCTGCTGCATGAGTGCCCACGCCCTGCCAGCTCCCGCGGCCCCCTGACATCCGATGACAGAGCGAGCCATGGGCAGCGTCCGAGTCAATCGGTGAGTAACCCTCCTCTCAAGATCTACTGCTGCCCTGAGTGTGACCTGGTCCTCCTCATCTGGCCCCTCAGACCCTAACTGCAGACTGCCTTTTGATATATTCTTCTCAAATTACCTGTCAGCAGCTTTCCTGTTCCAAGGAGTGACTCCTCTCTCCTTCTCCAATCCAAAACACGCCACATGTAGGGGTAGTGCTTGGAGGTATACTGTGGGGGAGAAGCAAAGCACTGCATGGTGCTGGACCAGAAGTTACAGATTCCAGCAGCACTGCAGAAGCCCCACGCTCCCAGGAATCACAACTCCAGCCACCAGCGCTGCCCTTGCTGTGAGGTGTGGATGGAGGGCTCCAGCTGACATGTCAACACTATGAGGCAGGAGAGAGACACTCCCAGGGTCCTGTGAGGCTGCAGCTTGTCAGGCATGAGGGCAGAGCAGTCTTCGTACTTCAGCGCACCCTCTTGATTTCCTCAGTGGTCAGAACATCTCCTGCCATCACATCTTTAAGGAATATCTGCAACTGTCACAGCATGATGAGGGGCAGTGTCAGAGCTGACTGCAAGGGAGGGGAGCCAGAGGGGCAAAGGTCTCTCAGAAAGGGTGTGTGTAGCTTCTGCCAAGGAAACTGCCAGTGCTTTGGCTGTTGATTTCCAAGTTACACCTTTGGCTTCGGATAAGGCATGCTGGAAGACACACATGTTGCTGTGGCAACAGAATTGTCCTGAGTGCAGGATGTGTATAAACACTGTCACCACATACCATGAAATCAGTGAGCAGAGCAGAGCAGAGGAGAAAATAGAAACTCCCAGCCTTGTATTATATGAGGGCCAAAATGTGGTCAGGTTGTGGGTGCTTGCTCTCAGGCTTCCTGGCTGTCCCAGCTGCTGTCAGGTTTCAAAGTCTTGTATCCCCCCTTGCCATAAAGGCTGGAAGGTACCACAGAGCTACAAGCTGCTGCTGCTTTGCTGCCCTGCCAGGACTTTGCTAGATGCAACCTCCTGGCAGCACCACTCAGCAAACCTTGCGGCTGATCTCCACCAGTTTGGTCAGGTTGGCACCACGGTGCAAGAATCACTGAATCGTGCTGTTGTGAAATCCCACAGGGTGCTACTGTAGCCCTGTGAGCCACCTACATCTCCTGCCCTTGCTGTCTCCGTGGTTGCTGTTACCCTTCACGTATTCCTGATGGAAGTGCCTGTTTCTTCTCTTCCCAGGTACAGCATCGTCTCAACTGAAGAGGATGGACAGAAGGTCTCCGCACTGGGCAGCATGAACGGGCACAGCCGGAACGGGAAGGGCCACGCTCCCCGGCGGAAGCACCGCAACCGCTTTGTGAAGAAGAACGGCCAGTGCAACGTTTACTTTGCCAACCTGAGCAACAAATCTCAGCGCTACATGGCCGACATCTTCACCACCTGTGTGGACACGCGCTGGCGGTACATGCTGATGATCTTCTCCGCCGCCTTCCTGGTCTCCTGGCTCTTCTTCGGCTTCCTCTTCTGGTGCATTGCTTTCTTCCACGGCGACCTCAACGCACCGGCGGTGGCAGGTGGTCCCTCTCTCCTCAAGCCCTGCATCATGCACGTGAACAGCTTCCTGGGGGCTTTTCTTTTCTCAGTGGAGACGCAGACGACCATCGGGTATGGCTTCCGCTGCGTGACTGAGGAGTGCCCGCTGGCTATCATGGCAGTTGTGGTCCAGTCCATCGTGGGCTGCGTGATTGACTCCTTCATGATTGGCACTATCATGGCCAAGATGGCAAGGCCCAAGAAGCGGGCCCAGACCCTCCTCTTCAGCCATCATGCGGTCATCTCCGTGCGGGATGGCAAACTGTGTCTCATGTGGAGGGTGGGCAACCTGAGGAGGAGTCACATCGTGGAGGCCCACGTCCGAGCCCAGCTCATCAAGCCCTACATGACAGAAGAAGGGGAATACCTCCCCCTGGACCAGCGGGACCTAAATGTGGGCTATGATGTGGGTCTTGATCGTATATTTTTGGTCTCACCCATTATTATCGTTCATGAGATTGATGAGGAGAGCCCCCTTTATGGGATTGGCAAGGAAGAGCTGGAGACGGAGAACTTTGAGATTGTGGTTATTCTGGAGGGGATGGTGGAAGCCACAGCCATGACCACACAGGCACGGAGCTCTTACCTTGCTAGTGAAATCCTTTGGGGTCACCGCTTTGAACCAGTTGTGTTTGAGGAGAAGAACCACTACAAAGTGGATTACTCACGCTTTCACAAGACGTACGAGGTGGCTGGCACACCTTGCTGCTCAGCCAGGGAGCTGCAAGAAAGCAAGATGACCATCCTACCTTCTCCACCACCTCCCAGTGCCTTCTGCTACGAGAATGAGCTGGCACTTGTCAGTCAAGATGAAGATGAAGATGATGATGAAGTGGGTGTGGTGTTAGGGGGCAACACCAAGGAGGAGGGAGGTATCATCCAGATGATGGATTTTGGAAGCCACCTGGACCTGGAGCGGCTCCAGGCAACTCTGCCCCTAGATACAATCTCATACCGCAGGGAGTCGGCCATCTAACCCCTCCAGCCTCCCCGTTCCGCACCCACTGCCCACAGTCTCCTGTGTTCCGTACCCACACACTGGATAAGCCCCTTCACCACCAAACAATGCCTCCCATGATTGCCTCTCAGTCCCTGAGTACACCAGGGCCTGGAGCTGCTCTGATATACTCCCTTTCTCATGAGGTCCTATAGTCTGGGAGAGGAGTGAGGATACACTACTTTTCCCAAGTATGCAGCTCAGGCTAGAACCCCTTTCCTGCCCAGAGACAGGAGAGCAGCAGGCCTGGTTTCTTGTCTCTGGAGAGGTGACAGGAGTCCCTGCCTTCAGTGGACAGATTGGGACCCACAGCAAGTGTTTCTGCTGCTGAGGCAACAGCAAACATTCTGTCCCCTCTCACCTTGGGTAGACCCCATGGCTGTCAAGGGTCATCGCCGTCACTAGGAGAGGAGCGACACCTAAGCACTGACCAGATGAGGATAGAAGGGAGAGTCTGGGACTCCTGGAGGGAGTGGGGAAGGATCTCAAGGGAGGAGTTTACTTGCATGTTTGTTGCTTGTTGCACATGATTCTGTATATAAAAGAGAAGGAGAACTGAAATCCATATTCTTCCACTGCAAACGCCAAGCTAGGAGACAAGGACGCTCTGCATAAGCCACTCTGCAGTCTCCTTGGCTTTTGGTGTCTGTCACCTCCAGAAGCAGCTCAGCTCCACGGACTCAGATCCAGTTCTCCCAGTCCTCTTGAAAAACATGTCCTGCTCCTCTCCTGAGATACCTGGCGGAGGAGGCAGGGCCTTGTGCTTGCCACACTCAGACTGCTCCCTGGCACAGCACAGCCGGGATGACAGACAGGTGACCTGACTGGACAGCAGACCCTCCACTTGCTCCTTTTGCCTCCTCCATTCTTCTCCCTGCTGCCATCAGCTGTAAAACTGAATTTGTAACTATTTATTTTTAATAAAGTCTAAAATCCCAAGGGGAGGTTTGGAAGCAAAGGACAGACTCCAAGGCTGCAGCCTG
The DNA here is from genome assembly GCA_013398055.1 of Ifrita kowaldi. Classification (NCBI taxonomy): domain Eukaryota; kingdom Metazoa; phylum Chordata; class Aves; order Passeriformes; family Cinclosomatidae; genus Ifrita; species Ifrita kowaldi. The sequence continues at coordinate 263,067 of VZRS01014609.1, read as the reverse complement.
GTGTGGAGACTGATGAGGGTTATTAACACTGCTGTTTGCTATTTGTATAACATTGGACCCTGGAAGCTCCACCACAAGGGCTTTCTTGTTCTGGGCCTCTCTGGTAAAAACCTACAATAAGAGGTTCAGAGAATTTGCTCAGGGAGAAGGTCATACAAATGTATGTATGAAGGGAATAATTTGCATTAAAATTGCCAGTAGGATGGGTCAAGCAATCCTGTTTGCTTTGGAGATAGTGAGAGTTTTGCCCAGGGAAGGGTTATAGATATACTTGGTGAAGAGGCAGAGGTGTGCAAGACATTGCTCCAGATGTGGAAGGCTTAAAAACTCCATAAAAAACCCCAAAGCCTTTCTTTTTGCTAGAGGCAAGTGGAGGGAAAATGAGGGAGGACATCAAGCAAAGCTAGACCTGTGGCACTACTTTGTTGTCATTTCACAAAAGAGGTGAAAACCTGATGAGCATCTTCCTTCAGGAGCAGCAGAATCACCCCTCCAAAACTGCTGATGAGATGAGGACAGAGAGACAAACAGGAAGCTCAGGAAGCTGCTCTTGGCACCCAATAGCTGTGCTGTGGAGGGGAAGAAATTATGTCCCACCTAATCCCTGATCTACAAAGCAGGAAAAAACCCATCTCAATATCAATTTGGAGTTGGTTCAAGAAGCAAAAGGAAGAGGGGAAGAAGCAGCAGGGTAAGGAAGGAAATAGCAGGGCTTAGAGGAAGAAGCTGACACAACGGGCAGATGGTGGAGAAGGAAGGGGAAAAGAGGAAGAGAAAGTGAGGTTATACGGAAGTGCATTTGAGAAAGAGCACAAATAGACTCACAAGATGTGTCTAGACCCAGCCACGGTCATTTCTCACCCCAGGATGTAGGTTCTGTGGGGCAACAGCTGTCCTGCCCGGGTTTGCTTCATTCACCGGAATAATTCCATTCACCACCACTCTCTGGGCCCAGCCATGCAGCCAGTTTCCTACCCAATGAACAGTGCACCCATTCAATTTCTCCAGGCAGCCAATTTCTCCAGGATAAATGCTTTGGGAGACAGTGTCAAAGGCTTTATGGAAGTGCAGGCAGACATCCTCCACAGTATTTCACTCACCCACTAAGTGGGTCACTTTGTCATAGAAGGAGACCAGGTTGCTCAAGCAGGACCTGCCTTTCCCAAACCCATGCTGGCTGGGCCTGATTCCCTGGTTGTGCTGCATGTGCTGTATGATGGCTAGGTGAATTGCTCCATGACCTTTCCTGGCACCGAGGTCAGGTTGACAGGGCTGTAGTTCCCCAGATCCTCCTTCCAGCCCATTTTGCAGATGGGTGTCACACTGGCTAACCTCCAGTCACCTGGGCCCTCCCTGGCTAGCCAGGACTGCTGATAAATGACAGAAAGTGGCTTGGTGAGCTCTTCTGCCAGTTTTCTCAGTGCCCTTAGTTGTATCCCATCCAACCCCACAGACTTGGGAGTGTCTAAGCGGTGTAGGAGGTCACTGAGCATTCCCTTCTGGATTATGGGGCTTCATTCTGTTCCCTGTCCCTGTCTTCCAGCTCAGGGGACTGGGTGCCCTGAGGACAACTGGTGTCACTATTAAAAACTGAGGCAAACAAGGCGTTAAGTACCTCAGTCTCTACCTCACTCCTGCAGTGATCCTCAGCTCCGGAGCCCATCTGCCAGAGCAGTTTGCCTCAGAGCCTTCACTGAAATGATGGGTACATTGGATTTTGAGTGGCCCCCATCCCTCCTGGTTCTGCTGGTGCTGAGGCAGAGCTGCCTCTCCTCAGGACTCCAATGCTCCCCACTTGGGAACTGGGGTGCCTGTCTCAGTACTAAATTCAAGAGTTTGCTGGTTTAGGAAGTGAAGTTACTCCCTCCTTTCATTATTTACTTATTTTCCCCTGGGGGAATAAGCAGGGGCTGGTATTGACCTGGCTTTTAATACAGCTTTCAGAGTCGTGTGTCTGCCACTGGCCATGGAAACAAACTAATGGACCGAGAGAGAAGGACTTTGCGTGCGAGGACATGGGCATTCAGGACACAGGCTGGGGTGGTGGCCTCCAGGAGAGGGGGAACCCTCGTGGCTGGGCACCCCCCTCACGGACGTACAGCATCCTTTGGAGGCGTGTGGCAGTGCTTGGTGGGGATGAAGTGTCCTGTTAGCTCTTGGGAGGCTCATCAATCACCAAGGAGCAAGTGTGCAGCGACGCCAGGCAAGGGTGGTGCACCAGGACCATGGGCATGCACAGCTGGAGTGGCTGGGACAACAGCTCAGCACTGCCACCCCTCACTTCACCTGGTGGGGTTTTTGGGAGACAAATGGGATAAGATCGCAATAAATCTGAGGGAACAAGGATGGTTCAGCCATACTGGTTCCAGCCCCTTCCTTATGTCTGAACCTGCTGGATGTTTTCATGTCATGTTTGGCATCACGGTGGAGAAGACAGTGAGGCATTGAAGAATACCCAGCTAAACCCCTGCTGTTCATAATAAAATTGCAAGAAAGCTTTCAGTGCTGTCAGATCATTAGAGAGGGGAGAGAGAAGGGGGTTGAGGGGAGGGGGCAGAGAGAAGGAGAGGAACAGCCAGTGTAGGAAAGCAGAGGTGATGAGTAAGTTTCTGCCTATCAGACCTCCCTCATGCAGCTGTGCTGCTGCTGCCACACACAGCCCCTCAAACAAGATGGTGCAGCCACTCCAGTGACTGTTCCTGCAATCTGCACATGTGCCCACAGGCTTTGCTGACACACAGCAGCAGGACATCGTTCTGCACAGGTGTTTTTGTGCCTGCACACTGGAAGCCCAAAGCACTTGTGCCCAAGTACACACTGCATGTGCCTACACGTGTATGCCACTCGTGGGGGCATAGTCCATCCTACACCACAACTGCGTCCCATAAACACCCAACCACATTCCCAAAAACGCCACACAGCTGCCAGTATCTCAACAAGTGCCTCTCTGGCTGTATGCTGGGGACTCCTTTACGCAGCCTGCGAAAAGCCACCGGGAGAATCCATCTTGGAAAACTGTTTGCTACAGAGAAAGCTTGACATTTTAAAGGATTCTGCGAATCAGCCGTCCAGGCCATTCATAACTGTAAACACACCAGGTATTTCACCTTTTGTGCATGGTGTGTGGAGCATCAGGTAGGTGGTACTTCCCTGCCCTGTGCTCTCCAGAGAAGACACCTTTAATGCATGAGAGGGCATGATGTCCCTGGGGTCCTTCCCTCCTCCAGGACCTGATGGAGGGACTGCTTCCCTAAGACCTGCCTCTAATCCTGAGGGACTGGCAGCTTGCTTTTCAGGAGGAAGACACTGCTTCATTGTTTATTCGACCACAATCTATATTTCTTTCCTGTCTTACTTCTGAACGTCTTACTTGGCTCATTATTGAAAGCTATTCAAATACCAGAAAGATAATGGGGAGAGGAAGGACTTTTCCCCTATGAATAGGATCCAGGCACTGGTTCAGATCCTCTACCCCATGACAACTAACCACGCTGTTGTCACTCTTGCCAGCTCTCAAATGAATGTTGTTGTTTGAAATGACACTCGAGAAACTTGTTTCATGTTTTATTTTTGGTGGCACTTTTGGACAACCCTTTTGAAAAGAAATCATCATTGGCACCTTTCAACTCACACAAAACTTGCTCAGCAAAACATTTTGATACACACTGGAACTAAAAATACTTTTAAGAAACACAACAATAATCTCAATTGGGGAGAAAATGGGTTTGGATTTCCATTATTAGGAAATGGTGCTGAAAATGTCTGTGCTTCTGAACAAACAGGTTTCAAACAGTTTGGTTTCGTCCAAGTTTTGCCCAGGAATGGATAGGGCACATGGCACTGCCCCAGCAGCTGCGCACAGGCTCGTGACCTCTGCAAGAATGCCTCCTCTGTGTTCTTTGAGCTTTAGCAGCTCTTCTTTGCCTTTGCAGGAGGGCCTGAGGTCTCTCTCAGCTTTTGGATGGGCAATGAGAAGTGGCCATAGTTTTAAAAGTCACAAAAAAAAAAACCCCAAAAAACCAAAAACAAAAACAAAACCAAACCACCAAAAAACCCCAACAACAACAACAAAAACCCCACCAAAAAACCACAAAAAAACCCCCAAAAACCCAAAACCAAAAAATCAACACCCCCCCAAAAAAGTCTTACCTTCCCAGGCCATTAAGGGCTTGCCCTCGCCAAGTCAATGGGACTTTGGCACTGCCCCTGGTAAGAGCAGAGCTGGGCCCTAATGGAGCATCATTATTGGAAAACCCCGCAGGGCCCGGCCCCGTGCTAAATCCGCAAAGCTGGGATGGGCTGTTGCTGCATGCGCAGGAGGGAGAGGAGGGAATGCAGCCTGCTGGGGTGCGGGAAACGTGGGGTGGTGTAGGGCAGCTGGGGCAGCCTCGCTGGTGCAGGCAGAGGGGGACAGCCGAGGGATGGGGAGGCAGGGGAGGCAGGCTGTGTTCGCAGCTGCCTGCGGCACGGGATCCCACGGCCGGGGGATGTCACAGCAGCAGGAGATGAGACGGCAGCCAGCTCTCGGAAGGGCTGCACAGGCTTCTCCTCCTGCCGCGGTCCGCAGGGAGGGGGTCCTGCCCTCCCCGGCCCCGGTGTGCTCCCGCCGGCAGGACGCGGCGCTCGGAGGCTGAGCGGCGCGGTGAGGCTGGGCAAGCCCGGCCATTGCCCGGCCTCAGAGCACCATCTAGAGATGGAAGCAAGGCTGGCATCCCCGCGGGTCCCGGCGTCACAGAATCATAGAATCTCCCAGGCTGGAAAAGACCTCTGAGGTCACCTAGTCCAGCCCTTAACACAGCACTGCCACGTCCACTACCAAACCATGTCCCTAAGCACCATATCTATACATCTTTTAAACGCTTCTGGGGATGGTGACTTCTCCACTTCCCCGAAAAGCCTGTTCCAGCACTTGACAACACTCTCAGTGAAGAAAATTTTCCTGATATCCAAACTAAAACTTCCCTGGTGCAACTTGAGGCCATTTCCTCTTGTCCTATTGCTTGTTACTCGGGAGAGAAGGCCACCTTTCCCCCCCCCACCCCCTTGCTTAAACTTTCTTTCAGGCAGATGTAGAGCATGATAAGGTCACCCCAGAGCCTCCTTTTCTCCGAGGCTAAACAACCCTGACTCTCTCAGATGCTCCTCAAAAGACTTGTGCTCATCCCCACAGGTCCCAGCAGCCTTGCAGCTCCTGACTCCCCAGGCTCACCCAGTGCTGCTTCTCGCCCCAGTGCTGGTGGGACACTGTGGGGCTGGGCTGGGGCTGAGGCCGACTCTCCAGGCAGTGCCATGGGGCACAGCTGGGGTTTGGGGGAGGAAATGTTTGATCTGGAGTGAAAGTAGGCTCTGAAAGCACCAGCATCCACCACCAAGGCTGCAATAAAGGTCAGCCCTCCTGACAGCCAGGCCACGGCTTTCACAGAACAGACACTGACTCTGAAAACAGCTCAGATGTGTGCCACCACTTTGACTTCTTCTTGGGAAGAAATCTGCAAAGCCATGCCAGCTCTGGGAAGTTAGGCAGAGACGACCTTTTTTCAGAGTCGGGTCCTTCTGGTTGCTGCCTTGCTGTCTGCTTGTCCTTCAGTTCTTTCTCAGCTCTGCCTGGTTGCACATGCTCAGTGTACGAAATTTGCCCTCTTTTTTTCCTATTATTCAGTCCCTCGATGGGACACATATAACCTATGGCTGTAGCATGGTGCTGCTGCCTCTCCCATGCCACAGGTGGGAGGCCAGCATGCTCCGATGGTGGGAAGGGGCAGTGAAACTGCATGGAAGTGGTGTCCTCGTCAGCATGAGGGCTGTCAGGAAGAAGGCTTGCAATGCCTTCAGGCTGAGAGCTCTTCAGGCAAACAACTGTTTTGTGTCCCCTTGGGACAATAGATAAAGACAGTCTAGCTTGCAAACTGTAAGGAGCCTCTGGTCTTGGGCTCCTTCCAGTTCCCAAGAAAAGCGACACCAGCAGAGCAGTCAGTGGGCTGCCAGTATAACTCTTACCTTCGACCACGTCCCCTCCAGAGAGGAGCATTTAGTGTGGGCAGTGCCTCTGCTTTCTGGGCAGCCCGGGCACGTGGACCCCAAGTGACTCGCTGTCCATGTCAGGTCAGCCTGGGAAGGGGTAAAGTGCAGCAATGTGATTCCACTGCGAATGATGCCTTAGGCTTTAACCTTCAAATAAATACCTACTTTTATTCTCTTATTTTGTCTAGCCTCTGGTTTTAGGTAGCCACTCCAGGCATCACCCTGATGCCTATGAAGAAATTCAGGATGGACACAAACACTGTCCTGAAATAGTCTGTGTGACACAAGATATTCAAGCTTTAAAAGTTTTTTTTTGCCTCTGAAATTAGCAGGATTATTTTGGTGCTGGCCCCAGATTTGAAATAGCAAGTCTTGAAACCTGGGACCTGGCAATATTTGAGTCCCTGGCTGTAGTGCATTGATAGAGTTGTTTGAATGTTCCAGCAGCAAAGTCACTGGAAGAGTCAGCTGAGGGCCTGTAGAGCACAAAGCCTTGTTACAGAAGCTGCACGATCGAGAGAATAAGGAGCTTGAAATTGCTCCTGACAGGTGATTAGGTGCTCACCCAGCAACAGCCTCTGTGTGTCTACCAGGGGCCGGGCACAGGCCTGAGCACCGCTTCTGGGGTATGGAACAGAGGAGGACGAGCTGATGCAGGAACTCCAGAGAAGACTTTGAAGGTATTTATAACATGACCTGCAGTCTCCACATGCTTCTCTCAGGGATAAGGTAATGAATCAGTAGGAGAGTGGGTGCGAGCACATGACAGGCAATGCAGACCTATAGCAGAACACTTGGTACCACACAGAATGATCTGACTAAATGTAAGCAGAGTGGAGCCATCATTTAGCTCCGGGCTGCTGGGTTACACCATGTGCCTTTTGTTTTCTGGGATACAGTGTCTTGCTCACTAGCGAGGAGGCTGCCTTGAATAGAGAAACTTATGTGACCCCTCCAGTGTTGCGTGGGGCTGTAGGAAAAGCAGGGAAGAGCTGCAATGTAAACCAGCTCTGGAGCAGAGAGCTGCAGACATGGGGTGACTGGCTGCACCCAGGGTGCCCTAGAGCATCCAAGGAGCCAGCAGTGCTCAGCAAACCAGTGGGTGCCAATGGGACAGAGCAGTCTGAGGTCACTGGAGGAGGCAAGTCAGGGCAAGAGCAGCTGGCAGCGGTTGCTGCAGAGGAGGTACAAGGCATGTTGGTAGAGCTGTACCGGCCAGGTGGACCTGCATGTTCCCTGCTGCTCTGTTTGGGGCAGCTCTCCTGCAGCTGTCAGATGGTCTCATGAGTTCAAAATGCATTGTCAACTGTTAAAATGCAAGAGCCGTTTGTGAAAAGCATGGGATTTTCTGAATCCTTGTAATTATTTGATGATTTGTCCCACGGAGAAGCCTCCAGAGTCCTCACGTCTTCCGTGGCTCCATTTTGCTTGTTGCTGCAGTCACAAGAGAAGGGACAGCTTCTGTTCTCAGAGAGAAAGAAGCAAAGGGGGACAGAAGCAGCTGACAGCAAGGCTAAATGACTTTCCCGAGATCATGAAGCAGTCAGTGGCCGAAGGACAGATTGAATCTTCCACTGTGGGTTTAACCTGTCACCTCCCTGTACAGCTAAAGAAGGACACTACAAGTGATAAATGAACCAGGAGAAGTTCCTAGACTGTCTCTGCCTATCCTGTGCCCGCAGCTGCAGCAAAGCTGTTGCCAGGACATCGCACTTCCCTAGGTACACACACAACACCCATCACCTTTGTACTGCTGCCTACAGCTCCGAGCAGTAGCTCTGACAGACCAGGTGCTGTGCTTAGTCCCAGCTCAGATACCCCTGGCCTCTAGACATCCAGATGCAGGAACTGGGGGCCGTTGGGCCTCAGAGCTTCCCCAAAAATGGCCTACTTGAGGCAGGCCTTACAGATACAAATCATCACCTTCTAGAATAGGAGGCCACGGGAGGCTCAGATGAGCAAGTCTTGCAGTCCCTGATGAGCAACAGCATGATGTGAGGCAGAAACAAAAACACACAACCTCAGTCCTCGCAGGGAATGAGTCCCAGCTGCCTGTCGCCCTTCGCTGTGTGGGACGGGTGGTGAGATGGCCTTTTGTTAATCGGTGCCCTGTGCCTTGTGTTCAGCTGGCGAGGACACACTGTCCCTTCCAGAGAAACCCCTTGCATAAGAATTAAAGAGGAGCTGGGCTGAGATGCTGAACTAATCCACCAGGGCATGTCGGGAAGACGCATTTTAAGCCATTCTCCCTGCCCTCCCGCCTTCCAGTGCATTGTTTATCTCTCCTGTCCCTCCCACAGCAGTACGTGAATTATTCTGACTGGGCCAGCTGCTTTCATAACCGCCTGCGTTCTGTCCCGTCCCCTCAGCCCCAGAGCCCGCCTGGGAGATGCTCGCACATGGGAGGCTTTTTAACTACGGCCGGTTTGTGCTGCTGTGAACAACGAGCCCGCACAGACACCGCTCCCCGCTGCCCGCCGTGCCTGCTGCGTGTGCTGCACACACATTTCACCACTACGGCCACATGTTCCCTCCCCTGGCACACACACGCACAGTCCCCCCGCACGCTGACACCACAGGCTCCTTCCCCGCTCACTTTGCTGTTGTGATGCTCAGCGAGCTCCCCGGGGTGCACAAAACGGGCACAGTTGTCACAGGTATTTGGAGCTACAGCTCCCCTGCCACGCAGTGCTCCTCACCCATCGCCCATCGTATCTGCGGGATACCTGGTCTCCCTGGAGCTGCTCCCTTCACACGGGAATCAGGCTTGCAGCTCCCCCTGCCACGGACACACACGTGTGTGTGTGTGTAGCACCTACACACCTGGCACTTGCCAGACACATGCTGCACACAAGTGGGGCCCTGGTCATCACAGCATTGAAGGATAATTCATTTGAAAGAGACCCCAGGACAGCTCTAGTCTGGCTTCCTGCTCAAAGCAGGGTCAGCAAAGAGGTCAAATGAGGTTGCTCGAAGCTTTATTTGATCTTATAAACTACTAGGATGGAGACTGTACAGCCTTTCTGGGCAACTTTTTCCCACACTTGACTGCCTTTGAGGACAGAAAGATCTTCTTTGTATTCAAGCTGGACCTCTCTTCTTTCAACTTACGTTCCTTTTCTCTCATCCTCCCACCAAGCACCACTGTGAAGAGCTTGGCTCTGTATTTTACCAAGACTCACAGGTCCTTTCCCACACAGCTGTTCTGCATCTATCAGCTCCCCAGCCCAAATCGTTGCCAGAGCCTCTTCCTTGCCAGGTTCAAGGCTGTGCATTTGCCCTCGCTGAACTCCAGTGTTCCTGCAGGCCCATCCCTCCAGCCTGCTTACGTCCCTCTGAGGGCAGTCCTTCCCCCAGGCATGATGACTTGTTTACCCTCCAACTAAGTGTCACCCGAAAGCTTGGTCAAGTGCACCCCATCATGTTCTCCTGGTCATCAATAACCATGTTAAACAGGAGAGGTCCCAGGACGGCCCCCAGAGGCATCCCACTTGGTACCAGCCTCTTGGTAGAGGATAACCCGTTAACAATTAACTACTCCCAGTGCCTGACCAGTCAAATATTTTTTTGTGTCCATCTGCTCGTCCACCTATTGAGACAACACCACCTTTACTTGGATTATCAGAACATTGGGAGACAGTGTTGAAAGCCTGGCTGAATTGGAAATAAATGATTTCCACTATTCTCCCCTCACCCATAAATCCAGTCTTTTTATCAAAGAAGGTGATCGAGTTGTTCAGGCATGATTTACCCTCTGTAAATTCACACTGACAGTTGCAAGTCACCTTCTTCTCCTTCATGTACTCAGAAATATGTTTCACGAGGACCCACTTCAAGGCCCAAATGAGTCTGACCAGCTTGTATCTTTCAGGATCAATATTTAGGCCTTTCTTTAAGAAGAAGAATGGGGGACCTTGTCTGATCCATACTTCTGTTCCCAGCATCTCCTCCAAGCAGCCTCCAAAACACCAGTCACTTCACAGCTGCACTGCTTCCCACCTGACCAGTCCTATATTTCATTTGGCCTGACCTGCAAAGCTCCCTAAAGGGATGAATGTGGCTTCTTAGCTCTCTGTTACTTTACTCCCACTGCTCCTAAGAGAGACAGAGAGAGGGCAGTGTCTCTGAGCCCCAAGGCTGTGATCTTCTCCTTGGGCATCACAGCCTCTCACTAAAGGCTTTGAGGTTACACTGCTGCCAAAGGCTGCCCCCAGTGCCTTGCAGGAAGGGAGAAGGCGCAGAGCAGCCTGCTTCCACTCCTTCAGGAAGACAGGACATGGCTGCCTCAGCTGATCGCTCTGCCACAGGATGAGGCCATGGGGCAAAAGCCAAACAGAGAGAGGGGCCAGTTCATCTCTTTTTCTCAAAAAAAACCCAAACCCAAACCCAAGGGTTGAGTATCTTAAAGGGAGACGTGCTGCTTTCAAGGTGAGGAGGAATCTGTAAGACTTGGCAAGGCAGGCATGGTGCCTCCCCTGTGACCCTTCGTCTCTCAGACTGCTGGGCCAGGTTCTTCCCCCACCCTGCAGGCACTTGGGAGCCTTGGTGCCCAGGGAGCATTCAACGTACAGGAGAGCAGGATGAGGCTACACATCTTCAAGTAAGATCCTGCTGATTCAGCCCTGAGTCCAGCTCCTCCCAAAGAACTTTGGCCCTGTCTTGTGGTTCTCTGATACATCTGCCCTGACCTGACACAGCTCTGAGAATGCACCTAAATATTCCTGTTTATTTGTTTCTTTTCCCCATTAGACCCACTCTTTTTTTTTTTTTTTTCCTTTTACCAAAGCAAGCCAGCAGGGGTGTAATAAAGAGAGCCAGTTGCAAACTGACAGAGGCTGGGAATACCACGAGGATAAAAAAGGCAAGGCATATATGGAAAAAAGCAATAAACGCGCTTAATTACAGGTGTGGCCAGGAACAGCTCCTATTATTAAGGTTGCCAACACTTCCCATTTCAAGACCCTGTTTTCACTTGCTTATAACTTTGTTAAAGTTTCACCACCGGAGCAGAAATTTTCCATAGAAAGTGATTGTTTCAGCTGGAATAGGGCACATTTACTTAGTTCTTTTTGAAAATGGGGACCCACCACTAGTTTTCCTGGGCTAGAGGATGTATATATATGGCCCAGGGGACAAAAGCTGTGGAACTTACGGGCTTTCAAGCAAGGGCTTGGCCTTGGGCAGGATGTCAGTTTTTGTGCCATGGAGGCTGCGTTTTGCCAGCTCCATGAAACACTGCTACTCTCCGTCACCAGCACGGACAAATTACATGGTTTTGTTAAACATGGAAAGAAGACTCCTCACAGTTTCACAGCTACAAACTTTTCAACCTCTGCTAACCTGCCCAACCTTTTTGGTTGCTGAGGCTGTCATGACAGCATATGGGCTTTCCCAGGGTGGAGCACTGCAGGAGGAAGCTGGGAGGGCTCTCCCTTCTAGAGCTGCAACCTGCTGTTATGTGTCATGCATTGTTTGACTCTCTCAATGCTTTCCTCTGCCCTGTGCTCCCGGCCACCTCTCTTTTGCCTTCTGGGAAGCCTGGTGGAGAAAGTCCCTGATTTGAATACAGAAGGGATGAAACTCAAGGGAGAGAACCAAAAATCTGGGGAAAAGCAAATGAGACTGGGAGGCAGATGAGACCACGAGCTGAAGGGAAATGCTGGGTCTGTTTGGGAAAGGGGCTATTACCTGGCAGCTGCTGGAGTGACTTGGGACGGCTGAGCAGGAAGACTGGAAGCAGAAAGCAGGGCTGGCTGGGGCAGTGAGATGGGGAATGGGAAGAGCAAAGAAAGGGTGATTGTCAGTGGGATGGGGAGATGGGATGGGAGGAACTCAGCCCATCTGCCTGTGTGGTGGGAGTTTCTAGTGACAGATGATGGAGTGGAGCTCCCATCATCCGTCCAACTGCAAAGGAAGGCTTGGGCAATAGGGAGCAGCTTGTGTGGGGTGGGACAGCATGTGGTGGGAAGGCTGGGGCTGACTGGCCAGTGGCATGCAGCTGAGCCAGCCTGGTACTCTTTGGGCAGGGTACTGTGCCTGGGAATACAGTGGGAGAAGGAACAATGAAGGGCAGATGAGGAAGACCTGGAAGGGGGAGTGGCTGAGCCCAGAGCCCAGGGCTTCCTTATAAGAAGGGAAACCAAAAGTGGGAAAGCATGGAGGGGACAAGGGAACAAGGGAGGGCAGCCATATCAGCTTGTGTTTCTGGGACTGGAGACTTCTCCAGTATCCCAACAAGGGTCTTCTCCCAAGTCTTCCTCCCATCTCTTACTGCTCCTGTGCTGCTACCCAAATGCCACCTGACAGCACATGTCACCTCTTGCTAGTCCTGCACCTTGCTGAGGACAACAGGCAGTTGCTGCCTGCTGTTATATCAGAATACACATTTCTCATCACTGAGAAATGTCAGCAACAAGGCTGGCTACACAACTGCCCTTCAACGTCCTCGTGCATATGAATTACGGTTGAGTCTTTAATTATGCGGCCACAGATTTATTTTCCACAAGACACCTGCAGCACACAGGTTAGATGGTGTTCTGGATGAGTCTGGGCTGTGTCATGAAGAAGGCTCTTTGCAGGGACCCAGCATCATCTCTTCTTTTTGTTGTTGTGTTGTTTTGTTTTGGGGGTTTTTTTCCCAAAAAAGTGAGTGACTCATTGCTGAAGCAGTTGTACGCCGGCCTGGATCCTTGCCCCTGCTGCGGATTTCCTACCTGATGCTGAGCGAGTCACTCACAGCAATCTTTTCAGAGGTAGCTATTACCTACGTTTTATTTATTTTGGCATTTTGCTTTGTTTTTAGCCTTGTGCTAGCCTGGGATCCTGATGCCTCATTTGCAGGAGTATTTATTGCTTCCTGTTGCATGTGAAGGGGGACTTGCACCTGACTCTAGAAAAGGCTTTAAACTGCAGAGCACTCTGGTAAAGCGCTCAGATCAGCATCCCCACCTTTCAGGCTGCATTTGACCTTTCCTCCAGGAATGTTGGGTCTTCTCTAAAATGCTTGTCTTGCTCGGTATGAGTATTGTAAAGGCAAATCTATTATTATTTGGGAAGTACTGAGAAACTAGAGTGTATGTTGTGTAAAAGAGACCCTATGAACATCGACTGTTGTTTTTGGAGTGGGGGCTGCACATTCTGAACGAGCTGTGAGTCAATGCTTTGAAGAACTCTGTCAGCCCCGCTGGATGTGTCAAGCCACAGGTACCTTCCTCCTCAGGTACCTTTGCTCTTGAATTGCAGGTGGCAATGTGTTTGTTCTCATTTCTCATCTTTTCTTACTTTCACTGCCCTTGGACAAGTAGAACTTCAGCACAGTGACAAAGTTTTGTCTGCTCTTTCCCCAGTTGCTCACACTTCCCTAGCACACACAGGTGTCTCTGTGGAGAAGTGACCTTGGTCTTCAAAGCAGGGTGTCCTTCTCCAGAGAGTGGATGAAATGGGATTCTGCTCTTTGTTGATCAGGCAGAGCTGCCAAATGCGACCTGGCAGTTCTCTGAGGTCTGCTAGGTCACTGGAGCTCAGCTTTCCCATGAGTTTTACTAGGTGCTATGAATATCATATACCGTGACTCTGGAAGGCCACCCAGCCGTGACACCGGGAATAAACAGCACAACTCTAGCCCTTCTTTTCCCTTCCTACCCAAGGAATGACATGATGGAAAGTAGAGAGGTTGGCTGGGTGCCCAGTGAGGTATAGCCCCCTTGGATACACCAGCCCACAGGATTCACTTCAAAACACATTGCCATGGGTTCCCTCTATAGCACTGCAGAGAGGGAACAGCCCGAGGACATTCGCATGTGAATAGGACAGCAGCCAAATGTAGCTCATCTTCTGCTTGCCTGCCTTCAGCAGCAGCACTCCCTTCATCGAGGGGTGCTTTGACCATGTCTGAACCCTGTGAAAGGCAGACATGAGGTGTTCTAGGTGCAGGGCCCACGGCTGCGGAGCTGAGGGGCTTGGACTCCCTTCCATGCTCTTATACTCAAAGATCCCTTCCAGGCAAACTGGGGAGACAGGACAAGGTGTGGCCTCTTGGGGCCTCATCTGGGAATGTTGTTTTGAATGCGTGAGCTGGGTCTGGGAGCTTAGACAGCCTTCCAGGTGCTGCTGCCTGAACAGAGTCTTAGTGTACCTCGGTTGTTGTATTGTGGCACTAACAGCACTACAGCACTAACCTGAGGGGGTGTTCATCTTCGGAGAGGTGCACAGAGGAAAAAAGGTGCTGCAGCTGCCCACCACTTTGATCGCTGGAGAGGAATGGAGATGGCCCAGCAGAGTTTGTGAGCATGGATTCTGCTTGTCCCTCAAATTAATCCCTCTCCAACCCAATGCCGGCCTCTCTCTAGCTGGGATCCTGCTGCTTGTGTTATATATAACAACTTCTTTTCTCGGACACTGGGGCAGAAGTTACCTGTTGCACCACTGGAGCACTGACATCTCTGACAGAGGCAGGGTCCCAGCACTACTGGCTGCTACATGCATAGCCAAAATCAGCAGCCCCTGGCCCAGGCTCCCTAATAAAAATTACTCCATAAGAAGAGGTGTAACTAGGCAATGCTTGGAAAGAGGTGGGTGTTAATAGATCACATGGCTAGCCAGCACGAAAAGCTTGATTACAATTCAATTAAGGGAATGTTTCTAATTAAAGAGTTCTTATTTTAAGCTGTCAATGATTAAAATAAAGGTAGTTGAAGTGTCCGTACACACTCCGATTTCATCCCCGAGGGCTGCATCTACTTCGGGGATTTCTTCAAATTCCCTCCCGCTGCCTCAGTCAGCAGCAGGGGGAGTTGGTGTGGCCACTGTCCTCCCAGACCTTGCACTGGCCTGCCAAGAAGTCACCCCAAACTCTGCTCCCACGAGGCATGCTGAGAGCTGTTTCTCCTGGGTGCTGATTCAGATCCATCCTTCCCAGCTCTGTATCAGAGCCCACCTCGCTCAGTGCCTGTATGAGCCTGCCCCTTGCAGCAAAGTCACGAGCAGTGCTGGGCTTTGGCAAATCCCTTCTCCACTGATGTGCACCCACCCAGGGAAGGAGAGCAACCCTCGGCTGGATCCAGCAGTGGCTGCATACTACTACCTGCCTTCCCATCTGCTCGCTGTTACATAAGCTGTGAAAAAACAGAGGTTCAATGGAGCATGTGTAAGGAAATGTCATTACTACGAAAAACTCAATTAAATTTTGAATTCTCCAAGTGGAGGCAAAGTTCTGTAATAAAACAGGCCCAGCAGTGAGAGAGGGAAGCAGCACCGGTTCCCAAAGGCTTGCATAAATAAGGAACCATTCCCAGGTCTCAATGGCCTGTCAAGTCAGCAGGGGCACTGGCTGGCAGTGGGATTCAGAAGGTTGCAGCCCCCCATCTTGGTACAACTTGGAGCAAGGACTGCTCTCTGCAGCGCACGGTGCCAGCACGGCTGCAGCTTGGGCCTCCTGGTGCCGACAGCTCTGCTTACGTTGTGTGTTTGGAAGCTGACATCAGGGTCCTGGCTTAGAAGCACCTAAGGGCTGTTCTGGTATGGGGGCTTCTGAGCTCTTCCCCACCACACTTATCTCCAACTGCAGGAACTGGGGTTCTTGGCTTTGGGATGGCTATGCCGGAGCAGCTCCTGGACCCTGGCAAAGCATCCTGGTGCCCCCAAAGCTGGGCAGCATCTGGCTCTTGCTCCACAGGACTCTCTGTCCCTTCTAGCTCACACCACACTGGCCTCCAGCCTTTCCTGCAGTTCTGCTCCTGGAGCTCTCAACAGCACCTCCATCCTCCTTTGCACATCCACCCCCAATCTCCCAGAAGCCCCAGAATTGCTCCCCAGCCTGGGCTCTGCTCCTATACCCCCATATAGGTCTGATACATCCTGGCTGCTTCCCCTGACTCAGCTGGCTTTCGGAGATGCTCTGGGGCTTGCTGTGCCCACCTGGCCCCCAGACACCCCAGGGTCTGTGGGTAGCCCCAGCTTTGCATCCATCTGTTGGTGGGTGCCTCGTGGACCTCTGCCTGTCCACATTAGGGTTTATGTGCGTGCTTTGTTATTCGTGTGGATTTGCAGGTGCTTCACCCAAGGGGCCTCCCCACTCCTGAAGGGGCGTGGGCTGAGGAAGAGCCCTGACACTGTGGGGTCGGGGCGGCTCTGATGCCTCACGGGCCTTCCTGATGGACCCCCGCTTGACGTCCGCCGGCAACGAGATGGGACCCAGCATCCTCGTTTTATCATCCCCACGCGGGGCCACCCCGCTGTGGACTGCCATGGGTGGGCTGTTGCCCCACTCTGAGGAGAAACCTTCAGCGGGGTCGCGGCCCCCCAAACCGGACCCGTGTGTGCGTGCCCCGCTCGCCGGAGCTGAGGGACGGCGGGTTGGAAGGCGTCGGGAGCGGCGGCGGTTGCGCCTTTAACGGCGGGCGGAGGAGGAGGCGGAGGAGGAGGAGGGCCGGGGCTGCGCTGGGTGACATCAGTGGGTTTGGCTCCGGGGCTCAATGGAAACTGGGTGAGCGCCGGGCTGTGCCGAGCACACGCCGGCTGGAGGGGACGGCGAGCGGGCGGGAGGCGGCAGGCAGCGCCGCGCCGCGCCGAGCCGAGCGA
>VZRS01014609.1:187822-245433 GCA_013398055.1 Ifrita kowaldi | reverse complement strand
GGAAGGAGGGATGGCTTTTTAAATTTTACATGTATAAATAATACATAGAGGGGCGATATAAATTTCACATATAAGAATATATATTTTATGTGTACAATTTTCTTTCTTCTTGTAACAGTAGACCTGAAGATCAGATGATGAGGGCGGAAGCTGTAGATGGTGGTGGGGGTAGAAGCAAACGGGGATAGGTGTTTGAACTCCTGGAGCAGTTGTTGAGGGGGTGGGATGTGTGTGTCCTGCCCTCTTACCAGGAATCCAGGCTGTCACTCTCTGGCTGTCCTCTGCCCAGGTTTTCTGTGCACACTTGTGTGTGTGTGTGTTGGGGGGGAGATAAGGCAAAATGACAGCTGTGCGAGACCATGATTTTTTTTACTCCATTATCCTGCTTCCCGCTTCCACCCCCGCACCCCGGAGCATTTTTTAGATTCCCCTTTGGAGCCTGTTGCTTAATCAGCTACAAGGGCTGCTGCCTCGTTGTGTGAGAAACCCTTCTTAACCTGGCTCCTGCCTGTCCCAGAAGGGTGGGACCAGATTTAGGTTTGGGACTGTGGTGTTGCGGAGCAGTACCTGCTGTGTGCCGGTGCAGAGGAGACCCTGCCAGCACCTCTCACCCAGTCTCTGCTGTGTGCTCGGCTGTGCTTGCCCCAGCTGGGAGTTGAACTCAAGTGGAAGTGCTCGGGGTTCGCAGGCCTGGGTAAACACTCCATGAAGGAAGGAGGATCGAGAGCTGTCTTCTTGACAGCGGTGTGACGGGTTCCCGGGGACACAGACCTTTGATCGTTTATTGAAGTAGGAGTGTAAGCAAGTCAGATGTATGTTAATGTGGTTATACAGAACAGCAGGCAGCGGATAAAAATCATGTCTGTTTGCTGCGCCCTCACCCAGGTAGGTCTGCCTCCTGGTTCGGTTCCCAAGGCTCTGCCTACATTCCTTGTAGTAAGAAAGTCAGAAATAGCCACAGGGTTTTGTAGACTTCAGATGCACAGAAACCCACATGCATAAGCAAATGCTAGGTGAGGGGACTCCACCTCTGAGTGTTTTGTGTGTGGTTTCTGGTGACTGGAGCTCTGCTTTCAGGGTTCACAATGTCCCCTGAATGCCTTGATAGGATTATTTCCCTGTACATCTCTGCAGCCCATCCTTTCTTCTTTCTGTAATCCCATCTCCTGGGGCAGGAGAAGTAGCTCTGCGTTTATAGTATGCCCAGAATCCTGTAGCTGGGATTATTTTTTTGTACTTCTGTCTCACAAGGCTATTCCTCCCTTCTTTCCTTCAGTGATGTTTCCTTCCCACCAAGCTCCAGCAAGGGAAAGTTCCTCGCACCCACTTGTGAAAACATGAATCATTCCTCACCTTTCCTGTCCCCAACAGGCTCTGTGTCTGCATTTTGTACGCTAATAATGTGGCATTGCATAAATTAGGGCTGTGGCAAATCCCTCTAAAAGGAGACACATTGACTGTCTCAGGAAGAGACGTGGTTCCTAGAATAAGTTGGTGGCCACAGAAGAGGCAAGGGAAAGGGGGCTGTTAAGAGGGGAACTGCTGGAGCTGTGTTTGCAGCAGAAGTTGAGGTTGGCAGAGAGAACGAACTCTGTGGCTGTGGTCCTTCCGCCTAGTTGGTTTTCTGTGGAAGGTGAGTAGGCTGAGCCTGGGCATGTTGGTGGGGTATGTCAGGTCAAAGGGTTAGCTAATCATCTCAGGTGAAGGGATGAGGAAAGGCCTGAGCTGCTAAAAACAAACAGCCGGCACACCTAGGTAGGCAAGAGAGATGGAGAGGCTAAGGTAAACCAAAGGAGGCGGTGATCCCATCCACAGAAGCGTGTGGAGATAAGCAAGCAGTGTTCCTAGTCAGTGTGTGCCTCGCAGGGTTCAGCTCAGCGAGATGTCTCCTGTCCCCTGTGCTGGCCCCTGCCTAGGAGCGATGGAGTTGCTTGCTCCTGGCAGTCTGTCTGTCTCTCGCAGCCCTTGGGTGCTGTGCTTCACCACCACCGAGGTGTTGCAGTAGGGCTGGGCCAGAGAGAAACTCCTGATAGGGTTTATTATGCCTGACCCTTCTGGTGTCTCATGAGGCTACTTCTGTCCTGGTGCCAGGTACCAGGGTACAAGGAGCAGTACCTCTTTACAGTAGTGTGGCATGATCATGCCCTGAAACCTTCTCAGGAGGGGATTCCTGAACCCCTTCCCAGTCTCTGAGCAAAATGATGGGGAAGAGATCCAGTCATGCTTCATTCTAATAATGGGAACATGGAAAATACATGCTTGAGAGTGTTCTTGTTCCTGCAGTGTTTCTTGCTCATGCTGTCCCTGGAAGTTCAGGAGATAAGGAGAGGTGATAGAAGCCATGTAGAAAGTGAAGTATTTCAAGATTTAAAACTACTCAGCCTCTGGGTGAAGTGGGGAGGACTCTTCTGTCGTCTTACATGATTCACTTCCTGTTTCTGCTCTGACGCTGCTCTTTCTGTGCTTCTTTTCTCAGCACGACTGAACCATGGAGCTTCGAGTGGGAAACAAATACCGGCTGGGCAGAAAGATTGGCAGTGGTTCGTTTGGAGACATTTACCTAGGTGAGTGTGAGAGTCTGTCTCAAGGTTGGGTTTCTCAATTGCATCATTGTTTTGGGGTTGTTTTTCTTGCCTGTTGGTATTTGTGGGCACCATGTAAGGTTGGAAGGGGTGGAGAAGAGAAAAAACTTAAGGAATACTGCTAGTTGCTGCTGGCCTTCTCGTGGCAAAGAAAGTGGGATGAGCTCAGCTTTGACTTATCACATACTGGAGACACAGTGGTGGTTGATCAGACTGATTTAGATTTGGACTGTTTGGGGCATATTTGTCATACGCCCTATTCCAGCATTCTCACTTCCTTTTCTTGAGCTCGGGTGTGTGTGGGTACAAACTCTGTTCACAGAGTGGGTGGTGAAAAGGGAGGACATATCTATTCCTCCAAGGATAGAAGGAATAGAGTTTGGGGAAGACTGGAAGTGGAAGAGATGGTCCAGGACCTGTAAGAGAGAGGTCTGAGACTAGGAGGTGTAAAACAGGTCAGAGAGCCTGGCCTGGTTGAAGTGCTGGGACTCAGATCTGTTAGATCTGTAATGGGATTTAGAGTTAATGTCTGGGATGACCTGAGCTGGAAGCTCAGTGGACAGAGCCCATGGGGTGCTGGGTTTCCTGTTACCACAGCAGGTCACCTGGGTAGTTCTTCCATGCCAGTGTGCTGATGTGTAGATGTGTTCCCTGATGCTTTGCCTGCTCATGTTTTTATTGGCTCAAACCATGTGGGGCCAGAGTGGCGAGACTACCCAGCAGCCTGCTCGATCTCTCCACGAGGGCTGGTGTTAACCTGTCTCTGGTTCTCACCTCTAGCTGTTCAGCTGTGGTCCTGCAGGCCAGCAGGAGGGCTGCCCTCTGCTTTGGTGTCTGCACCCTTTGGGTACTTGCAGATGGTTGTCATGTGCTCCTTGACTGTTAATTTGTTCAATTGAGTTGTATTTTGCTTCCCAGTACATCTACCACTCCTCACTATTGCTGGTCCTTCAATTTTGCCTCGTTTGTTCATCTGCTGAGCAGCTTGGAGCCAACGCTGCATTTGAGGTGTGGCATTTCCAGTCCCTGGCAGTGGAGGACTACCCTTGAGAGATCTGTAATGTGATGCCTCTGCATAGGCTACTTTGGGTCTCCTTGGCGTCCCCCATCACCAACACTATCAGGTTGCAGAATTGGCCTTAACACACTGTCAGCTGTATTGTAGGAGAGCTCTTCTAGGATCTCCAACATCTTCCCATCCCTCCCCAAATCCCTTTCGTTGAATACCTCTAGTTCAGATTACTTTCTCCTGTGATTGTAAATCACTGTCTGTTTTCAACCTCTGGTTTTTATCTCCAGTTCCCTCTTGCTTTATAATTCTCTCTTGATTGGTGTTGGCAGCCTCTCTTGATTAAATGTCCTGTGGGAACCATCAGTAACAGGCTTTGTTGCCACCTTTATCCAGAACATGAACAAAGATGATAAATAACGGATCTGGGATCCCAGTTCCACCGTGTGCTGCCTTTACTGCAGCGTGTTCCTGTATGCCGCTCCTCTGTGACCCTCCAACCAGTTAGTGTCTTGGGTGACAGTGCTTTTAATTCCCAGGTGCTAGGGATTGAGGGGTGGTAGCTCGGACTCAGCATTTTCCACCTATGCTAGGGCTTGAAGGCTTCCAGACCCTCTCTAGGACAGTATAAACTGTCAGGATCTTGCAAAACATCTGGGGTACACGTGGGGAGAGAAAGGAGGTGCTGAACGGAAAGGCCCGATCCTGTATTCCTCCGTACCACATAACAGGTCATCCACCTGTGCAAAGCAGGTATGGAAAGTAGCTTCTGGTGAGGGGGTGCCTGCCTTGCCTGTCACCAAACAGAGGAAGCTCAGTGCCCCGGTGTGGTGAGCACAGCAGGATTCAGCCAAGTTGCTTGAATGCAGTATCAAAGCCCTTGTGATGCTCATTGAGGTGCAAGCCAGCGTGTTTTGAAGCAGTGATAGCGAGACTTCTTGGAGCCTGGGTGACTCCCCAGCCTGGAGGGATTGGGCATGTAGTCTGTGGTGGTGCGTCTGGAGGACGCTTGTGCTCATGCTGTACTCTCATGGCCTGCTCTGCAGACAGAAGGACTCATTCATGAGGACTTCTCTCCTGCACCAGGTTCACCTCGCAGTTCCCTCCTTTGATAATGGTGTGGACACAGAGCAGGGCTTGTCTGTCTCTGAGGCTTAGCAGGGGCTGTATGATTTATCCTCACTTTCTCTCTCAGGGTGTTACTACCTTCACCTGCTCTGTAACCAGTGGGTGCTGCGTGCTGTCCTCTTCGGGATGTGTTTTAGGTTTTTTGTCTGTCAGAAGGGAACTTGGATTTCTACATGGGCAGACACAAAGGATGGTCTGTCTTAATCCTTAGCTGGGGCTTGAAGCACGATGCCTTCCTTCCGTGCCCTACTTTGAGGGATAGATGTGCTAGGTGGAATATTCTCCCCCCATTGGTTTGAGAGGGTGGGAAATGAGATCAGGCTGCCCATGGGCCTTGGCTAGCCCATTTACCTCTAAAAATGCACATTCAGAAGAGCAAAACCCAGTTTGCAGAGGAATTGCCGAGACCTTTGGGCTGCTGGAGGGGGAGGTGCTTTGTCAGAAGTGCTGGCCAAGAGGCAGGGCAGGGTTGCTGGACGTGTAGGAATCGTTTGGCCGGGATGCACACTGGTGGTGGAGAGGAGCTGGGCAGACAAAGCATGCTGGGACCTGAGCTGGCTGGGGACAGTTCCTGGTGGCAGGCTCCTCCCTTGCTGGGAGGGGAGTGCCTTCCCTTTGTTTCCCGGCTTGTTAACTCTCTCTCGCCCTATCTGCCTTCATCCATCTGTTCCCAGCCCTCCATTCTTCCGTCGGCAGGCTGTGGAGAGGGGCGCAGGCGGTGGGGAGTGCGGGGCCTCTGCCTGTTGCCCCCGATGCTCGGGGAGGATGGTGTTTATTGTATCAGACATGCAGTCAGGATTCCACTCTGAAAAGATCCTGTTCAGCCGGTGACATCCTCTGTCCCCGGGGCCCCGTTTCAAAGAGCTTGTGATGAATGAGTTGAATTTGTGCAGCCCCCACAGCGGAGCGAGACTGGGGGAGGATGTTAGGAATTTTCCCCGATCCTACATTCAGTCTCTCAAGTGGCTGAAGCTAGCAGACTCTGCTGTATTTGTCTGAAACACGGTGCTTTCCAGTCTGTAACGAGAACACAGAACTGTTGCTTTTGTACTTGTAGCTTTAAAAAAGATGGTGGTCGAAGCATGGAACAAAGGATCAGAAAGACTCCTGCTCTTAAATTCCCTCCTCACTGGTGGTGGTCTCGATCTGGGTGGATGTCTAGCCAGGAAATGGTACAGGGAGCAACTTGTAGACATGGTGAGGTTTGGAGAGGGAGCAAGCCGAAGGTGTTCAGCCAGTGACCCCCTCAGCAGAGAATAGGTCAGATTGGTCCAGAGAAGGACCACAAAAGTCTCTTATGAAAAAAGGCTGAGAGAATTGAGATTGTTCAGCCTTGGAGAAGAAAAGGCTTTGGGGTGACCTAGTTCCAGCCTTCCCTCCCTGAAGGGAGCCTACAAGAAAGACTGGGAGAGACTTTTTGCAAGGGCACGTAGTGATAGGACAAGGGGAATGGACTGAAACTGAAAAAGGTTTAGATTAGATGTTAAGAAGAAATTCTTTACTGTGAGGGTGGTGAGACACTGAACAGGTGCCCCAGAGAAGCTGTGGATGCCCCATCCCTGGAAGTGTTCAAGGCCAGGTTGGATGGGGCTCTGAGCAACCTGGTGTGGTGAAAGGTGTCCCTCATGGCAGGGGTGTTGGAACTAGGTGATCTTTAAGGTCCCTTCCAACCCAAACCATCCTCTGAGTCTACTTGTGCTCTTCTAGGCCATGGGGTTGTTTGTTCTTTCTGTAACTAATATCTGTGTTTGTGCTATGGAGAGTGTGGGGCTGAAGGTCATCTGAGTATTTGAGTCGCACATTCACATTTTGAAGAATCTGAGTCTTCTTGATGCCTACCCCTGCTTTCCCCTTTCCAGCTTTATGTGCCCACAGATAACACTCCCTACCTGCAGACAGCCTAGTAGATGGATGCATCTTCATGTTTCTAAACACCCAAGGTAGTGTGGAGATGAGAACTCACTCATGTTTCCACTGTTCATGTTCTGGGAATAGGGTTCATTCGAAATGCTAATGCTGCAAAAAGTCAGAGAGACTCATCATTGCTTGTGTGTCAGAAAATGTATTAGGAGAGGGAAGAATTCTCCCTGGGGAACAGACAAGGGAGCTGCTTCAGAGGATTTGGAGGAAAGTCTTCACAAAGACAGGGGAAAGAGACAAGGGAAGGAAGTGCTCTCATCTTTTTTGGATGTCCTGGGTGTTTCCATGTTGAATGAGGGCCAGTGGTTGAACACTAATTTAAAAGGGGAATGGATACTAGTCCCTTTTCTTGCTCTTTTCCTCCTTGACTCCTGATGCTTTTAAGGGTACTGTGGTGGAGCAAAGGGAAGGTACAGACTTGTTTTTCTGGCCACCAGTTTTTAAGTGGAAAATGCCAGCATCTTTTCAAAAGTAAGCATTGGACAAATGTCTCTACCTCTCAGGATGGCTTTTTCCCTTTCCCTTCTCCTGGATCCTGTGTTAAAATCTGTATTAAATTAATCCCATTGCTTCTCCTTCCCCTCCCTCAGAGCACCCTAAATAATTCCTCTCCCTCCTTAGTGTTTACAGCCTTCAAATATTTGCAGACTGTTGTCATGTCCCATTCTTCCTCCCCACCCTTCTTAGTTGTATCTCTTGTCTATGTTACATATTTAGCTCTTTTAATCTTTCCTAGTAAATCAATCCCTCTAGGCCCTGATCGTTTTTGTTGCTCTCTTAGAAATTCCTAGCAGCTTGTCTGTCTCAACCCGGCACTGCAGCATCTAGATTATGTGTTTTTGCTAGCAGGCAGCTCTTGGCTAACTTTGTGTACAAGCCAGAACTCTTCAGCTGGAGATGGATCTCTTCAGGATCCACAGGGAGAAAGCAATCCAGTTGTGTGAACATTTGATTCTTCTCTTTGGTCCCTGGCTCTGGAGGCAGTGTGTGAAAAGAGGATAAATGAAGAGGTTTATCTGCAGCTTGTCCTTGTGGACTCTTAAAGTCTTATCACAGAGTTGAGGAGGCACAAATTAGCCAGACCTACCAAAATGACCTGTGGGATATCTGCAAAACATCACCTTTGACTCCAGCTCATGTTTGGCGTGCATGTTCTGGAGTAGTTTATTTTATGACGGTGTTCATAAGCTGCTCATGATCAGCTGCTCTCTGATTTAAGTGCAATTTCTAATAGTTCCAGATACGAGGAAGGGCTTGTCAGTGTGTGTGAAGCAGGCATGGCGGGGGAGGAGAGAAGCAAGTCTTGAGTGTCATTCCCGTGACCCGTGTACAGATATTCCTTCTTTCCATTTTAGGATGATGTGAAACATCTGGAATCCTTTCAGCTAGTACAAGAAAAAGAGCAGCCTGTTCCTTCTTTGACAGTGCACTTTGGGACCAGAGTGCTGGCTTTTGCAGCTGGCAGCTTAGTTGTTTTCAGAGAGAAGTGTGTGGGGTGGTTAGTTTAGTGTCATTGCAAAGTATCTAGCAATACCTTCAACAAAGGTGCCCAGGCAGCTTAATTCAGGACCGGATTCTGCTTATTTCTTCATGCCTCTAATTTGGGATATAGCAAATGTTTCTGTGGTGGCAAAAGATAAAGGTATTATTAAAACCCTCAGGAGAGGGAGAAGCTGGGGATTTAGAAATTGTCTGTATTGAGCAGGCCAGCGCTGTGGAGAAAACAGAGAGAGCTGAGATGTTAGTAATGTCTCCTCCTGAGCTAATTGGCTTCTTGAAATGATGTAACTGAGGTAGCCAGTAATTTTGCTGGGGAAGAGATACTCTGTATCACTGCCTGAGGGGCTGCTTGGGTTCAGGGGCGAGGTTTATGATCAGAGGAAGCTAAAACTTCCACTGGGTTTCGGTACTGTTGATACGTACGGATTGACCTTCCAAAGTCTGGCGCTTTTTGAGATAACAAGGCCGTTCACGTGTAGGATTGTTGTTCTAGCCTGACCTCAGGATCAGACCTCTTTTCCTATTCACGTGCCTTTCTCTTGTGTTTGTGCTTGTGTTTGCAAATGGCAGTGCTGGGAACTCCCTACGAAGGTGAAGTGGCTGAATCTCATTTCTGTCATAGAGAATAAATTTCAGAGCAAATCTTAAAGTTTTGGCATCTTTGCAGGCCTTGTTGAAAGTGTTTAACTTCAGTGGAAGCTTGTGCAACCTTCATTTCACTCTCATTCCTATGCAGGAGCCAATATTGCAACTGGTGAAGAGGTGGCCATCAAACTGGAATGTGTCAAAACCAAGCATCCCCAGCTCCACATTGAAAGCAAGTTCTACAAGATGATGCAGGGAGGAGGTGAGATGGGGAGGAAAGGATGGGTCCGGGGGAGTGGTTGGAGAAGGAAATTATTCTGGAGGGCTTTAGAAAAGAAATTATTTGGTGTTACACATGATCTTCTCAGCGGGGGATGTAACATCTATTCTCTCTGTTCCCTGGGCTTAATCTTTTTCTTTCCCCAGTGGGTATCCCCTCCATTAAGTGGTGTGGAGCAGAGGGGGACTACAATGTGATGGTGATGGAACTCTTGGGGCCCAGCCTGGAAGATCTCTTCAACTTCTGTTCCCGCAAATTTAGTCTCAAGACAGTTCTGCTCCTGGCAGACCAGATGGTAAGTTTCCTCGGAAGCATTTGTGCCTACTCTCCTTTTCCATGCCTTTTCCCCCCCACACACTCCCCTCCCATCCCCTCTGCTTGAGAACTGCTGTATGCCAGGCTTTCTTCATTTAGCACAAGTGGCTGCCAGCTTTCTATTTCTTGATGAAGTTGGGGGCCTGGAACCTAGACACTGGTGGCTTTTCCTTATCTCCATCCCTCCTTCCTTTGCCTGCTGCTCGCCCTGTGTTAGTGTTGCCCACATAGATACTTTTGCCTGCATGATGAATTATTGGCACCTGTCTTAATTCCACTGCTCATGCCCTGGGTTTAAGACCCTTAGCTCTTCTGGACAGACCCGTTCCTTTCCTGGTCTCTGGATAAGTTCAAAAGCTGACAGCTGTCAATGCTGAAGCGCGAAGTTTTAGTCCATATAGGCTAACTTCCCATCCTTCCTTGTGATGTTAATTGTGGCCTTCCCAGAGTGAGGACTGGGCTGGTGTGCAGGGTTAAATTCCATCTCCAGATCCTGCAGCGTCCAGAGAGTGTCTTTTCCTTGGCTGTCATCTCTGATATTCTCTGCAAAGTGTCTTTTTCTTACTCTGGCAGGCCAGTGTCTTGGACAGGGTACTATTTTTAACAGATGCATTTAAAACAAGTTTGTTTCTTGCTTGTCTCACTACTTATATATTTATTTATCTATCCCTCCTCCAGATCAGCCGTATTGAGTACATTCATTCCAAGAACTTCATCCATCGGGATGTAAAGCCAGACAACTTCCTTATGGGCCTTGGCAAAAAGGGCAACCTAGTATACATCATTGATTTTGGTTTGGCCAAGAAGTACCGAGACGCCCGGACCCACCAGCACATCCCTTACCGGGAAAACAAGAATCTGACTGGCACAGCCCGTTACGCCTCTATCAACACCCACCTGGGAATTGGTGAGCCTGCTTGCTGTTGCCCCTCGGTGGGGCTTTCCAGGGGAGGTTGTATGTGCCCAGGAGGAGGGGGTTGGGTTCTCTGCCTGACTCCGCTGCTGACCTGCCTTGACATGGTGGGCAAATAACTCAAATGCTACGCCTGTGTTACTTCTGCTGCTGTGGTGGCACTCTGAGCTCCTGAAGACAGAAATCGTCTCCTGCTCTGCGTTTGTGCACTGCTTAGTGCAGGGGGCCCTGTCGAGCGTCAAGGCTGTGACCTCCCCGACTCTGCTCCTACTAAATCTGCCTTTGCACAATTTTTGCAGGCTGATTAGGTGTGTAAAGGAGACATTCAGAGGCACTGAACCTTTAGGAATATGTGCAGTTGAAACTATCTTTCTGCCTCCTGAGTGCTGTTGTTTGTGATTGTTCTATAGCTGTCAGAGCTGGAAGATAGAGGCCCACTGCAATATGGTGTTACCCACCACTGAGGATGGGCATGTGCTGGAAATGTACAAGAAGGTGGAATGAGGGGAGGCTTCCAGCTGCCTGGACACCCTTGTTTTGTGGTTGAGGATTGGCTGTCACAGGCCTTCAAAATACATACTTGTCTGTGAACTGCACAACCCACTGAGGCAGCTTCAGGGAGGTAGGGCTCTGCCCTTAATGTGTGTGGTTAGTACTGAAGGGATGAAACTGGGCTGGAAAAGAGTGCTGAGTGTTAAGCCAGGTCTTACGCTGGTGATGACCGTCATCCCAGGTTTGGTAAAAACCTCATGCAGGTTAGTGCCCACCATGCTTAAACCTCCTGAAGTCACCCAAACTCTTGTCCTGGGAGTCAGCCCCTGGTGGCTGTGAGGAACGTAGTTGAAAACCTCTTGCAGTTTTCTCTTCTGTTCTCTGCCCAAAAACTTCTTTCCAGCATTTGACCTCCTTTCTCTGATAAATTTTAGCTAAACTTTGTTCACAGTGTGAGGCTTCCTTAGTTACTGTAGGGTCCATTCTCAGCAGGCTGACTTGGTTCTGCTATTGACTGGCAACTCTGAGGAGCAGAAACACTGAAGCTGTCTTGCCTGTTGGAGCCAGGGAAGTATCTGCTGTGCTTGTAGATTGTTTATATCTCTGGGAGGCCCTTCTTCTGAAGTGGATAACCTGGGAATTTGAAAATCAGAGCAAGGCACTCAAACCTTTTAAACTAAGAGCTTTCACAGGATTTCACATCCTCACTCTTCCTGCATTCTCCTCTCTTGCTGATAATTCTCAGATATCTGAAGTCAATACTTGGCCTGCAGAAAATAAATCAGTTTCCCACTGTCTTCCTTGCTTAATACCAAATAACTTTAGATGGAGAATGCTTTATTTATATCAAAATGGAGAGTGTTGTGTGTTGAGAGTGGGCTGTAATCTCCTGACCTCTTCCATGTTATAAAAATAGTTCTCGTAGAGCTTTCCGAGTTGGCCTTCTGTATTTTGGCTTGACCTGCATATATATAACTGACTCTCCATTGAATTCTCAGTCAAGATTTCCACAGCCATGGTAACTGCCACAAGGAGACATGCACAAAATAATTCTCACTACTATGTCTGTCGATTTTTTGTGTGTGCCTGCTCTGCCTGAACTGATCACGAGAAGCTAAATGTCTGGTTGTGGCTTTTGAACGACTTCATTATTCATTCCACCCCGACTTAGCCCTTTACTAGTGGTGCTTGGCTTGTGTGTCAGGATGAACAAACAATGTCTAAACAGTAATCCAAGGGCAAATTGCATATGCCATCAGTCTGAGTGCAGCCGCCGCTCTCTCCATGCCCTTTGCCTTGGGAAAGTCTGGGTGTGAGTTACTCTGCGCAACAGGTCTCGGGTGTATTATCTCCACGTTGCAGATAGTTGCCCTGAACGGCGTAGAGGTTACATGGCCTGCCTGGAGGAAAGGGGGTGGGGGTGTTTGGGTTTCAGCTGGAGTTCCTCTTTCTCAAGACCTTGCCACAGGGTATATGATAGAGATATTTGTGAGTTAGCAGCATTGCCATGGGAACCATCACTCTGATTTTTTTGACTTTTCAGAGACTAAATTCTCTGTCTTAATGTTGCGTTAGTGTGGTTTAGGGAGAGGGAAGGAACCAGGTGCTGGCGTATTTGTGTGACAGGAATAGCAAATGAATAAATGCCTTTATTTGAATTTGCAAGCTAAGGGTTGGGCATTCCGATGTCTGGAGGAAACACATTCTTTTCCCAGTGACTGGGGAAAAAAGTAGGAGGCAAGACTGGGGAGGGTTTCCACAGCTGGAGACTTGCCGTTGGGGGAGTCACTGGACTGTGCAGGCTTTGGTTCACGCATTCCAGTCAATTTTCACATGCTCTAGGGATGAGAGTCCCCTGCACTCACTGTAGCCTGTAATGTCTGAAATAGATGCCCAGGGTGCCCAGGAGACAGTCTTGGAAGAAAAGAAGCCTGATGGGCTCTGTCTGGGTAACAGGAGGCTGGGGGTGGGAGGGCAGTGCCTTCCCAAATGAGTGTCCTAGATGGCATCGGTGTAGGCTGTGCAGATCGTAAGTCCTCCTGCTCATCCTGCCCTCTGTCACCCTTTCCAGATTCTTGTGTGTTTTTAAAGGCTGTTGCCAAGCAGTGTGGAGAGAAAGGGGAACTCTAGTCCAGCATGTGCAAGATCAGATCTGAGTATGTAATCAGGAAAACATTGCTCGGTTAAGCCTGCTTGTGGCTGGGCTGGCTCCAGAGAAGACAGCTGATTTCTAGGGAGTTCTGCATGGGAGTAACATCTCTTGGGTAGGATCAGAGTGGAGGAAAACACTCTTTGGACAGGGGGACCAGGAGACAGTTTAGGCTGCAAAGAAACACGTTTTGTCATGAACTTTGTGTCCAAGGCAACCAGTCCTCAGTCTTCGGTCTTTGTCCAAGCATGTCTTTTCCTGTCCTGCCACTCACCCCTGACTTGGCTTCTGAGGACCCTGCTTTGGGCAGGGAGTGAAGGTGTGGGCTGGCTGGGAACCTTCCTGGGGGTGGGAGGGAACTGGCAGGAGATTGCTTGCAGAGTGGGTTGGGTTTGAGAGGTCAGGCTGGGCTGTGTGGGAAGGCAACCTTGTGTTTTCTATTGGAAGGGGTTTTGGGAAGGAGGGAGGAAAGGATGAGTGTCTTATGAAAAAGGCATTTTTCATAAAATTGGCTTTCAAAAAAACCCCCCATTGTAGGAGAGTTGAGACAAAACGGAGAGAGGAAGTGTGGTGTGGTATCACAGGTCATGACTATAATTGTGCTTCTGGACTGACTTGTTCAGTGCATGCATTCACTTCACTTGTCTTTCTCTTTTCAAACTCCAAGGTGAGATTTTTTTTTTCCCCCTGCAGCCCAAGGACGCTGTGAGAGTTAGTCACTGATTGTCAGGTTTCTAAAAGTGGAAAGTAGTAACGCTAAATAATGTTTCCTTGGTGTATAGAGGTAAAGTTTTATTTCTCTTTGCTGTTTAATGTTACCTAGTGTCCTGAGGATGTTGGTATATGGGGACCTGCAAAAAAAGTAATTAAATATTGGGAGATGTGTAATAGTAACTGAAGATGAAACAAAGAAACAGGATGTAGGAACTGTTGTCCTTTACCCTCCTCCAAGGTTTAATTCAAGATCTTGTAGGTGGGGTTACAGATGACAGACTGCTACAGTGTTTTGAGGTAGCTGCACAACAGTGATCCATCGTGTTGGTACTTCAGGCTCATCACCGGTTTGAATCTCACTGGAGTTGTTTAAGTGGGCTACGATGACCACACGTACGTGAGGTGCTGAACATGGGCCATGCAGTGCAGTCAAACACTTACCATTCGGCATTTTAATAATTAGGTGTTGTGCTTCCAGTTGTTTTTCCTTGATCATATTGCTGTGCTAAGACACAGTCAAGGTGTGTTTGCATGCACGTAATGGGTACTAGTTAGCTTCCCAGTTTGGTTTTTAACCCCTCTCATTGCCTTCAGTGAGGGCTCGTAGCATCCCCTACTGACTTTGGGCTCCCTAATCTCAAGTCTCTAATTCTGGCCTCCCTTGAAGTGCTAGGACTGTGCCCAGGCATATGTTCACAGAATGTATCCCATCCTGGATGGGATTGGTGGCTGTGCTCAAAAGTGCTGTGCTTCACACAAGTGGAGGTGTGTTATTCAGCCTGCCCTAAGCAGTCTGGAGTTCAAGCAGGATTTTGGAGGTGAGATCCTGATTTATTCCTGAAAGGCTGATTTGCTTGTTCAGTAGGTTTCTCTGGTTCCTGCCCTGCCTTTCCCTACTCCTCTGAGGAGAACCACCACGCTCTAGACAAGAAGCTGCAGTTAGAGGTGTTAAAGCTACAGCATGGATAAGTCAAGGGCTGGCAAGACTGCAGGACTGAGGTTATCCTTGTCTCCTGTGCTTTCAAGCCCTGGGTGTGTGTTCTGACTCCATTTCCACATGCCTTCTGTCTAAGGATGTAGGTCATTAGCCGATATTGTTTAGTTTTGTTTGTTTGATATGCATGGTGAGTAATCGCAGCCCTCTGAGAGTACACGTATCCCAACCTTAGGCCAAATGCAAAACTGGGTTTCTTTTCTCTGCTCCTGTCACAGCATCTAAGTATCTCCCAGACAGCCATGTAATTATCTTGGGCAGTAGCCTGATAAGATTAGGAAGTATTAGCCCCTTTAAAGTGGGCAACTTGAGACAGTAAGTTAGTGAGGTCAAAAAATGCTGTTATTTCTGTATGCCCAGAGTAAGACACTGGGAATCTGCAGGGCTGCTTTCTCCTCTACCATCTTGGAATGTGGCATTTTTATGGTGTTTCATGTGCTTTGACCCAAATGATCTCTCCTATCAGTTATGGAGTGATGAGACCCCCCTTTTCTGCAACCACAGTACTTTTTTTCCCCCTCAACAGTTTTAACTTGCCAAGCCCTCAGTTCTCAAAACAACTAGGAGGTTATGAGAGAGAGGCACGAGGAAGAAAGAGCCGTGTGACCCACAGCTTGTGTTGTTACATGTGGACTTGTGTATCTGTGACCTGCTACAGCTACTCTTTTGTCATGATTCAGCTCAGCTAAGAGAAAAAGGGATTGTAGTGATCTACTGGCCTTTGAATGGGGCAGGTGGTAGCATGTATCTGATACTGACAGCCCACAGACTAGTACATAATCTGCAGCATCTTCCAGGATGTGGCACTGAATCCAGCAAAATGCGCTGCAATAAATTAATCTAATAGATGAAGCTCTTTAGTCTTTCCTCTATCCCTGTGCCTCTCCCTTTAGCCATAGTTTGCCTGCCTGTTAGCTATGTCAGTTGTTGTTCTTCTCGAGATGTAAAGTACTTTCTCCAGAGTGTTTATTTTATTTGGGAGGGAAACAAGAACAAGAAAATCTTGGCAAGATTTATAGATGAATGCGCAAGCATGTTGGAGGAGTTGGGAGGAGTTAACCAGACAACATTTGCAATTGTTGAGATTCTGCATCAAATCCCTCTTGAGCTATCTTGAAACTTAAAATGGCTTGGCTATTCCAGAGAACAAGATCAGTGGGAAATGTTGGGGGTTTTTGTGAGCCAATTTCTTTTGTTTCATAAGTAAGCATCTAAAGATGGGTCCTTGCAATGGCATCTTAAGGGCAACCCTTGCTCTGAGTAGAGTTGGTAGTGATGCCAGTTACACAATCATTCCCCATTTGGAGGGGAATTGTTTCTTCAAAGTATGCCCCTTTCCTCCACAGCTTGAAAAATGTCACCAAGCTGGAAAGACGTCTTTGCACATTACGTGTTAGGCTTCTCTAAACTATCAACAAAGTTGTTTACTACAAGAAGGGGTCCCTAGTTCCTTGTTTCTGCCCTGCTGAAAGACTATCAGCAGTTTAATTAGAAGATGTGTTTGGAAGGGCTGTGTTGGACTTACCTGCGTTAGCTTTGTCTCTCTGTGACTACCTCTGTCATGACTAATGCCTGGGTTGAAGAATCATTCTGGGTGGAGAAGTGTAGTGCCCTTCCTCTGGGACTGGGAAGAGCAAAGTAGGCAGGGTTGCTGCAGCAGTTCTTGAGATGTGAAATTCTTGTGTGAATTAAGGCTTGTACAAGTGAGGAGGTAGTCAGAGTCATTAGTTATGAAATGGGTTGGGCTGTGTGGGGAGAGGAGCACCTTAACTCTTGTAGTATGACCATCGTCACAGGAATTTGCTCTGAAATGTCTTCTGCAAGTTTGTCCATCTATAGAAATCTACCAGAGAAGAGAAGAGGGGTGGTTGTTCGGTTCTGTGTTCACCTCCAAAGCTATGGGATTGCCAAAGCAGTTTTGGTTGCTGCTCACTCCTTGCCCCTTTGTAACTTCTCACAGAGCAAAGTCGCCGTGATGACCTGGAGAGCCTGGGTTATGTGCTCATGTATTTCAACCTGGGCTCGCTGCCCTGGCAGGGCCTCAAGGCTGCCACCAAGCGCCAAAAGTACGAGAGGATCAGCGAGAAAAAGATGTCAACGCCCATCGAGGTGCTCTGCAAAGGGTATCCTTGTAAGTGCTCTCATCGTGATGGCTGTCTTGTCTGCTGCTTGGCTTGTACACCTGCTGAAACCCCCTGGAATCTTGAATCCTAAAGGGCAGTGCCCAGTACCACTGACCAGGATGTGCTGCTGACACCGGTGATGAGAAGGATAATAGAGCGTTCATGGTACAGTTCGGGTTCAGAAGTGGGAAATGTGTTTTTGTGGACAGTCAAAATTTACGTTAGTAAGGGCGTGAGAGTGCTGAGAGGGGAGATCTTTAGGACCTTGTGAGCAGTTTGGAAAGGGAGTGGGCACTGAGCTGAGAAGGGATGCTGATGATGCTGAATTTTTCCTGCTTAATGAGGAGTCCCAGAAATAACCAGACAATAAAGTGGCAGATGCAGTTCTTTGTAGGTAAACATGGAGTGTGTATGTGAGAACAGAGAGAAGTCTTGGTCCCTGTGTCATATGCTCAATAGTAGGCTCTGGCTGACCAGTGCCACTCTCCAATGCGCTGTTGCAATTACAATAGATGGTTCTATGCAAACATCAACTTTGTGCTTGGTGGCTGCTGAGGAAAGGGAGCGCTAGGAATTACTAGGAAAGCAGCCCAGTGTGTATAAACCCATGGCCTGCTTGCACCTTGCATGCACTGTGTAGCTCTGGTCCATCTCACTGTTTCACAAAGGACATGGTATAACTGAGAAAAGGCTCAGGAAAGGGCTGAAAGGGTGACCAGAGGTGAGTTGATTTCTGCACAAGTAGCGAGTTTGCTGGAACGTGAAAAAGAGGTGGGTAGAGAGATGATAAAAGCCTATGCTCTGGCTATGCCTACAGAAGTTTGGATGGGAGCCGATTATTTGGTGGCCCCAGTTTTTGTACTGGAAGAGAAACAAAGCTGGTTTTTGCCAGCTTCAAAACAAAAGGATGTGGTTCTTCACACAGCCAGTAGTAGACTTGTGGAACTCCCTCCCAAAAGATGTTGTGGATACTTAAAGCTTACAGGAGTTCAAGGAGATGGGACAGGGACATGGAAGAGAAATCCTGTGAGGATTACTGAATAGTTAGAAACTGCATCCAGATCAGGAAGTTCCTGGAGCTGAAATTAGGTGCTAGGCTACTGTTGGTGGAAGTGTCAGACACACCTGCCCCACTCTTTCTCCTCTTGTCTACTTCTGGCCACTGCTTACGACAGGCTACTGAGCTAGGAGGGCTTCTGTTCTGAGTTGAACTTCCCAAAGCTCATATCCAGCTCTTCTTTAGGCCTGCATTCCTACTGTCCTTTAGCAGGCACTGTGACTTGCTAGGTTGTGCTTGGAGAAGCCAACAGAAAGAGATGCGTAACATTTTCTCTGGTAAAAAGAGAGATGGTATCCTTTTGGTGGCCAAAGTGCTGCAACCAGCAGGCTCAGTTTGTGTTACACAGCTGCGTTTATGCTGTCCTGGTCCAGCAAGCCACTGTTGAAAGGCTGCAGCGGCTGCATGGTGGGACCAGGGAGGTTGGATGGCCAACAACAGCCATCAGCTGTTCTCTGCTCTCTCCAGCTGAGTTCTCGACATACCTCAACTTCTGCCGTTCACTGAGGTTTGATGATAAACCCGACTACTCGTATCTGCGGCAACTCTTCCGCAACCTCTTCCACCGCCAAGGCTTCTCCTACGACTACGTCTTTGACTGGAACATGCTTAAATTTGTGAGTGTGTTTGGCAAAAGGGCTGGACCAGGGTTGGTTTGTATCATGGAGATGGGGGAGGAAAGTTGGAAACTGCCTGCTGTTTGTGCTTAGTTCTGGTGAACAGCTTGAGCAAAGGGACTAGGTTAGAGTGGAAAAGAGGCAGAGTTGTTTAGTGTGCAACTAACTGGGGGTGTAGCTACTGTTGTATTAGTGAGTGTGTCTGATGGAGCTCGTGTGTCAGTAGATCTATAGCTAGAGGTAGGTAGAGATAATTTTTCAGGAGAGAACTATATTTGGATCTGGGACACAGGCATGGATTGCAATAACAGCTGTAGTTTCATTTGTTTCTTTATGGAATAGAATGAGGTCCTTTCTTGGTGCAGTGGAAGATGGTGGGGGGAGTTTTGGGGATGGAGCGCCACTTCCTTGGCGTGATGAAGCACCGTGTGTTTTCTGTCCGGGGCTGCTGCTGCCTCTCCTGCCTGACAGCCGTGTGTGACGTGGGGGTTTCTCTCCTCAGGGAGCAGCCCGGAACCCTGAGGATATGGATCGGGAGCGGCGAGAGCACGAGCGAGAGGAGAGGATGGGGCAGCTCCGAGGGTCGGCCACGCGAGCGCTACCCCCTGGGCCGCCTGCCGGAGCCACTGCCAACCGTCTTCGCAATGTCACCGAGCCCATGGCCTCCACCCCCACCTCCCGAATCCAGCAGTCCGGTGAGGCGGGTGGGAGAGCTGGGGGAGGGTGCCACCCCTGTTGTTGGCTGGAAACCAAAACCATTGACTGATATTCTTGTCTCGACGTTTCTCTGCCCCAACAGGCAACACGTCCCCCAGAGCAATCTCAAGAGTGGACAGGGAGCGGAAGGTCAGCATGAGGTTACACCGAGGAGCTCCTGCCAACGTCTCCTCATCTGACCTCACAGGGCGGCAAGAAGTGTCACGGATTTCAGCATCACAGGTGAGTTCCTGCTGCGATGCTCCTGGCCTTGGCCTGGATGTCCCCAGAAGGTCTGCAGGCCCCAGAGCACTTTTTGCCTGATCTGCTGGAGCTGACATAAGCTGGAAGCTTCTGGTGTGGTGAGGGCAGAGGTACCAAGTTACACCCTTGCTCTTCAGCTTCTATATTTTCTGGAGGCCATGCTCAGTACTGCCATTTTAGCTCTCTGCTTTGCTTGGAGTAAGCCTTCATCTGGTTGTCTTCTAGACCACAGTGGTTTGGAGAAGTGAAGCAGTAGACTCTTGAGAGGGAGGGTGTCCTGAGAGAAACGTGCAGCCTTTCTGTTCTGGTGTATTTTTTGCTTTTTTCTTCCTCTCCAGTCCTTACCAACTCTTCCTTTTCTTTTGTAGACAAGTGTGCCATTTGATCACCTTGGGAAGTGAGGAGCAATTGCCACTGGACCAGTGTTTGCTTAGGTGAGCCTGTACTCACGCCTGAGAACCCCTGAGGAGGGAATTGCTGGAGAAAAAAAGCCTTAGGTTAAGACTTTATGTTGTTGTGGGGGATTGGTATATTTCCTTTCCTTTCACCT
The DNA here is from genome assembly GCA_013398055.1 of Ifrita kowaldi. Taxonomy (NCBI): domain Eukaryota; kingdom Metazoa; phylum Chordata; class Aves; order Passeriformes; family Cinclosomatidae; genus Ifrita; species Ifrita kowaldi. The sequence continues at coordinate 225,545 of VZRS01014609.1, read as the reverse complement.
TACTTTGAGATGTTTTTTGGCATCAGAAGGAAGAGTAAGGTTGGCTGCCCAAACCTTGAGGGGACAGATTGTCTTAGGTGTAAAGGTAGCTTCCCTTTCTCTGGGAGGATAGGAAGGGTGGAGAAGGTGCTGGGCTGGGGAGCCATTTCATTAGTTCCTCACGAATGCATTTCTGGCAGTGTGACAGTGTTGGGCAGGAGGGTGCTGAGCAGGTAATCAAGTGTGCAAGACTTTGTACAGCTACTGAGTGCCTCTTGCAGAGGAAGCGACAGTAGCTGGGCAAGGTAACTCTGAGGGGAGGCAGGAGTGTAGAAGAAAGGGCTGATTTGATTTGTTACACTCCAGCTGGCATTGGAAGTGCTGGGAAGAGCCTTTACTCCTAACATCTCTTGCCTTTTTCTCTCTTTTGAATTCTCTTTCTAGTGTCTTCACTGTATTTTTCTTTTAAAAAACAAAAAACCCAAAAAACAAACAAAAACCTTAAAAAAAAAAATAAAAGACAAAAAAAAAACCAAACAAAAAAACCCAACAGAATTTCTTTTTGCCAACAATGAGGAGTCGAGCTGTGCCCCCGCGCTGGTGTGAGCCGTTTCCAGAGGGCCACCTGTCCCCGGCGTGAGCGCCTCCGAGGAGCTGTCGACGTGGGAGCTGTGCGGGAACACCTCCGCTGCCCCCCCAGCCCCTACCGCTGCCCCCACTGGCTACCCTCAGTTCCCTCTCCTGGCTCTCTGCTCCTGGTTTTGATTTCTCTCTTTTTTTTTTTTTTTATCTTCTTCTTGGATATCTTCACCTGTGTTACGTTTTTTTAAAATATTGTTTTGGAATCATATGGTTTCTAGCCATATAAATTTAAACTTTGCTCTCCTTTTTTTCTGAGGGCAGGGGTTGGTGGTGGGTGAGTGAGGTTTTTGTTTGGTCTTTTTTTTGTTTTGTTCTTTTCAGGAGCCTTGTGGGCCAGGAGGGAATCAGATTCCAGCCACACAAGATGGTAGAAGTCTGATTTTTATTACTAGAACAGAATTTATTTTCTCAAACATTAAACAGATTTTAAGCTGTGAGGGGAATTGTGGCAACAGCCTAATCATTGACTCGGGCTTCCTTTCCTTGGGTGGCTTCTCTGCGGTTTCTTTTTTGGCTGTTGGGAGAAGTGCCAGCCTTCCCTGATCCAAGCGGTCCTCACACGCCGAAGGATCTCTTTGGAGAGGCACCTGGTCCCATGGAGGATGGGATTGTTGGAGCTGACATACAGGGAGAAATATACTTCTCATCCCTGCAGCGGGGTCTTTTTTTCGTCTGGCTGTGCGTGTTTTTCTATTTTTATTTTTTAATTAAAACTTGTTTTAATTCCTGCGGAGAGAGTGTGGGACTTGAGGAGAAGAGAGGGGCGCACAGAAACTGGAGTTTGGAGTTCTTTCAGAGCGATGGCTCTTGCTCTCTCCTTTCCTCATGCAACCCCAAGTAAGATCCACCAATACATGCACAATCCCTTCCTGCCCTCTCCCACCCGTCTCTCCCCCCCCTTCCCCCCCACTTTAGTTGTTTTTAAATATAATTTAGGAATACTCAAGCTGCTTTGTGGCACTTGGGGCTTTGAAACACAATGATCACCACTGCGACCTATGGCCTGTAGCAGACACACTGTCACTGTAGTGTGGAGCCGATGGGTTGTTGGCAGGGCGGGGAGGGTGGGGTTAGTCTTTGTTTTGTTTGTTTTTACCCTTTCTATTTAACACTTTATTTTTCCTCCCTGTTTTTTTCCTAATTTATTTACCCCTCTTACTGTCTCTCTCTTTTTTTTAATTAAAGAGCAAAACTTTTTATTACTTTGTAATTTAAAAAAACAAAAAAAAACCAGAAGAACTTTGGGGGGGATTTTGTACTTTTTTCCTGTGTAAATATTGGACTTTTTTGAGCTTTATCGTGGTTGTTAATTTGAAGTAATAAAGTAGAAAATGATAAAGTGACGCCAGCATCTGTCATTTCTTCCTTTAATGGCCCTGGCATCTTTGCTGGGAATCACATCTTACACACAGGAAAGCACGGTCTTGCAGCTGAACCTGTTTCTGAATTCCAGGAACAAGTTTGATCAGAATTACTGGAAAAAAAAGGCACAGGACTGAAGCGCCTAAAAATAAACCTGAGCTGATCTCTGCAGTTGCAGCCTTGGAACAGGCAAGAGTTATGTGAAATCTGATTCAGGATCTCTTGGTTCCTGGATCTGAGCCTCTGGCGTCCCATGCATCTGGCCTTGAGGAGAGGGATGGGCCTTTCCACGCCGTTGGTTTTGGGTGTGCACTGACTTCGCCAGAGGTGGACCCTGGATTTTGTGTTTCCTTGCATTCTTCTGTCTTCAAACCTAAGTCCTGAAGGAGAGGGGCGTGGAGCACCTGACAGCAGCACACAGTGCCTGATGCAAACAGGCTGAACTCCCTGTGAAGTGTCACCTGCTGCTTTGGTGTCTGCGGTGGTGTGGTTTGTTTGGGTTTCTCCTCCTTTGGTTGTCTGACCTGTCTGGCAGTAAAATGCTACATTTTAATACTGATTTATTTCTAAATTGCTGCTCCTATAGTTACGCATCCCTGCATTATCCTGATGAGAGGCCTGTTTCTTCCAGGCTCTGTAAAACCCTTGAAACTTATTTTCAGAAACGCCTGCTGGGAATAAATGATGGATCTTGGTGACTTTGCAAATTCTTTCCAAGCCAGTTCTCTGCCAGCCGAGCAGGAAGAGCTGTTCCTTTGTTTCCCTGCTGCATGGGTCTTCCAGCTCCAGGCATGAGAGAGTAGGAGGGAAGAGGAAGGTAGTTCCAGGGCTGTGGGGGTATTCTGGGGTTGCCTCTATCCTGCATTGGTCCTGCCTCCATTTTGGGTGTGATTTTGCTGGATCAGAATGAAACTGGACGTTTTCCGCTGTAAATCCTGTTTTCTGTGAGAAAGGGGGACGTTTGCTGTGTGTAAGACAACACTGCCATCCCTGCAGCGTGGTGGAGGCAGCAGAGCCGTGATCTGGCAGGGTCCAGGAGCACTGAGTGTGTTTGGGGTAGCAGTTCTCGCCTGGGACAGAGCGGGAATGCCCTGCCATTTTGGGACACGTGGGGTAGCAGCTCCAGGGGTCTATCTGTGTTTCAAGAGGGCAAGCGGACTTCTAAAGCAGCAGGAGGAAAGGAGAAAATCATCCACCTTATCTCGGGTAGCGTGTCACCTCCTTTTGCTAACACAGTCGTATTAAACGTTCTAGGGCGTGGTGCGTCTGGTTTCTTTGTTTGCCTTTTTTTTTTAAGACTCCAAATGCCTTATTCGGGCTTGAGTAGAGGCACGGTTTTGGTTTCCGACACCTCTGCGTATGTTTGTTTCACTCGGAGTTTGGGGGAAAACGGCGCTGAGGTCGAGGTGGAAATCTGCCTGGGGGAGGATGTTCCCGAGGCCAGCACTGCCCTTAGGCGGCCTGGCGGGCGAGCAGAGCTGCAGGATCGCTGGCCCGCCGGGGTGCCCGGCTCCGGGAAGCTCATCCCTCCGCCCGGCGCTGCGGAACGACCCGCCCCGGCGGCGCTGCCCCTTTAAGAGAGAAGCGGTGACGTCACCCTGTTCCCCCTCCCGCGCGGGCNCTGACCCCACCATTCCCCCTCAGCGCACATTCCTCCCGCATGGCCTCCATACCTACACACACACCGCCCTACCCCCGCGTCTGCCCACAGCCTCCCAATACAGCCCCCACAGCCTCGCCCCCACCCCCGGTGCAGCCCACCCAATTCCTTCCTCTGCCTCCCACCCCGCAACCTGTCCTTGCTGCAGCTGTCCCGCTCTCCCTATGCACACGCACGCACCCGCACAGCCCCCGCGTTCCCCAGCGCTGTCACGCTCCTTGGTGGCACTGGGTGGGTGTCACTGTCTGCACGGGTGTGTCTGGCCCTGGGTGGGCTGGGAGCTCAGTAGAATGCAGCAACGTGGTGGGCACCAGGTTTGTGTTTGCTGGGCTTCCTGTGGTTCAGAGGAGGTGAACTGACCGACACCTCGTGCATGTGCTGGTGTGGTAGGTGCGTGAGGAGGCTGTTACTGTGCCTGTGTTCTCTTGCTATGTAGGTGAGTTGTGGTGGGTCTTGTTTGGATGGTCATGGTGTCTCGAAATCTCAGTTGCTCTGTGAGGGCTAAATTCAGCCTGGCAGCTGCAGCGCATAGTGGAAGGAAGGCTTTGGAAGAACGTGTGCGTGACTGAGTTCTGATGAATTGTAGAAATGGACTAGAGTGATTTCAGGGACAGCTCTATGAAAGCTGCCTGGAACACTCTGAAGCTGTCAAGAGTGGGCAGAGGAGGAGGAGTGGGAAATCTGGAGGAAATAGTGAAGATGGTTCCTGCTTACAGAAAGTTTGAAATTGTTCTTGCCCTGTAAGGAGCTTGAACAGGAGTAATTATTGAAGACATAAAGACAGGTTTCCCCAGAGAGAAGACTGTTTACCTCTGTTAAAGATAAAAATAGAAGACATTGATCAATAACAGAGCAAAGGCTAATAGGATGAACAGAAATGGCTTTCCTATGCTGCAAGAAAAAGAAAACAATCGATGAAAATGTAATAGAGCATACATCCCACTAACAAAGACTTGCCTCTTTTGGTACAGCAGTTAACTGTGCCTTGGAACTTGTATTGCTGGATGTTACCCTTTGGTCTAAGAGCTTAGCAGCCTCCCTAAAAGGGAACACAATTTCTCTAGAAATGTTCATGTTATTCAGGTTTCTAATACTAAAGGTTTGTATTTGTGTGATACTGTTGGGAAAAAAATAAACTCTCATGCTTTTAGGATGTTGGCTAAGTACTAAACAATAATGTTTTAGAGAGAGCTTTTCTTATAGTGAAGGTATCCCAGAAAGGCCTACTTCTGACTTTTTTTTCACCATTGTCCTCAAGAAAATGGGCTTCAAAGCTGCTCTGGTTTAGAGGAGCAGGTTTTTAGGTCCTTAATACCGTCATTATTATGGTTGTGCTGTAAACCCTAGGTGGCATGGAAGCAGCAGGTGGGTGCCTCTGCATCTGAAGCAGGAGTGATTTGGTCTTGCTGTAAAGTGATTTGGAAGCTTTACTACTGAAGTCAGCGTTTCTGACCAGCTCGGTGGTGTGGGCAGATGTTTGTCTTTGTATTTTGCTCATGTCTCTCCAGTCAGTTCAGAGCACTTGAACGAGTTGTGTTTTGGAGATGTGGGGCAAAGGCATGAGCCCCTCCCAACCACTGGGCATCTTTTGGACTTTAGTTTGTCTGTCTCCTTGGGACGCGTGGCAGTCAAAAGGGGAAGGTTCTTAGATAAACTGGTCAGAAAATGAGTTCAGTGTAACCGCCTGATTTGGCATAATGAAAGCATTCTGAGCTGTCTGGTCTCTAACCATTTGACAGAATTCAGCTAGAAATCTGCCTTGTTCTCTGTCAGCTTCTTTGCCTGTTTGCTGGTAGCAGGCTGGGAGGTGAGCTTTTGCTAATTGTGGGATTAGGGTTCTTTTCTTCTCATGGATAAAGGAAGGGTGGGTGGGGTTTTCTTCTACCACAAAATAACTTTTAAAACACCTCCTCCCCCCTCAAAAAAGGTAGTTTCTTTTTCTACTCAGTTCTACTGCTGAATTAACTAAAACATCTAATGATCATGTTTTGACACAAGATAACAACCTTTTAATTTCCACGTGAGGAGCTTACTCTTCATTCCTTCTCCCTTCCTGTTGTGGTTTCGTTTTTAATTGGCTTATGTTTGCATTGAGGGAGATAAACTGTTACCTGCTCCTTCTAGCAGAAGGGCCTGTTTCATTTTCCAGCATCTCAAAGGATATCCTTGAGTTCTTGCAGCAATGTCTGGTGGAAATAGTGAATTCCTCAGGAGATGTTTGTTGTTTGGTCCTAGCTGCTTCAAGAGCCCAGTGCTGTATTGAATGAAGGTTGAAGTAAAACACGGAAGTTTCAAATCAGATTTGTTGATTCTGAAGAGCCACTGCTATGACTCGTTTTCTCAGTGTTTGCAGCCTAAAATTGAGGAAACCAGGGAAAGCAGCAGTGAATGTACAGGTTGGTCTGTCTACAATATGAAGAGGATAGCACAGCCTCAGAGAGAAATTGCATTTAACCTTTGTACAGTCGAGCTTTTCTAGTACACGCCTGCTGCTGGCTGCCCATGTAACAAAGCAGCTGTGTGTTATTGAACGGCCCTGGCTGGGGGCAGAAGCTCTTCTCTGCTTTAGAGTTTGTGATTGATTGTGCTTGCTGAGGCCCTGGAAATTTGAGGTGCTGTAGAGAATAGCACTGGGTTGGAGTTTTGTGTGCTGACTTGCCCAGCCATTCGCTTGGAGTGCTGTGCCTGTCGTGTGCTCTTCTCGCTTCTTTGCAGACTCATTGGGGTTTGCTTTCTTGTGGTGGAAGAACGGTTTCCTGTCAAGACCTCACACCCTACCAGAATACTTGGGACTCTGAAAGCAGTTTGACACTGTGATAAGATGGATTGAAACACTTAGCTGAAACAACTGTAAAATATTACAGTTCTTGAACTGAAAACACCCTTATAGTAAGGGGTTTGAGGGTGTTTATTTTCTTTTTTTCTCCTCTTCCATTTTTGTCTATTTTTCTGTTTTGGTTTTTTTTTTTTCCCTTTTATGGGCTACTTTTGGGGAGAACAACTGGACTTGTTTTCAGAGCAGCAATTCCCCAGGAAGGTTTTGGAAGTGAAATTCTGCCAGCTAAAGCAGTGAGTTGCAGGGACCCTCCAGGAGTCTCACCTCAGAGTCTCCATCTCCAAAGAAGAGGCAGGGGCTGGAGTACTCGCTCATAGCCAGGTTCTCTCTCTTTAAAAATCAGGTCAGCCTCCATGGGGTTTTTGTTTCTGATGGCATAAGTAACATGTCTGGGAAGGCAACAGAGCAAGCTGTGTCCAGGGAAAATGCAGTGTATAGGCAAGCTGCTCAGGAACTGTGCTGTATCTGGGTTTGGCCAGGTCTTTATAGCCCCTGAGGGTCATAATTCACAGGAAATCTGAAAAAGGAAATAACTGGCATTCTACCTGCAGTATTAACCCATACAGTACCTGGATATTTGTCTCCCCACCCTCAAGTCTGTCTCTGTATTGAAAGGATGGGAATGTTGCTGTTATTATCTTACAGTCACGGTGCCTGGGAATCTGATGATACTGAAAGGATCAGCTATTTGATGATGTTGGATAATGAAGAGTGACTGAGAGCATAGAGAGTTGATGTCACGGCCTCACATTTTTTGTGTCTAGCCCCAAAGCGTCCATCTCTGCTTGGGTATTTTGTACATATGGCCCCCGATCAATTGGCTAGTAAAAAATGGTCCCTCTGATTCAGCAAAGAAAATGACTGCAACACGTTATGTAGTGCAGCAGTGAGGCTTCAAGAAGGGGATGAGATGAAATAATGCCTTAAAAGCTGACCTTGCCGACCCAGTGTTCCCTCCTCAGGCTGTAGAACATGACATGGATGCTATTGGAGGCTGCTGAGCTGATTGCTTGGGAGCCTGCAGCTGCCTGGTTATCTCCAACACAGATACAGCCTAGGCAGCAGTAATGTAGCTGTGCCTCTGTCCAGGTTACTTGAAATGAACACGGACAAGTCAGTCACCTCAGGAAGCAGGTTAGAAGTGAGTGAATTTATATTCGTGGCTCACCACATTCTGTCTCGTCCTTGCCAGTTTTGCTAGGAAAGACCGGTTAGTGGTGGGTGAAGCTATTTGCAGCTAATTGTCCCACCAACTGGAAGCGCATTCTCTCCTCCTCCAAACTCTCCTGACTTACAGACTTCCTCCCCCCCTCCAATGACTTCGTGATGGCACTGATTTTACAAGAGTCTCAAGCCAACAGTCATTCATATAAATTCCCTTTCAGGCAACTTCATGCAACGGGGTAATTTAATGTCACAATGTCTGGAAACATTGGGTTGAAGTTTTGTCTTTTTTTTTAAGGCTGCACCCTCACTGGTTGATGCTTGGTGTGGTTTTCTTTTCTGTATAGAGAAAACGCATTGCTGCTAATGGCTTTTGGGATAGTGACTCCCATGAGTCCAGGAATACAAAGGTCCTAATTCTGCTTTCCAAAGCTTTTGCCACTGTAGGATTTAAATTTTTCTTGATGAAGTAGCAGGGCAGGAGAGAAGTGTGGAGGGGCTAGTGTTAGATAGGAGCAATGAAATTAGAAGTTCGTGATTTTGGGGAATTAGGAAGGATGTTTGTGTCTTATGTCCAGAGGTTAAAAAAAAAAAAAAGAAAAAAGAAAGGAAGAACGGCAAAGCACAAACAAAACCAAACCGATCAGTTGTTATTGTAGCAATAACAGAATGGCTTTATAGTGAGTGTGGCCTTGGGTGCTTTGTGGAGAATCACTGATTTTACTTCTGCAGTGCTCATCACTGCTGCGTGTCTGCATCAGAGAATGATTGCTAGGGAAGTCAGATGTGCCACTGCCCTCATATGCACCACTTCACAGTTGCCTAGACCTGTGATAAGATGTCTGGGTTCTTTCAGCTCATTTACTTGCTGAGTTGAAGTATGGATCTGATCTGATAGATTCTATATGTCATGTTCTGCGTGGAAAAGTGTACTCTAGTGTATTAGAAAAACTTGCTTTGTGTGTGACTGCCACAAGTTCAATACTTTTCCATGCGGCTGTAGAGTTCAAGTTCTGATTCTTCTTAAAGAAACTGTATATGCTGTGGTAACTTCAAAACTGTTGTCTACCCTGTCTTGGCACTCAGAGGTGGGAAACAATGAATGCAAGTGGTGGTGGAATAAGTTCTGATTTGATTTTGTTCTTGAGAGTTTGGAAAATGAAATGCAAACATCCTCTGTCATGTGGGACACAACTGTTTACAACACATCCTTTTTTCTCCTTGCCTCTTTCCCCTCTGCAGAATATCTTTATAGTCTTTCTGTGTTTCTCCCCTGGGAGCAGAGGGCTTGCTTGGTTTGTGTGGATTGGGGCCGTTGGGAGTATGGGAAAGGGACGCAGTGCATGGCCCAAGTATGTTTGATCCTGTTCTCAAAGGAGCGGTTGGAAGGTTGGGGAACATCCCTTCTCCTCTCCCTCCCCCTTTCTCTCTTTTTCCTGTCCCCTTCCAAAAAAGGGACTGGATGTTGGATGTTGACCTATCACAATGTGGGTCAGTCCACAAAAAAAAAAAAAAAAAAGAGGAGGAGGAGGATGGCGGGAGTGGGGGGAGGAGGGCTGTGCAAATACAGTGAGACAACAGAAATTAATAGAGCAGAAAAAAACTCTGGAAAGAAGAGTGCATGGCTCAGGGTAAAAGGGTTTTGTTGTTGATTCTGACTTTTTTAATGGGTGCATGGGAAGGGGAAGCTTCTCTTGGGATGACTGTGGCTTAGCAAAATGGGTAGGGGCCATGTGAGCTGGAAGTGGAGAAGATTTTTGTGGTATTCTCAATTTTAATTTCCCTAAAATGAGAAAAGTAGGGGTGTGACCTTGTTGAAGGTGAAATTGTTTGTGTGTGCATTGCAGTCTTGTGTGTTTGTAGGCATCGGATCATCTCTTGAATGTGACTTAGTGGGTGTGTACCTTGCCCTGTGGTTTGGTCTTCCTTAGGTGCCTGATTTCTCTGCCTTCTGCTTCTGAGCTAATGGCTCCCTGCTCCACTCTTGCTGATGCTACTGGTCTTCTGTCCCAGTGACACTTTTCTCTTGTTTCACTGACTGTACCAACAGCTGTGAAATTGTGACTGGGACATCTCCTCAGACTGCTTGCTCCTTTAAAGAAATAACACTGAGGAGAGCTGCATTTGGATCTGCATTTGTTGTGCAGGCGGACAAGCGCGTTACGCTGACATGGAGTGCAGTAACTGTAGATGCAAGCAGTGCCTGTGCTTGTAAGTGTGGTGAGTGCCTGTCTTGTGACTGAGCACAGCACTGCTCATGTGTGTTCAGAGTTACCTACGTGTGCCTGTGTGTCAAGTGTGTGTTGTGGGGGGACTTTCAACGACTCGTAGTTAAGAAAGCTTTGCCCAGCATGAGCAGTAAAATGTAAATGAGTTGTACTGGTTAAAATTGCATGCCAGGTCACATATTTAACTCTGATTGCTTTGGGAGTGCTGCTGGAGTGCTTAAAAATGCACTGTTGGGACCTATTCATGTCTCATAGCTAAGTAAACTAGATGCCACCCCAGAGAGCAAAAGCAGTTTAAGAAGTAATAAATGTAAAAGCGTTTGATTTTTCTTGGACTGCTATCACTGATTTCAGCTGTGCCAGTGACTCTCTTACTGTATAGTGCTATTTTGTCCTATCTACCTGCTCCTTTTCCTCTCTTTTACCATTTCAGATGGTGATGCCATCCCTTTGGGTGTTGAAAAGACCTTAAATTAATTATTTATCATATATACCTAGCACGATAGAGAGAGCTGGTCCCAGCTGGCAATTCTAGGCATTGTTATAATTAAAATAGTCTAAAATAAACCTTGAACCATTTTGTCCTGTGTTTTTGTATTCCTTGTAAGTCTAGGGCACATTGTCAGAAAACATTAAGCTGCTGCTTTCACTAATATAAAGCTCTTGCTTGTGTCCTAATAGATGCAGAAAGTTCAGGCTCTGATTTATCTACTGCATGGCACTTCTGTATTGGCCTTTTTGGATCCAGAATAAAGATAATTTAATGGAGAAACTCTTGGAGGCATAATAATTTGAGGGGAATGGAAAATGGTTTTGTGGTATTTTAGCGAAGTTCAGTACAGTGGATATTTAAAGCAATGTAAGTGTGGGGTAGGTTTTAAGGAAGAACACTTTCTTGTCTCGTAGCTCTCCAGGAGAACCTTGCAGCCAGGTCGTGTGTGTTTTTTTGGTTTGTGCCTTGTACAGCAGAAGGAGGCTTAGCTGTTAAGACTCTTTCATGGGATAGCTTTGTGTATGGTTCTTTGCTCGCTCAGCAGTTTAGAAATTAAATACTTTCAGCCTCGGATGAGATGATCTATTTTAAAAACACAGATTGTGTTTGCAGATGGGAGAGAACAGCTTCCGAGTCCTGTCGTTTGGGGTTCTTTTCCTATTGGCACTGGGGTAGGTCTTGCTCAGAGCAGGCAGACACCTCCTCCCTCACTGGATTGTGGTTGAATATGTGTTCAGATATACCCCATGGAACTGAAGGACCATGCCTGAACCTTTCTTCCCTCCTCTTACACCACTTTTGTTGCATCAGAAATGAGGTTTTCATATTTATGTTTGTTTACCTTCATGTAGAAATAGCTCCTCCTTAGTGGTAACATTTTCCATGCCTTTATGCAAGCCAAAAATGAAGTTTTTTGTTTTCACTTTTGCCACATCCTGTCTGTTTTCTGTTCCGAGTTTATTTTCAGCAGAAGAAACAGCCATGTTAATGTTGGAGACAGAAGATCTCTGTTTCTAAAAGATACAGGACTGGCAATCTGCTTCTGATGGAGAACTAGTGTGCTGCTGTTTTTTCTGTGGATGCAGGCCATGTGGACACATCCCTGCTACTTTACATCTGTGTGGTGTCTCTAAGAGGACTGGTCCCCATGCCGTTTGGAGCTTCCAAGAATCTTAGTAACAGTGTTTTGCGTCTCTAGGTTTTTATCAGCATAGCTATCTTGATAGAAATAGCACAAGCTTTGTTTTGTTTTCTTTTCCCCTCCTTGCATTGAGAGCACCCCCTGATACTCCTAAAGTGTTTCCAGCAGATGTGTTAGATAAGCGTAAGAAGTACTAGGTTGGTGTTTAAGCTAATGCCCTGGCAGCACAAGGCCTTGTCTTGCTCTAACGTACGTAACTTGTAATGACATCTGGGCAGGAGCAGGTGACAGCTTGTAGGGGATGGGGGCTCTGCCTTCCATGTTGGGAGGTGTTGTGTACAGACCTCACACAGACCCCAGCACTGCCAGAAGCTCCTGTAGCCCATGTAGAAGAATCATACTAGCTCTAACCCAAGTTTCCTGTGGCCATCCTGGAATACACCTAACCTGCCTCCAAAAGATGCATGTGTTTACCTAGATGTACTTTTATGTGTGCATTGTTTCCAGTTTCCAAAGCTTGGTGCTTTTCATGGCTCTTTATACTGGTCCTGTTGTATTGCAGGTTACCTCCGGGGGGAGCAAGGTAGTCACTTGGAGATGGGGAAAGCTCCAAGAGTGAAGTTTAGAAGTGTTGAAATATTTTCCTTTGATATATTTAGGAGAGCTCTCCAGAGAGGGAGAATAAGTGTGCAAGGAACTTTACTCTCCCTTGAATTGAAAGCAATGAGGTGGAGATGAAAGAGGTGGGCAGAGAAAGCAGGATATGGCAGAAGAGTAAGAAACACTTCAAAGTTTATTATGCATTAGATTGGTTTGTATCACATTGGTAATTCAGGTTTCTAAATGTCCCTAATTTGACATATGGTAATGTCAAGTGCTTTCCTCATGGTTTGGTACCTTGCAGTGCTGGGAACTGTATGGACAGAGAACAAAAAGATGGTTGTCCCAGGGAGCTTAAAATGCACAAGAAACAACAGAGAAATACAGCCAGCTGGGAGGAGCACCAGGAAAGAGATCACAGCCAGGAGCCTGACCAATGTCATGTCATTGCACAACTGAAGTAGCAAAGTGGGAGAGTGGAGAAGACGGAGGTGAATAGGGAATAGCTTTGTGGCTATTGGAAAGTACCTTTTTACCCAGGCATGAGAGGAAGCAGGAAGGTGTGTTGTGGCACTGACTTGGGCTGTGATGGAGGTAGGTGTCCAAGAAATAAGTGTCAAAACACATTCACAGTGTCAGGTAAGAGGGAAGCCGCTGATACCAAGGTACTGGATCCGTAGCTTGTCAAGGCAGTATTTTTGTTGTGACACGTTCCCAGGCATCACATTTACTGGGCTTGTGTCCTGTTGCACAGTGGGGAAGAGGCATCTCAGAAGCAAGGCCTGTTGAGAGAGTTGCCACAGCCCACCCTCACGATGCTCTTTTTAACGAGGCAGAAGAGGAGCTGGCAGACTGAGCTGGTGGTAGTGAATGAGCTGAAATCCACTCTGCTGGTTAAGGCTCCAGTCATCTGTGCTATTATCTTGCTTCTTAAGTATAAATCCGAATTGCTCTTACAGCTTCAGCTTCTTGCATACAGTAGTATTTCATAACAGCTTTGTGCACTGCTTATACCTGTCACTGTAGCTGTGATGTGTGGGACTTGAGGAGATCAGAAGGGATAATTTGGAAGGTTTATGTTAATTTTGCAGATTTTGGAGTACAACATTCCATCATGTTTCACTAGCAAGGAGAATGAACTGCAAACTAATGCATAGAACCAATAAAAGGCATCAAGGAAATAAAAGCTGTCCTCAGGGGCAACCCCAAAGATCAGGGGAGTGCTCATGGGTGAGGTGGTTTGGGTAGGAGATGTAGAGCCCTGTTTTGAGGGCTTTGAGAGAGTTTGTGTATTTTCTTTCAGAACACAGTGGTGGAAAAAGTTATTAATTTCAGTGACTGTGAATTGAAGGGGATTAGGTGAAGAATGATGCACAATCATGCAGTTAATGGCTGTTGATTTGTAATCACAAGGGGGCAGTGTTAAGATTACATACACAACTTCAGTTTATACGTGACCTTGCTTCTGAATACATAACCCCTGTCATGACAAAATGCTTGTTGATCACTTTTTGCTGTTTCCATGTATTTTAAAATGAGTGCAGAGACACAGAAGAATTCCCTTTTGGATCCTCAGTTCTACTGATGTTAGTGATGCTGCATTTGGGTCTGTGCCGTTGATGTGGTTTGATTGGCTGGAGCGCAGAGGTCCAGGTCCTGTTCCTCCTGGCACCTGTGGTCTGCTGTACAGATCCTCTCCCCCATGAACTTTAGGAAGGGCTTAGCAGCTTCCTGTCTTGCATAGCCCCAAAGTGCACTGGGATGCGCACGACTGCAGCTGGCTGGACTTTATTTAGAGCTAGGTTAACCACAGGTGCATCTGCTCTGATTTCATTTTAGGTGTGCCCTTTTTGAGCTTTGTGGAAGCACTCTCAGCGCTGTGCGTGTTCAGTTGCTTCAGAAGTTACTTGGGTAGAAATTTCTTTCTTCTCAAAGCAATAAAAACTTTGCTAGCTTGGGACGTCTCCACCCAGCCTCTGTCTCTCCAAATTTTTAGATATAGTACAGATAATGAAGTGTGTGGCTGTATGCTTAGAAGCTCAAAACTTAAGTGATATTTCCTGTACTGATCAGGACTGGAAAGGAATTACCCTACTGTACATGCAGTTATGGAAAGCTGTAACTTGGAGCAGGGATATTTTGGAAAAACAACAACTGGAAAGAACAAAGAAAAGCCAAGTTTGACGATTATAAATTAAAGCACAGCAGTTGTGCAACTCCGCCTATAGTAAGATAATATATGCTTAAACAAATCTGGGTATTTCCCAGGATTTTCCTCTTTCCCCCATGGAAGAAAGCAGAAAGGAGGTGGAGTGTGACATAAGGTAACATCAGAGTGCTGCACATCACTGATACGAGAGTGTGTTCTGGAAAAGCCTGTACTGAAGGGGCCATTTGCACACCTTAGTGTGCATGTGGAAAGGACTTGATACTGGCACTCTGCTTTTACCTGGGTTCCTGTTCCCCAGTTTGTGCTGTGGCTTCAGGTGAAGCAAGGCTGGGGCAGTTCCTCAGTTCTCTTTCGTGTCCTGTAACAACCTGTCAGTAGATGACAAATGTGTCCTTCCCTGCGTCAGCTGTAAACTGTGGCAATGGATCATTGGCCTTTCTAAAGCCCTTTCCATCCACTGATCATAAAGGCCTGGGTAAGAGCTATGTCTTGGGCTTTTATAGAAGGGCTATTCCGAAAAATATTAGGAGGTTATCAGAAGGAGGCAGTATTATGCTATTCCCTTTGATAGTCACATCAGAAGCAGCTCTTCTAATGGATACGACCAATGGCTGCCTGCCTGTGATCTTGGTTTAAGTGGATTATCTTCCTACAATCCAGAGGTCACACTAGAGCCTGCTTATGACCAAATTGAAAATAATAGCTACTTTAGATCTTAGACCTTCAAGAATTTGTTCCATTGAAAGAAGATAGCTTTTTATCCAGGAAATGGCCAAGGGTCATGCCGCCTTGAAATCTTGCATATTCTTGTGTTCTGCATGTGTTTTTATGTGTCAGCTGGCTTTTAAAAGCCAATCAGGTTAAATTCACATCATGTAGAAAACAATGCAAAGTTAGTAAAATTAGTAACAGGCTGGCTAAACGTACCATGCCATACAAATTTTGGTAAAAGCATGACTTTCATGCTGTTCATGCTGTCAAAGTGAGAAGAGCTTTCAGTGCATATCCTTCAATGAGGGTGCTTTGGGCTGAGTGTGGTTTTCAACATGGCAGTAGGAGAGGTGGGGACTGCTCGCTGGAGGAATTAGGATGTTCTTCCCCCTGCCCCCTTCCTGCACAGGGGCACTGTGGCACATGTTCTTGTTGCTGCTTGGCAGGCTAACCATGACACTAGGACACAGCAGAATAGCCTGTACTCATATGGAAAATAGAGCTGTTGACTTAGGTGTGCCTGTCATCTTCCAGTATGGATTATTTAGACACTTCCTTCTGATCTTTTTACAAGGGTATGTAGTGACAAGGCTGAGGGAAATGGCTTTAAACTGAGAGTAGGTTCAATTAGATATTAGGAAAAAATTCTTTACTGTGAGAGAGGTGAGACACTGGCACAGGTTGCCCAGAGGAGTTAGGGATGCTCCATCCCTGGAAGTGTTCAGGAACAGGTTGGTTGGAGCTCTGGGCAACCTGGTCTAGTGGAAGGTGTCCCTGCCCACAGCGCAGAGCTCGGAACTAGATGGTCTTTAAGGTCCTTTCCAACCCAAACCATCCTGTGATTCTGTGATCTCCAGTGAATGCTGTATTCATCTTACATATTTTTGTTGCAGGAGGGTAGTGATGATGGCAGTGGCCGGATTTCATGATCTCTGGGAGGCTGTCAGAGGTTCCTGAGTACCACGTGATCTGTTATATCACGAGGGGTGGCAGTGGCAGGCTTACCCAGGTCCTGTTCATAAAACATGTGAGCAGCCTGGTGAAAGGCATATGAGAGGTGCAAAGTTCTGTTACATTCCTGACTCTTTTCAGCTGGGTTCAATTGCTTTGTGATTCTCTTCCCTGACAGATCTTGGCTCGTGGGCAGCTCTTTAGCAATCCCAACTGGAACCTCACACCGAAAGCCACCATGATAATGATGACTGATGTCACTGCAGCCCCCAGATTGGGGTCAACTGCCACCACTCCAGCTGTGGCTCCTAACTTCTCCTGGATGCCGGAGGAAGGCAGCCCCACGGCTGTGGAGCAGCCAATATTCCTCATGACCACTGCTGCTCAGGCTATCTCAGGTTTCTTTGTATGGACAGCTTTGCTCATCACCTGCCATCAGGTAAAACTCTGTCACTTGTACTTCTCATCCTTTCCTTTTCTCCCCATGAAGGAACAGACCATTTCCATAGTGTGAATGGAGAGGAAGCACACTCTAAAACTAGCAGGTGTAAAACATTTGGCCATCTCTTGAAGGTGTGCAGAAAGGTGTGTTATCTCAGGCCATCCTTTCACAGGTCTTTAGGTGAATCTTGCCAATTTTTTTCTGTGTCAGCTGTTAGCTAAAAGATCCTAGTCACCTGTTGTTTGACATTCCTCCTTTGATCTCCTGTGCCAGTGGATTCCACAGGCTGAACTCTGCTGCGGAAAGGAGTAGCAGGAAATGTTTCATTTTAATTTTTTCCCCTCCCCTCTCTCTGGGGCAGGTGTCCTGGGAACCAGAATAAGTCAAACCCTGCATCCTGTTCTGTCCCTCTCTTTCATGCAGTTGTCATGTGATCTGAAAAATACAGTGGAGAAACACAAGCCCTGTTATTTATCAACCTGTGTTTTGTACCTGTTGGATTGTAGATTCCAGAGTGATGACTAGAATCTAGAAAAGTACAGCCTGTTGATGGAGTACAGGGGCTAGTGAAGGTAAAAAATGGATTAGTCACAGAGGAATAAGAGTAACACCTGCAGTTTCACCAGCTTGGGTAACAATTACAAATGCCATGGATCCTCCTGTCCAATTGATCACCTGCTGAGGGTAGGAAGAAATTTTCCTCTGCAGTGTAACATTGCACAGTTAGGCATTAATGCCCTTCTCTGAAGAAACCGATGGAGGTCAGTGCCAGAGGGGCACTGTTGATTGAAATGTGCTGTTGTCCTCTTACACGGCAGCAGTTCCTGTGCTCTCCTAGGCACAAGGATCACAGGACTCTTTTGACATCCCAAGGGCAAAGCTCGGAGTCATCTGAACTCCGGTGTCAGCTGTCTCTGTGCTGGATGAGATGTGTCACTGGGATTGTCGCAAGGCAAAAATATCTCTAAGGTTTGTTAGTTTATTTTCAACCTGTTCTCCTCAGGAAATGAGGTTTTTGTGAGCTCCTCATGGGTTAAGAAGAGGAATCGGAAGTATTTTTTAGCCCTTCACAGAGAGAGGAAACAGAAGTATTTTTGAGCCCTTCAGTCAATTTTGACCAGGAAGGGATAAGCAACAAACAGCTGGGGAGACAGAAGCCCCTCTCCCTTACAATGGAAGGATGAGATTGTCGGTGTATGTTTTGTTAGTCTCTGGAGAATCCTCACAGCAGCCCAAAATGCAGGGTGACGCTTCAGACAAGTGCTTGTGCCTCTTCAGGCAGCAGAATCAGTCAGTGGTGAGGCACATATGTAATCAGCTGGCTGTTACCAATTCCAGCAGCTGGGACAGCAGCTCAATGAGAATTACTGTACAGAGGCCTTGCCTCTGCTGACTCCGTGGTCAACAGAGTATACCCACAACTCGTGCTGAAGCTCTGCCCGTGTTATTAGGGCATGACAGGAGTTGTGCTCATCTTCAAGGTTTGCTTGTGGTCAATACCTTTTCCAGGAGGTGGGTATTCTGTGAAAAAGCATCTTGGGTGTGGCATTTAATGATGGCTGAGGAACTGTGAGTGGTGGGAGCGGGTAGGGTGGGGGTGCTGTGCTCCCCCCAGCCAGTGACTTAGAGGGATTGGCATGTGTGCAGTCGGACAGAACAAACTGTGCAGTTCCTTTGAGAGCAGTGCTCCCCTGATGGCTGACCCTTTGTGGCTGTGCTGTCACCCATGTGCACAGTGAGACCTTTTGAGCAGATGGGCTGTGACTTATCAGCTTTGGGATGTGCTGTAAAGGGCTCTTTTAGGTTGTTTCAGATGAAAGTCTCAAAAGCATCCAAAACAGCCAAAAGTGTGAGTGTTCACAATAAGCGTGCACTTAGTTGCGTGCACCTTCCCTTTTCAGAGAAAAGCAGCCTGCACTGTTATGAATCTTAGGTACCTTAAAGAGGATAGCAGGAATATAGGACTGATAACTGGGAAAAAAGGTATGAACAAAAGAACATGGACAAGGTGATATAAAAATAAATCAATTCCCTATAAGAAACTAGATTAGAAATGCCTCCATTTTCTCTTCCCTGTCCTTCCCCCTCTCTGCAAGCTAAGGGTTGCTATATCAATGCCATATGATAACAGTGATTTATCTTTTCTTTTATGTTCATCACCTTGAGGCTGCTGGAGGCAATCAAGAGGTGATTTACTGAGTTTGTTTTTCCTGGCCCAATTGACTCTCCAGTTCTGCTTTCTCCTCTCTGCTCCATATACCGCTGATCCCGGTCTCCCCTCTCCGTCTCTCAGATCTACATGCATCTCCGCTGCTATAGCTGCCCAAACGAACAGCGCTACATCGTTCGGATCCTCTTCATTGTGCCCATTTATGCCTTTGACTCATGGCTCAGCCTCCTGTTCTTCACCAATGACCAGTACTATGTTTACTTTGGCACAGTGCGGGACTGCTATGAAGGTAAGGAGGGTCCGACAGAAAATGAGGAGGGGTGGGAAGTCTCTGCCCTGAGAGAACTTTATTTCTGGTTGAGAACATGGAGAAAGTGTCACTGTCACGTACTGAATGGTGTGCCTAAATGGGTGACCATGGCTTGCTTAGTGACTGAAAATCATAGAATCATAGCATGGTTTGTGTCAGGATGGACCTTTAAAGATCATCTAGTGCAGCACCCCTGCCATGGGCTGGGACATCTTTCACTAGATGAGGTTGCTCAAAGCCCTGTTCAACTTGACCGTTTCCTTCACTGGCCTCTGAGCATGAGCCTTCCATCCAGTGTTCTGTAGAGACAAAGTTTTTGGTTTTCTGGGGTCCTTGGCTTCAGGAAGGTAAAAGCTTTTGGTAAAGCCAAAAACTCTGATGGTATTTGGGTGTCAGAAAGTGAGGTATTGCTTAGCTCCTGTCTCCTCTAACAGCACTTAGCAGCCAGACACTTGCTTTGTCCTGTGTTCTGGTGCAGTTTGTTAGCAATGTATTCTTTTGGTCCCATCCTGTGGCCACTTGTGTGCCTGCACAGGGTAGCACAGTGGCCACGTGCTGGGGCTGGTGAAGTGCTTTGGATTCCTGTAGAAGAGAGGGTGCCATGTTCAGGATGAGCACCTGCTTCGTTTTGGTTATCTGCTGCAGTGATGTAATACCACTAGCACTGTATGTGAGGGAAATGGTTACTTTCCTGGAAATGCTATTGTAACTTCCCTCCTGGTCTCATCCTGAAAGAAGCCTCTACCCACCCTGCACTCTAGCAGTGTATTTTTGAGGACAATTTATCACCATACCCTCATTAAACCCTAACTCACTGGTGCAGTTGTTTTGGTGAGATCTGCATTGCAGAGAGTTGCCCCTGGCCATGTGAACAAGTTAATCAGCTGAAGGGACCAGCAGGCCCTCCTTCACGTTCACAACAATGCTCTGGATGCAGCAGCAGATGGCAAACATGCACACGTGATGCAAGAAGGCATCTTTGTTTGGGCCTGGCTTTTTTCTTTCCCCGCCCTGTGTGCGTGTATAGGTCCAGCAGGAAGCCTGCTGCTCTCCTAGCAACAGCCAGTATCCCTCTGCCTCTCTTGCTCTGGGAGTTTGCAAACATTTGAGCATCTGCTCAGGAGGCTGCCCGTGCTCCAGAGTTCACCTCGGCATGTTGGCCTGTGTGAGAAAACTACAGGTGGGGGTGAAAACTCCTGCTTTGGAAAGCAGGTTCTCTCCTTCACTTTTTCTGGGGATTGCTTCAAAACAGCCTTTTTGTTCTCTTCCCTCTCTTGCCATCCACCTTCTTTATTTTTTGGGAAGGTTTTACATTGCAAAGTGGGCTGTTAGGGAGTGGTGGAAAAAGACCCTATTAATAAATTTTGAAAACTGTCTTAAGCCATTTATGGACTGTATTTTGTAGTGTGTTAGGAGGAGCCTGTTTTGGTGTTACTCTTTCATGTGACTCTGCTTCTGTACAAACCAGGATGTCAGTAACACTGACACAAATAGGGTTTGTTTGGTTTGGGTTTTTTTTTTTTTTTTGTTATATTGATATCATGAATACCATCTGATGAATGTGGACCAGGAATGGGAGAAGAGTTCTTTGCTGTTGTGATGAGCTTTGCTAGTTAGCACTTCTTTTGGGGATGAATGGGCAGATATTTCTCCCCCCTTTTTTTTTGTTTTGTTTTGTTTTCTTCTTCTGATGTCATCTCTTCCCTAATGTTTGTGGAATGGGCAGCTGATATTGTAATGACCACATCAGAGGGCAGGGGTCACTGGAGGACAATAGGAAAAGTTCAGCTTTTCTTCCTCTGAGTGCTGGGAGCTGTCAGCTAAGTTGCAGGAAAATTGAAGGCAAAAGGGGTTACCACAGTTATTTGAATAAGTTTTCCATGGTTGGTGTTTTCTGCCCTAATTAAAGCTTTGGCAAAATCATTACTGTGTGAACTTTGTTCAATAATAAGGATTACAGATGGAGTAACAATATCCCAATTACCTACACAGAAGCATGTGTAGCACTGGCTTTTATGTGCCGTAGCAGTCTTGCCAGCTAGACACGTCTACAAGCCGTAAGTACAATGTTTTGAGACTGTAAGTGTTTTAGGGAGCGTGGAGTACCACTTTGCCAGGGCATAGTTTGGATACTTACTGAAGAATTTGTCTGACTTTGGAAGATCATTCACGTGGAAAAATTGACCTCAGGTCTAATAACTGGCTGCTTGGGGAGATCAGCTTCTCAGTGTTGTACATTATTAGGTTTCTGTTCTTATTTTAAAGTTCCTTGAGACTGCTGTTTCTATCCCAGATTATTTGGGGCAAAAAGCAGGATTTGGGTGTTGTCATTCTAGGGAGTGTCCAGACATGGTCGACCATGGTGTATACAGGCTCACTTCATGCACATTTAAGTGAGTTTGGATCCCATGAAAAGGAGATATATCTGTAGTTATGGGGAACTGAAATGGGGCAGAGTCTTAGTGGTCAGTCTGTTTGTCATCTGTACCAAGTTGCTGGGGAAGGTGGAGAAGAGATGGCCTAAGGAAAAGCTTATTCAGCACACAAGAAATTCCATCTTTTTGAGAAAATGAAGCACAGAGCCTTTTTGTGTTGCAAAAATCTCCCCCAGATGTGAAAGCAGAGTTTCACTGATTGTTATAAATCCTCTGTTTCTCCAACTCTTATGTCTGTAGTCTGGTTACCTGGCAGAGACAAACTCCATTCATCAGCTAAAAGGTTAAATACAGGAGATAACGTATGGCTGGTGGATCAGAGATATCTTTTCCAGATTATTTAGTACCAGTGTAATGTCCTGGAATAATGCACAGGAACCCTGTAAAGAATGGCATCTTACTGATGCCAGATAAAACAGGGACTGACCACAGTTTTAAATGGTTCTGTGACCCTTTTGGCATGAGTCATGGAACTGGCCTGGGACCTTGGCCAAACTCCCGTTCAGATAGTCTTGTGAGTGCTGAGGTAGCATGATAAATGCAGTGAAAATAATCTGGAGTGCTTTGAAGGGAAAGGTGCTGCATAAGCAGTCCCTGCTAATGTTTGGTCTGTTGCCTGTACTCTTGGTCCTTGCACCTGTTTTGAAGTTGGTTGTCATTTTAATGTGATTGATGTCTTTGCAGCCTTTGTAATATACAACTTTCTCAGCCTCTGCTATGAGTACTTGGGAGGGGAGAGCTCCATCATGTCTGAGATCAGAGGGAAACCAATTGAGTGAGTATTTATTGTGCTTACAGCATGACACTGTCCTCCTTCTGTGCCCATCTACTATTTCTCTATCCCTGTCCTGAAAAACTGTGTCAGGTGGCAAATGTCTGCTGGAACTGGGCAGTGTAGATGATGATGATTTACCAGTGCCTTGGTCTGAGACAGATCAGGCTGATCACATCCTCTTAGGCAAGCTGGACTGATTCACAGCTTTTCTGGACACCTACCTATTCCTTTGTTTGTTTTCTTACTCTCTTCTCCTCCTTTAAATCTTTTCTGTCTTCAGTTGAAGTGTGTGCCTCCTCTAGGATCTATGTTTCTCCCCATGCTACTCAGTTACAGGAAAAAAAACCATTGCAGTGTATAGTCAGGATGTTGTTTCAGACATATCTCTAAAAGAGAGTATGGCCGTAATTGTCATTGTTGGAGAAAGCACCAGTCCTGCAACTTTGCTATGGAGAGGGTAGATAAAGAGGGTAGGAATCTCACACTCTTGCCCAAATCTTGCTTGTGAACTCTGTCATCTTTCTTTGGCTCTTTCAGGTCCAGCTGTGTGTACGGAACTTGCTGCCTGTGGGGAAAGACATATTCGATTGGATTCCTGAGATTCTGCAAACAGGTATGGGCTGGAGGGACTGGGCCATCTTGCAGAAATTAAGTGTGTGGTGGTGGCAATGGTGCCTTTTGCTGCTGAATTTCTGAGATCTTTGAGGGGGGCTCTAACAGCATTTTGAGAGGCCTGTGGACTGCTGAGAAGAGGTGTTTCAGGGTTGGTTGGTTTGTTTAGAATCATTTTAACATTTTCTGCTCAACCCCACATCAGGAAGGCCTTAGTTAAAGACACGAGTTATCTCCTGAAACTGATGTTAATCCTAGGAAGAAACTCTTTCCCTTTCTGGGTTACAGAGGTCCCAACTCTAAGAAATTGATGTCTGTGTTGTGTCGCAGACACCCCACAGTTGTGTAACAGCCTCCTGAATTCCCAGTGCTGTTGTGGTTTGGAGCTGAGGAGGGGGTGGAGGTTAAGCATGACACATCGGTTTGTAGGAGGAACCGAGTATTGCTCACCATGTGTGTCTGTCTGTGCTGAGCTGGGTATGTCGAGGGTGGGTGAATGGGGAAGATCTAAACCTCTGTACAGCCCTTGTCTGCTCATTGCAGGTCAGTCACCTCTGGCTGTCATGAAACAGCAGGTGAATTTCAAGGCTTTGCTCACTTGCTGAAATGAACACAGGGGATTTTTGTGGAGGCAGTGTGAAGCAGGTCTGGTTCTTTGAAAGGGCTGAGGTCATTGTAATTTCAGTCACTGGGTCTAGATAATCTGCCCTGGCTTCTCCTGAACATCATGGCCCATCTTCTGTGTTTTAGCAATACGCAGGAACATCAAAAGTACAGTGCAGCCTCATGGTAATGTTGTGTTAACCTGTGCTGCACAAGTGGCTGTTTTCAAAGGACCACTTCTTTTGCTTAGCTGTTCTGTTTGTCCCTGCCCCATGTTTTGTCCTTACGGCTTTCCTGTTTTCTTGCCTGATACTTCTATTTTCTAGTCTGCACCCAGTATGCTGCTTCAGCTGTTTCTCTTGGGTTTCATTTGGACACCCTTCGGTTGATTCACTGCATTACCTGTTCTTTCTGCTCCTAATGTTAGCTTTTACCTTTTAAATATATCATAAGCAGATGTAACACCCGTGTAGGTGAATGAGTGCTGGAGAAATAATTTCCCTTAGAATTCTTGCTTCTCATGTCCCACAACCTCTGGCAGATATCACCGCCTGGGTTGCACATGTCTGTGTTTGGAAAGTTTGTTCACAGCAGTGAAGACTAGAAGCACACTTTGGGGAATGGGGAAGGTGTGCTTTTTCTGCTGGTTTCCACAAATCCCAGCTCATTTGGTAACTCTGACTTTGGTAGATGTTTTGCTTTTCTTTTGCTGGTATCTGGCAGCAATTTTTCTACCCATGCCTGCCCTTTGCTAACTGCTAAGTCTGCTGTGGAGGCTGTGAGGGAGGTGTATTGCAAAGAGATGCTTAAATACTTCCATCCTTCTTGGCTTGAGCTTAAATATTGCCTTGGTGAGAAATTGTTGATGCCAAGGTTCACTTTCTGGTACTTCTAGACTTCCAGGATTTTTGGGGAAGATCCTTTCAAGGCAAATTCCTGGGAAGGCTGGTGCGAAAGGGCAACGGAACAAATGCCAGTGCTGATCTGTGTGGTATCCGCCATCGTGGTGATCAGGAAGAGGAATGTGCTGAAAGGAACACCTTGCCCTTTTTAGCCGTGTTCTTGCCATCTCTGGCACTTCTGTTGCCTCTCATCACCACCTGCCCATTTTCTGCTCTTTCCAGTCCCTTTCATCCTGAAGGACTCTGTGTGTTATGAACATTTCTTCTTTCCACCTTCATGGCCTGCCCCCCAAACTTTTCTCAGGCTTGTTGTGGGTCAGTCAGTCTGCCTGTGTTGCCTGTGGACCTCCAGCAGTGTGGTGTCGTGCTGGTGTCTGTGGTGTAAAATCCGAACAGCTTGTTTCCTTAAAGATGTCTTGATCAAGATTCTTTGCTGGGCCTCTGTCTGGTGACCCTCACACATGGGTCACACACCATCCATGTGCTTCCCATATGCTATAGCATCTTCTGGGGAAGCAACTAAAAATAGTACGTGGTGGTTTGCATTGCAGGGAAATGGTTAAAACGTCCCCAGATCGGAAGGAGGGGAAGCTCAGAGGATGGAGTTGTTTACCAATTAGCTTGACCTTTTCCAGTTCACATATTTAAAGTGACTCACTAACTGGCATGTGCTGAGGTTTTTAATCTCCTTGAAGTCTTATGACCACTAACAAATTGCATCGTGTCCAAAGCAATTATTACTGTTTGGTTTTACCTTCTTTCCTTACACAGCCCCCCCCACATGTACACAGGTCAGCACCTACCCAGGCTCTTCCAGCCTCTCTCAGGGAGACACAGGTCACATCTCTTCAGAGAGACATTTTTAGGGCCATAAGTCTTCCCTTTTTTAGGACTTTGAAGTTCAACATCTGCAGAAAGTTGAAGAATGCGGTGGCTTTGAGAGAACACTCAGTCCCAATAGGAGCAGTAGTCTGTACAGGCAGAATGGATAGAGCTGATCCCAAGTGCCACGGAATCTTTGGGGAGATTCAGTAAAGGTCATGTGGATGACAACAGAATAGCTCGTAACTTGTGTGTGGCAACACACATCACTGTGTTTACAAAACGCCTTAATATTGTGGCAGCTGTCAAAAGTTCCTCCTCAGACAGCGGGGTTCCCCTCCTATCCAGGGGACCTTCTTGCCTAACCTTGTGACAGCTATGGACTGGAGTTTGCTTTCCTTTCCCAGTGTGTCTCTGTTAAACTTGCCGTGTCTGTGCCATAGCACAGCGTGGGATTTTTTGCTTTTCATACTGTTACAGTGCATAAATGTGCTGCACCACAGCCTGTGAAAAGCAGCTCTGGAAGAGTAGGGCTGGGCGGCTTCTAGGAACAACCCTACAGAGAGGTTTTTCTTCCCATTCTGGACAAGTAGATAGCACATATACATCTTCTGAATCTCCTTAATCTCCTTTTGGGTGCTGCAGTCCTCAAGCACAGTCAATGAGCAAGTGGCAGGCTCAGACTTCTTGTTGGGGCTGGATTGTGTTGCCTTGCTGAGTGGTCCCAGTGGACACTCCATCATGGTGCTGGTTTGGCAACTTGCCCTCTTGCACCTCCTTCCTTCTCATTCCTCCTCTCTCGTTCCTGTAGGCTACCCTGCAGTTCTGTGTGGTGAAGCCCCTCATGGCGATCAGCACAGTCATCCTTCAGGCCTTTGGCAAGTACCAGGATGGTGACTTTGAGTAAGTTTATTTGTTTAGCATGCAAGACTTGGCTGCTCCTTCTCTGCCTGGCTTTTCTTATTGTCCTTGTGTGTGCTGAGCTATGGGAAAAGATGGGACTACATGGGCTGATGTCCATGAGAAAAGAAGGCAGAGGTAGCCCTCTTTTAGTTTCATGTTTTTTCTACCTTGGCTGGGGGCAGGGAATGGGACAGGGAGGCAGGAAGGAAATGGACTCTTGGAACTCTCCATTGACAGTGGCAAGGGGAAAAGATCATGCTGAAGTTTCAGGCATTCATATATTATCTTCTCTTTTCAGTGTAACCAGTGGCTACCTCTATGTGACGATCATCTACAACATCTCTGTCAGCCTGGCACTGTATGCCCTCTTCCTTTTCTACTTCGCTACACGTGAGCTGCTCAGCCCCTATAGCCCAGTCCTCAAGTTCTTCATGGTGAAGTCTGTCATCTTCCTGTCCTTCTGGCAAGGTGAGCTGTTTTTCCCTTCTCTTGGTAGGCACAAAGAGCTCTCTGCAGGGGCTCAGAGACAAGAGTTGATAGAGCAGATGTTGATTAATAGACAGAATGTCTTTCTGTATTCCGTTTGGTTTACAGTCACTCGTTGCTTTTCTCTGGGAAACCTGTTTTGCTCATTTTAATTTTTGTTTATATGCTCCTGAATCCTTATTATCCCTGTGTGTTCATGTGCACAAGAATATCTACCTGGCAGAATCAGCTGATAGGGTGAAGAGTCCTCTGCATTCCTGAAACAATCATAAAGCACAAGCTGCCAACATTTTATCCGCCTGCTGCCATTTTATTGATTAAAGCGGCACATCTTAAAAATTTTAGTGCTTTTTTTAGTGCTCTATAAATAAAATTTTAATGGTATGTCTGTGATGTATGTGAAGCAGCAAGCTGGCTGGATGCAGTGTGTGCTGCCACAGAACCACCGCCGGGAGAAGGACATTCAGAATTCATACACATGATGCAGAGGCACAGTCGGAAAGTTGAAATTCCACCTAAGCTTAGTGCTTCTGACTAATTGGCTCTAAGCATTTCCCTGTTCAGTGCCCTACTTAGGTTTACTGAGTTGCACTTCAAAGGCTAATTGAGTAGGAACTTAGGTGGAATTTAGGCTGTTGGAGTATGGCCTGTCCTCCCTATTTACAAACTAATAAGCTGTCTAGTTCATTGTCTTGGGGCATCTGGTCACACACTTTGTCTTCTCTGAAATTCTTCAGCCATTAAGCTATTGACAGGGAGAAACCTCTTTCTTACAGTGGTGTGTCAAAAACACTAACATGCTTAAATGCAAAGTTCTGTTACTTCAGTTTTTGCTCTAGCTAGTGGAAGTGCTGATGTTGCAAAATGTGGAATATGTCAAAATGTTCTTAAGAAAGGATGTTCTTTGATGTTTGATCTTTGTATACTTTCAAGTCTAATCCACAAGAAAAGAAGTTTAATCTGTGAAACAGCAGCCAACAAACAAGCTGCAAGTGATATCCAGGTGTTAGAAAGACAAATTACTTGACAGTAGAATTGCCTTGTTAAGGTTTAGGGCTTAACATGTTTCGGTGACCTCAGGGGAAGTGAACAAAACTTGGGAATAAGGATGTAGCACAGATTGTGGGCACAAAGAATGCAGAATTTACAAGCCACAGGGACATTTGGCAGAACCCCCAAGATAAGGAAGAAACTAATAAAGATTGCTCAGCAACTGTGCTGAATCAGCTCCAACTGAGTAAAAGGTGATTCTGGCAGGGAGAGATCACGACCACTGACCCAAGAAACCACCGACTCGAAAGGAGAGAAAGACTGAGCGTGCAGACTAATTAGCGTGAGCAGTGAGAGGATCATTAACCAACAGAAGACAGAATACTAATTAAAAAGAGAACTAGGTAATTTTTAGCCAAGGAACATTAGTGGCTTTGTTTGCTAAAATGTATAAATAGCAAAAAGCTTTGGTAGTCATCATGCTGGCTTTGTGGATTTCCCAGCCAGCACCCCTTTCTATGCAGAACTGTAAATAAGCCAAGTACCTTGACTCTTTGTGTGGATTGGCATCTTGTACACTGTGTGAAAGAGCCTATTTTGGGACAACACTGAGATCACAGGAGTGCTTACAAAAATATCTGGCTCCACTTACCCTTTTGGACTTGATTAATTCCTGCAGCAGTTAGTTCCACGGTTTGTGTCAGTTGAGAATAGAAGAGGATCAGTGTTTGAACATTCTTTGCCTAAATATATTTGTCTCATTTTATTCCTCCTTTCTCTGTTGTACAAATTGACCGTAGGTGGGTGTATGTAGCCCGCTTTGTTTGTAGCTCCTGTGGTGAGTGGGGTTGTGTCTAGGACATACAGCACAAACAGCTGTTTCCATTCTTTGCAGTTACTGTGGCACCCTGTTTTCTGCACATTTACATGAACTTGTTCTTTTGTTTAGGGATGCTGTTGGCCATCTTGGAAAAGTGTGGTGCCATCCCCAAAATCCACTCTGCTAATGTGTCTGTGGGTGAAGGCACAGTAGCTGCTGGCTATCAAGACTTCATCATTTGTGTGGAGATGTTCTTTGCAGCCATTGCCCTGCGCCACGCCTTCACATACAAGGTGTATGTGGACAAGAGAATTGATGCCCAAGGTAGGAAGTATGCCAGTGCATATGGCTTGTCTCTTTGGTAGTGAGACTGGGTGGAGACTGGTCCCTGAGGCAGCCAACACACTGATATGACTCCCAACCCAATAGCTTGGAAAATGCCACATCCCCTCCTGCGTGGTGTCTGAACAGATTTATTGTGCAACAGCTCTCCGGGGCAGAAACCTTGCCTGAATTGCACTGTTCCCTTTTCAGTTCCCCAGTATGCCACCCACAACAACTTGTTGCAGACCTGAGGGCTGTAAGATGTTGCATTGTTTCGGTAGAATGGGTTTGTCCTTCTTCCTGTCTCCCCAAAGGGGAACTCCATTGCTCCAGATTGTGCAACAGACTGACAGCAGGAGGGACAGGGCCTAAAACAGGCTCTGTTTTGAATCTGGCTTGGGAAGATGAGGCTGTGCTTTGGCAATATGTTTGTCATGGAGGAGGAGGAGGATCTTTCTCTAACGACTTTGTGAGGGCGGGGTTGCTATAAGGAAGATTCTTACTTTGGGGAAGAGGAAGATTGATGTTACCTCTGGGAAAAAGGGGGTTTTGTGCCTAGTCTGTGCAGTGTTTTCCAAATAAAGGGCTTCCTTCCTGCTGGGGGAGATCTGTGCCAAGGTGCGGGAAGACAGCAGCCCTTGGACAGTGTTGATGTCGATGACCCCTCCATCCCAGCCAGCCCCAGAGGTTTTGGGAGAACAGTGGTTGCAGTGGGGGCAGATGAGATATATGGGTGATGAAAGGGTAAACTGCTGGTCAGTACAGTGGGGAATGTTTCATCAGTGGGCCTTGTTCAGTTCTTGTTATTTCCTCTTTCTCTGTCTCTCTCTCCTCTTCCTTTTATCTCTCCCTTGCTTGGGCCACTGGTCCCTGATGCAGCTGTTCCATCATATGGGCCATACGGTAGGTACAGCATGCTTTGTGTGTTTGTCTCAGTTGGTTTTTAGCTGGGATGCTGTTCTCTCCTGATTCCCAGCCTGCCTACAGCCTGCCCTGTCCCTTGTTCCCCTTTCCTTGCAAGTCTGTAACTCGACTGCCTCACACAGCTGCTTTAGGATTGTCTGGATTATAAGTAGTAAAACAGCCACATGCGCATTAACGCGTAGCTTTAGAGCATTTGTGTCAGAGCTCTGGGGATCTCTCTCCAAAGAGTTGTGCAGGCTCTCAAAGGAGCTGCTCTCACCCCAGCCTCCCTTCACTTTTATAATTGCCACAGATGATCAGCATGCTTTGGTTCTCTGGGGAGCTCATCCCCGTAACTCACCAGAGCCAGAAGCCCACACTGGAAATGAAACCTAGAAGCCATGAGACATGGCAGCTCCTAGAAGGAGACACAGCGTCTCTCTGTGCTAAGCACTTGGGTGGTACATTCTCCAGCTGTTGCTTCCTTCATGGTATCATTATACCACATGGGGTAGTTTTGCCTCTGGTACTGCCTGTTTCCCTCCTTTCCTTACTTTGTGCTGCTTTCCACTCATGATTTCTTTCCTGTAGGCACTTTGATACCACCTAACAGTCTTAATTTTCAGTGAGTGGAATGGCAAATGCCATTTCTCCTATATTTTTAGAATTTACTTAATTTTTGCGTTCTGAAAGCATTTAGAGGAGCACCTCTCTACCTGACTGTATTCGTTGCACACCCAGGCCAGCACCGGTAGCGTGTAGTGGAGGTTGTCACTGTGGGTGTGTCTCATTCTCATGGCGTTTCCCCCATTTGGTACTGTGGTGGATTCACTTGGCTCATGGTCTCTGGGTTTAGGAGCACCACTGGAAAAACTCGATACTATTTGTGTGGCATTTCCTCAGCAGCTGCTTAAGGAAGTCTGTAACACAACTTCTGCGGGGTCTAGGATTGCATGTTCCCTGTTCTCCTTACCTTTGTGTTAAGGAGTGTGGGCAAGGCAGCAGTGTTCTTTACTTGTTCCTTCCTGTCTTACCCAAACAGGTCGCTGTGCTCCCATGAAGAGCATCTCCAGCAGCCTCAAGGAGACCATGAATCCCCATGACATTGTCCAAGATGCGATCCACAACTTCTCTCCAGCCTACCAGCAGTACACCCAACAGTCGACACTGGAGCACGGTCCCCCCTGGCGCAACGGCAGCCACGTGATCTCGCGCTCCCACAGCTGCTCCGGTGCCCGCGACAACGAGAAAACCCTGTTGCTGAGCTCCGATGATGAATTCTAGCAGGGGAAACTGCCAGCACAGGCTGTCATTTTCCCTTTTTTTTTTTTTTT
Organism: Ifrita kowaldi; assembly: GCA_013398055.1. Lineage (NCBI taxonomy): Eukaryota > Metazoa > Chordata > Aves > Passeriformes > Cinclosomatidae > Ifrita > Ifrita kowaldi. Next base: position 194,777 of record VZRS01014609.1, on the reverse strand, counting down.
TTTTAATAATTTATTAATGCAGAAACACACAAGTCATATCACTTCCTAGAGAGTAAAGATTGCAGAAGTGGGCACTTCCCATTAGCTTTTGTGGGTACGGACACGATGAGCAATGCGGAGGTGGTGGAATGGCCAGGACTCCATGCTCGAGCCCATTCCTTACAGCAGCAATCGGAGTTGATTCAAGCAAAGCTCCAGGGTTTGGGGCTCTGGCTTCGCACACCTGCCCAGCTTGGTGTGGAGTGTGACTGGCCGGAGCCTGGAGTTGTAGCCAAAAATATTTTGGGTTTTTTCCAACAGGACAACCTGACTGCTTTCTGTTTCTTTTCCTGAATGGTTGATGTAGGCACAGTTTTCTCCCCAGCTCCCTGGTACTAATGTCTCTGTGATCCTTGGGAAATAGGATGGGAATGCAGCCATAAGCGTTCCTGAGGACCAGACCGGAGACTGGTCTTTCTATATAGTCATTGCCTTGAGTGCTAAGTAAGGAACATCTGTCCCCACCCCCCTGAGCACCTAGTTATGAGTCCTTGAGTGAGTGAGGGAGAAAAGGACAGGGCTTTCTTCGTGTTCCTTGGCTCCCTGCATTCCCAACTGCTACAGAAGCTTCTTGAAGCTCACTGGGGATGGAATTACTTTTTCAAAAGGGCGGAGTTTTTTAATCACCAGGTGTCCAAGCTTCCCATCTCCCTGGCGTTCCTGTGGCAGGAAGCCTCCCTGGAGCATCTGTCTCCTGCTACCAAGACTGAGGACTGGCTATGGTAGATGGTGGAAGTCTGTAGAGCTCTGGCCCCTTCACCCCTCTTTGGGAAGGGAAGATATGTAAACACAAAACCAGTTTTTCTTCTTGTCCTGTCCCCCAGCATCACATCTGTCCCTCTTAGAGGTAGCTGCCAGAGCAGGTCCTGGTCTCTCACAGGTAGCTCTCCCCATGCTCATCATCACTGACTTTCCCCGAGCGACACAAGTTTTGCCCTTAGGCTGGAATATTCAGGAAGGAATGTTGCACGCTCCTTTGTTTTTTATCTCTGTAGATGTTCTGGGCCAAGCTGGAGCAGACTTGAAACCTGACATGACTTGGCTGGTCAAATTTGTCCTTTTTATTTTCTCAGGCAGCAGTTGCTGCTGCTGCTGCACATTTCACAGGCTCTGCTGCACCTGCAGTGCTATCAAGGGTGGAAGCAGCATCCATGGAAGTGGGAGAAGCTTCCCCTTGCTTCTGTTAGGTTTTGGATGAATCCATGGGTACTTAGTGGAGCCAAAACAAAAGTGATCCCTCTGTAGATCTATCCGGGGACCAGGAAATGCCTCTTGCTTGCTTAAAATTATCTAGGGGAAGAGTAGGCAGTGCACTCAAGCGCTACAGCTCAGGTGTTCCTACCTGCAAGCAAGGAGCAAAATTGAGAGATTGGAGCAAGCTGCTGTGTTCAGCTGTAGTTTCTCCCTTCCTCTCCCACTTGATGCCTCCCTTGCCAAGAGCAGACCTGTATGATTCTGGATTGTCCTTGCTGCTCTGCTGGGAGAACTGGAGTCTGGTTTGCTGCCTGGAGTTTACCATTTGTTTCCTAATCCATCTGCTTGTTCATTGAGTGTCTCAGAAGTGACAGTGAGTGAAGAGCACCTCATTTATTCAGCACCTCTGCCCAAGCTGGGCAGCTTCTCTGCTGCTGGATTTCTCCATTTGCACACATCCTGCAATGCCATGCTGTTAGTTACTAATTTTCCCAAGTCTGTGACTGCTTATTTAGACCTGCAAACACACTCTGCCAGGCTTTGTGTGGGCTTGGTGTAAAATTTCCTCATGCATAAGCCGCCTGGAAAGCAGAGCTGAAGGTTGAATGGACTTTCCTTCTGTCTTCTATGGCTTTGATTAATAGTCCTTTAATGTGAAATACTTATGTTACTCTCTCTCTTAGGAAAGTGGGGCATGGGACATGATCCCATCCTCCCCTTTCTTTGCATTTGCAGGCCTTGATGATGTCCCAGTATCACTTGGTGACTGCCCCCAATCCCCCAATCTTTGTTGCATTTGGGTGGCTGAAGTCTGTGTGATTGCCCCATTGAGCATGAAGGTGGTCCAGGCTTAGAGAAGCATTTCTTAGAGCTTATTTTGAAATGTCTCCTGCATATATATATATATATGTGTGTGTGTATATATATATATATGCTGTACAGAGGATCTGGGTATTCTCAAAGCATCGTGTGTGTAATGGTTTCAAGTATAACTCCTTTGCACCAGCTGCCTTTGGCGGAGCCTGGTGAGGTAGTACCCAATAAGCCAGCTGCCCTACTTTATAATTTTATATACCTATGTTTTTTAACACCACACAAAATTATCCATCACTGAGCTTCCTGCTCTCCCTCATGACTGGCAAGTGCCAGAGCAAGCACTGGCTCTGAAGCCACTTTGTGTTGGAGGAACAAATATGAGATCCAGAGCTTGAAACCAAGGCCAAGGCATCCATGGTGTTGTGGGTCTGCTCGTGGTAGCCCAGGGCCCAGGAAATGTGCCGGTTCCAGGAGTAGACCCTTGGAGCTGCTCTCCCTCACCTGCTTCCGCTCTCCTTCCTTCCTTCCTTCCTTTTTTGTTTACCATGTAACATACCCATGGGATTTGTTTATTATTTTTCCATAGAGAGTAGTTCTTTGTATATAAATGACTGAAAAAAAAAGTATGATAAATAAGACAGAGTCACCTAGTTTTGTACCTATCGTGTTTAACTGATGTGAGCTCAGCGACAAGCCGCTCTCTATTTTGGTCTTTGTGAAGTTATACTCCGCAGAAATGAGCAAATATGATGACAAATAAAAAATATAGAGATAATATAGATTGTACTTAAGCTGCCTCTGTGTGGTGCTGTCTGGGTGACTTCTCTGAGTTTTTCCTCCTTGCAGGGACTGAGGCTTGGTGGGTCAGGATGTCTTGTCCTCTTCCCAGGACAGCTCCGTGTGTCTATGTAGGAGCTGGTGGAAGAGCATCACTGCAGCACCCTGGGATGAGACACCACTGCTGGCCCAAAGCAGGAGTGAAACCCATGTGTCAAAAACCTGTAGCAGAGATGAATCCTTCCTTAGATGCTCTCTGTGAAACACGAGTGGGAGCGAGGGGGCCCCAGCAAACAATGGCTTTGGGATTTTCTTCCATGAGCAGTGTTTGGGGCTGGGGGCATTTGCAGAGGCAGAGGGAATGGGAATGTCAAACCCCCAAACCATCCTGAGTGCTGCAAGCTTCTGGGGACCTGGCCCACCTGGGCATTTGGAACATGCTCATCACTTCCACCTCAGCTCTGAGGAAGGGTGGCTTTTCCACACAGGGAGGAGGTCTGGCTTCATCTCCCAGTAAGGTCCCTGCCACACTTCTTCCCCTTCTCATGCCATCCATGGGCAGAAGCTCACTGCTTTCCTCCTTGCTGTTCCCAGGTAAGGCAGTAAGGTCACTCAGCAGGGAAGGTTTTTGGCACAGATGCCCTGACTGCACCTGCCTCTTCTGCACCTGGTCCAAGGACAGCCTGGAGGGAATTTTTGTAGTGAAAAGCACTACCTTTCCCAGGAAAAGCTGATTCAGCACAGCTGAACTGCTCCTGAAAGCAAGTGCTTTGGGGGGTGGTATTCAGCATTAAGTGTGCTCTTTTAGGCCTTTTCTCTCAGAGACTATAAATCTGTTTTTGTCTTAAAAAGCCATGAGCTATCCCCCATCCTATCTTTTTTGGGCGCATTCTTGAGCATGTCTTGCAGCAAAGCTAGAGGGAGCCAGAAAATCTGGTCTCACTCAGACAGAGCTCTGTCCCAAGTTCAAGAACAACCAAACACACTCTCTGTGTTTGTGGAAAAAAAAAAAAAAAGAACTTCCTTTATTTGTAAAGTCTACAAAATACAGAGGAGTCGGGTAGGACACATACTGTAAGTCAGAAAATAAATAAGTTTTTTTTTTTTGCTCTATATAAGATAAAATGTGATTTGCATATATAAAATATAAAGTACGGCTCTGTACCAACATCCTGGCTGTGCCGAGAGGCGGAATGGCAAAGAGGACGTGAAAATAACTTATGTTCGTGCAATAAATAAACCCAAGAGGAGTTGGGGTGGGGGATGCCAACCACAGTGCCCCATCCAGGAGTGGCAGGCACCTCTACAGGGAAGAATGGAGGCTGCAGCCGAGGGCGGCTGGCGTGGCAATACCCAGGCAGGGGCAGAACGGTGGGGCAGGGGAATCATCTGCAGCAGCAGCTCCCGAGATGGGTCTGCCTCCTGCTACCTCCCCTGTGCTGCCTGTATTTAGCGAACCCAGCTCTTCTCCAGCCCTTCAGCCTGCTCGAGAGCCGGTTGTCCCACACCAGCGTCCAAGCTGGAGGAAAACCAAAGGGAGGAGCCTACCTGCCTGCCAGGCAGCTCCCAGGAGCAGGGATGCTCTCCACCCCTACTTCCCACCTCCTGCACCTCCACCCCTCTCTCTGCCTCCGCATCTCTGACTCTCGAGGGCCAGGAGCACCTTTCCATGGGCTTTGTAGGCGGTGGGGCACCGCGGAAGACTTGGTGGGGCCATACAAGCTGGCCTGTGCTGAGCAAAACAGTGTTTATCTCTGCTCCAGCTGCCTCCGCTTCCTTCCTGCCGGTGCTGCTGGATTTCAGACACCCGGCCAGGCTGAGTGTCCCGTCAGCAGGAAGAGGCGTGAAGGATGTGCGTGATAGAAAAAGATAAAACAGCACCACTGCTTCTCCCCTTTGCGGACAACAGCCTGGCCTGACCCACTCACGTCCCCCAGCACTCTCCTGCCCAGTCACTGTCACCTCTGGGGTCTCCCAGCACCACAAGCTGCCACAGTGCTTTCCCATTCCATTCACCCTTACCAGGCATCAACCTGCAGCCACTTTATCTCCCCCTCTGACCTGCCAACCTTCCCTTGCCATCTGCATCCCCAGAGATTTCAGACATGCTGCCACCTCCCCCCCTGCACAGCTGTGGTCCAGGTTGTGTGCCCAATGCTGATACCCTTCTATCATGCCTTCTTCCACTACACTGCAAAATCTCTCTCTCCTCTTTTCCCTCTCTGGCACATGCTCCTGGGAGTGCCTGGCCCACATTCAGCTCTCCCATGCCCTCTCACAAAAGGGAGGCACCTGGCATTTTCCTACCAGCTTGGAGCTGTGGGATGCTTCCCCACTGCTGCCTGCGTGGGTTCGCTCTCTCCTGTCTGCACACCCAAGAGGGGAGGGGGCTGTGGGGGCCACCAGTGAGGTCCTGTCCTCCACCCCAGCACCCACACAGCAGCAGCCCTCCCTACCTGGGGGAGCTGGAGTTCAAGGGATGGGAGAAGGGGAATTTTGGGCACAGGTCCTGACAGGGAGGAGGTTGGGGAAGGGCTGGGAGGCAATTCATGGGGAAGGCGCCCCGGGGAGGACTGTGTCCAGCCGGGGGACGGAGGCCAGCACTAGGAGTAGGCGGCCTGGTTGGTGCCGGACTTGACGATGGTGATGACACTGGCGGTAGCCACCTTGGCAGGGGGCCCATGAGTGGCCACGGTGCGGGCGAAGCCCTGCAGGGCCTCGTACTTGCCACGGAGGGTGTCGAGCTCCAGGCGCATGGCAGCGTTCTCCCGGGCCAGCTTGTCCACCTCCCACTCCAGCTCCATCTTCTGCTTCTGCAACTCTTCCTTCTGGCAGACGCGCTTCACCCGGCAGCTGGCAGCATAACCCCGGTTCTTCAGCGTCCGACGACGCTGCTTCAGCCTCGCCACCTCCTCCTTGGAGAGGCCCCGCAGGTGGTGGTTGAGTTCTCGCACTGACAGCCCCATCAGCTCCTCATCTGACAGCAGCGGAGTGTTCTCCCCCAGCTCCCGCTTCACCTGCCGGAGAGAGGGGTGGTTGCCTGTGACCCCCAAAACCAGCCCCCTGACTCCCACGTCCCTGTTCCCACTGGTGCTCACCTTCAATGCCTTGCTGGAGAGCCCGTCCGCAGCCATCCTTTCCTCACTCTGGCCCTGCTGAGCAGCCAGGAGAAAAGCCGGTTACTGCCAGCCCCGTGTCCCTCATCTCAGAACAGAGGACACCGGCCCTGCTGGTCCCCTGCCCGCTGCCCACATCCCCCCCACCCCGGGCCGCATGACTCATCCCACTCCTTTTAAAAAAGTACATAGTAATAATATTAATAGCAATGATGACTGCAAGGAATAATAATAATGGGGCAAGAATGGACCTCCCGCCCTCCTTCATCCCATCACGAGACGGTTGGGATGCTGCTCTGCCCACGGGACCCGAAACGCCCCAGCCGCCTGCTGGGAAGGCAAGCCTTCCCCGGGGGGAGGAAACACAGGCGAGATCCGCCCGAGGCAGAAGGGAAAGTAAAAGCAGCAGCCCCACGGAGTGACACCGTGGCCAAGTCACCCGGCCGGGACTCGTGCGGAGGTGCCGCCCCACCGCCCGGCGAGAGCACCGCGGGTCCGGCGCAAGGGCCGGGTGTCCCCACGCTCCGGGGGCGAAGGGTCGCGGCGCGGGCGGGTGAGAAGTGGCCGCCCCGTGATTCAGCAGCCCAGGGGGGGAAAGTCACGGAAGCGGTGCCTGCCCCTCGTCGGTGGCCGGTCCCCCCCCGTCCCTGGGTTCGGAGAGTGAGGAGGGGTCCGGGACCCCAGACTGCAGCCCAGCAGCTCTCCCCACCTCGGGGAGCCCCGTTCTCGTTAGGAGAGCCCTCGGAGGGACGAGGGGGGCCGGGACGGGGCCGAGAGCGCCCCGAGAAGAATGAGGGGCTGGAGAGGGGCGGCGGCAAAGGTGGAGCCGGGGCGGCTGGAAGCTGATGCAATCCGGGCCGGGGATCCGCCGCCGGAGCCGGAGGAGCGCCGGCGGATCCCTCCAAGGCGGTGGCCGGGAATTGGGAGGGAAGAGCAGCCGGCCCCGAGCGCGGCCGGCCGGCCGGCCCCCCCCAGCCCTAGTCCCGGTGCCGACCCCCGCCTTCGGCGGCGGC